>JAVSCE010012585.1:0-100691 GCA_032199065.1 Smutsia gigantea | reverse complement strand
TTGACCCAGGAATTCCACTCCTAGGAATTTACCCTCAGAATACAGCAGCCCAATTTGAAAAGGACAGATGCACCCCTATGTTTATCGCAGCACTATTTACAATAGCCAAGAAATGGAAGCAACCTAAGTGTCCATCAGTAGATGAATGGATAAAGAAGATGTGGTACATATACACAATGGAATATTATTCAGCCATAAGAAGAAAACAAATCCACCATTTGCAACAACATGGATGGAGCTAGAGGGTATTATGCTCAGTGAAATAAGCCAAGCCGAAAAAGACAAGTATCAAATAATTTCACTCATATGTGGAGTATAAGAACAAAGAAAAAAACTGAAGGAACAAAACAGCAGCAGACTCACAGAACCCAAGAACGGACTAATAGTTACCAAGGGAAAGGGACTGGGGAAAATGGGCGGGAAGGGAGGGATAAGAGGGAAAAAGGGGCATTACGATTAGCAGATATAATGTTTGGGGGGGCACGGGGACGGCAGTACAACTCAGAGAAGACAAGTAGTGATTCTATAGCATCTCACTACGCTGATGGACAGTGACTGTAATGGGGTTGGTGGGGGGGACCTGATGAAGGGGTAGTTTAATAATCGTAATATTGCACATGTAATTGTAAATTAATGATAATAAAATAAATTATATTAAAAAAAAACTTTTTAATCATGCAAAAGGAGACAGGACACCACCTAGACTTCCCATTTCTGGCTAATTGAGCAATTTCTTGTTGCTGGATATGGGTTCCCTGCTCACCTCCTTAAGGCAAATCACAATAGAAAGCTAACATATGCAAACCGCCAGCATTGACAAGTGTCCCATTGAGAGGGAGAATGTTCTTTCTGCTTCCCAGCCCTCAAAGGAAGCAGCACACGAGTCAAAGTGAAGCAGGGGTGGGGGGTGGGGGTGGGGCTGGTGTGGCCAGAAGCAGGGCTGTGACTGTTTTGCTCATCACGCAGCCTGTCTTCAGCCTGGACACAGTATCTGACACACACCGCTGTTCCCTAGGAATCTGCCAAACACATCAAACCTCGCGCTCCTTCCTGATTCTATTAGCCCAGCACTACTGACCTCTTCTGCCTGGTTAGCTTCAGCTATCTGGGCCTCTGACATGAAGGGGTGTCCCACGGGGCCTGAGGAATACCTGCTTCCGGAGCTCTGCAGTCCAGTGCCCCTCGGCTGAGCTATGGCAAGCGTGTGCTCCTCCCAGCTGCGGTCACCCGCTCTCCCCTTTGCTGGGCCTCTCATCCTTCCCTTTCCATCTGTGGCCTCAAGTCCCTCTGTTTCCCTCCCACAAACGATCCTCCCTCTGCTCCCTTCTTCCCAAGGAGAGAGTGTGTTGGCCCGCTGGGTCGTTTCCCAGGCACGGATGGGGCCATGAGTCCCTTGAGGATATTCTTGGTCCTTAACCCAGTTTAACAGAGGTTGGAATTTGGGGCCAAAACACCAGCTTATATTAACTTTGGGCTCGTGGGGGTACAATAAATGACAAGCTTGTTTTCCTCATACAACTGCTGAACTAGGTAGGCGATAAAAAGGGGGGAATACGGCATGGAGATATCAAATAGTCATCTTTGTTACAGATAAAGCTGATAGTGAAGAATGTGGTTTGTCCTGGAAAGAAGGGGGCTCCCCTCTGCAATCAGCCAGTTGGCTCTGGACCAGGGCAGCCTCTGGACTGGGAGATGGGCGAGGCCAGCTCCTGCAGAACCTGAAGCAAGGAGGCAGACTGCCGCATGTTCTGTCTCCCCTGGGAGGAGTCAGGGAAGCAGTGGCAAGAGCCCAGGGTATTGTATTAATGGAGCAAGGACAGCCGGGCCTCCCTACATTTGGAAGGAAACACGAGGAGGGGGGAATCAATTTGGCAACTCAACAAAAGTGGTATTTTGTCTTCCTTGCTCTGCTTCCCATCCCTGGATATTTCCCTAGGAGCTTTGTGGGTAGCATGGTGCTGGGGCTGAGGCAAGATCAGACATTCCTGCGTCCTCTGTTTTGGTGACCTTATAACAGCACCCAGGCCCTCATCAGGCCCAACTCCTTGTCGTTGTACTGCAGCTTCAAGCCTCTGTCATCACCTCCCGTCTGGTTTCCTTCAATGGGCTCCTGCCTTAGTCTGTTTGGGCTGCTGTAATAGAATAATAGAATTCCAGAGACCACGTGGCTTATAATACATATCAGAGACGTTTATTTCTCAATTCTGGAGGATGGAATCCAAGGTCAAGGTGCCAGCAGGTGTCTGGTGAGGGCCTGCTTCCTGGCACATAGACACTGTCTGGCCGTGTCCTCGTGTGGCAGAAGGGGCAGGGAGGTCTCTGGGGTCCCTTTCCTAAGGGCACTGATCCTCCTCATGAACACTTTGCCCTCATGACCCAATCACTTCCCAAAGACCCCTGTCTTCTAACAACATCACACTGGGGGGTTAGGTCTCAACCTGTGCACTGGGGGGGGCGGGGGGGGGACAGACATTCAGACCACAGCAGCTCTGCTCTGGTGTCCCTAAGCCACTTCCCCTTGGAATCCACCTGCCACATGCAGCCCGAGTGATCTTTCTAAACACAGATCTGACCGGGTGACTCTGCTTCTAAAACCCCCAGTCAGCTCCTCACCCATTGCAAATAGAGCTCCGATCAGCATGCCCCCTGCTGGGTAGGAGCCCAGACTTTCCAGCTGAGGGGACAATGTGAGGACAGTGTGATTTCTGGTTTGCAGGACTGAAATTTCCTCAATCTGGGTGACCTGAAAATGTAGCTCATCAAATTGTGATAAAGTTCATCTGAGCTTAATAAGGAACCAGGTTCAGATTTCCTAGCTCAGCATTGACTTAGAAACCCACACGGGGAACACTACTTTTCAGCGGCTGGCTACCTGCCATGGTGCGAACAATGCATAAAGACCCTCTGTGGTCTATAGCAGCAAACGCAGCTTAGTGTCTCTCCTTCAGCCTTTCTCCAATGGAGCATGGGAAGCTTGAAACCTGCTAACAAATCCTTTTCAGCTCACGCCCTCTTCTCTCTTGGTTGAGTAGGGACCCCATAGACTTCAGGATGAAAAAATCTCAATTCAAAGCATTTTGTGTTAACTTCCACCACATGTGCTCTGCTCCCCTGTCCCCATGTCACAGCTGACGTTTGTGCGCACAGTGGCTGAACTTCAACTGCATTTTTACCTGACTGGATCAAGAGGGGATGCAGGGAGGAGACCCCCGTCTCATAATGTCTCACCACTCCATGGACCAGCCAGCTCGGTGGTTTTCCTCTGTAGCCACTCAGATCAGCCTTCTCCTGAGCAGCCTTGGGGGCTCGCGGCTCACTTCCCCCGCTGCACCTCCCACCCCTTGCCGCGGGGCATCCAGAGGTCACCACTGTCCTCTGCCTAGTCTCCTCTGGACGTGGAAATCAGCCTGAGAGGTGTAAAATAAACTGTTTTCTGATGACAGATGGTTCTAGGGTGGAAAATAAAAAGCAAGGCAAGAATAATGATACCAGTTATTCCAACTTTTTTTCTTTTGGGGAAAGGTCATACATAAAACAGAAGGAAGCAAGATCTTGCCATCTAATATCTCTTCCCAGAGTCCTCCAACAGCGGCTCTGTTGAGTGGTCAGAGCCTGATCTGGGCTTACACAGTCCAGGATGAGAAAGAAAACAAATCCCAGGTCTCTGGAGGTCCTTACAACTTCTGTGGGGATGTCCTGGGGGAGGACTCAGATCCCCCAGACAGAGCATGTGGCCAGAGCAGCTTCTTTCAGCAGGAAGTGAGCACCAGCTGGAAGGGGCAAGCCCACCAGTGCTTGCCAGAGAACCATCAGCTGGTGCTCACACTTCGGCCCCTCCCTGCAGCTATCAAGGCCAAAGGCCTGTCTTTGGATCTGAGGAGATGAGCAGTTGGGTGCCTCCCCAGGTCCCAGGTGAGACCCCGGGCCCGAGCAGGTGCTACAACAGGGGGGTAGAGTTGGTTCCAGAAGCCCATACCAGCTTGGCCCTTCATGTCTACATGAGGAAATCATTACCTACCTGGGTAAGTTATTGAAAGGATACGTGGGGTAAGGTACAAAAAGTGCCCGGCGCAGTGCCTAGATGTGTAGACACTTACTAAAAGGTGGTTCCTTAATAATAAAATAATAGTCTCTGCTCAAAAGTCACCTCCACAGAGAGGCCCTTCCTGGCCACCCCCTCCCAGGCAAGTGCCTGGCATCATCTTGCTTGATTTTACTTCAGAGCACTTAGAGTGCTTTTATTAAATCCTATATTCACTTTTCTTTGCTGGCTTTCTGTGCCTTAGTAGAACAGAAGCTCCATGAGGGCAGGGACTTTGTTCACCACGTATCCTCAAGGCCTGAAAGTGCACCTGGCACACATAGATGCTCAAATGCACAAGTGAATAAATTGACCACAACTCCGCTCAGTAACCAACAATAAACATGACCCTGACCCGAAGCCCCTACCATGCCTCACCTGCCAGGACAACCCTTTACAGCTTTCACAGGACTTTCACATCAAATCCATGCCTGTCCTAGTGACACGCTCTCCTGGCCCCTGACGGTGCCCGGCCCCAGCTTTTGTCTGTCGCCCTGGCTGTGACACCTGCCCTGATGCAGCTGCAGCAGCCCCTGGGGCTTAGCTCTCTGTCCTGGGCCTGCTGCTTGGGAAATCCACCCATGCGCCTCCACTCTACAAATGATGGCTGCATAATTTGCAGGGCCCACTAAAATGAGAATGTGAGGCTTCTTGTTCACCATTTTGTTAAGAACTTTGGGACAGTGACAGCAGAGCATAAGTCAGAGTGCAGGACCCAGGTCACTGCCTGAGAAGCTGGCCCCACGTCCCTGCCTCCCTCTGCCCCCGCGGCCTGTGTGTTAAGCCTTGTCAAACTCCCCGATGACTGTGTCACTCTTCACATCTCCAGCATTCCTCACCTCTCTCCTCCTTTCCTCTGTATCACCTCCTCCTCCTTCCTCTCCAACCTCAGAGTTCCTTCATTACAATCGTGTCTGAATCCCTACTTTCTCCTCAGGACCCTCGGCCTCCTGGTCTTTAACCCCTGTCAGCCCGTGACCATTGGGCTACCTTATCTCGGTCAGATTGTTTCCTGAGTCCTCTGTCCACTCCTGTCTGGAGGCAGGTCGCTTTTCAATCAGCAGTGAAATTCCAGGGACACATCTCGGGAGGAGGCAGGGTGGTGCAGCGGAGACTCGGGGAGAAAGTGTGCTGATGACAGCCCTAGCTCACACGCCCAGAAGCCTGTGACAGGCAGGTGCGTGCAATGACAGTGTGGGGGGAACACCCTGTCCAAAAGTGGCCATCGGTTGCTCCAGTACGTTTTCACCAGGACCTTCTGATTTTCAAGAGGAGCTAGAAACCAGGTTTTAATATGAAATTCTTATTTTGAAAGCACTGTATGGACTGACTCCTCCCACAAACCTTGTTTGACAGCCCTGAATTCTGTGCTATGACCAACAGCACGTCGCCTTATGTCCCTGGGCCTTTCCTCCTCTACAAAAGAAGGGGTGAAATTATGTGATGTCTTAGGTCCCCCCTACATCAGGGTCCTCTCTCTCTGCCCAGCTGATGACAGGCCTTCGGGTGGTCAGGCCCTCCAGTGGGAAGAGCAGGCCCAGGCTGGGAGGCCAGTGGGTTTTAGAGCCCGTTTTGGAGAAGGAGTGAGGGTGGGAGAGATAAACTTGGGAGTTGAGTCCTTACAGAGGATTTCACGGGGCCCTGATGTTTGCAGAACAAATTAATTTTAGTCAAAGGGCCTGAAGGCCATCAGACGGTGCCCTTCATTTAGGTTTACAGGGAATGCAAAGGCTGCTACAGGGCTACTTCCTTCTCAGCTAACAGTGGCTTTGCAGTTGTTGTTCTGGTTGAAATTCTCAGTCTACCTCCTGGCTGAGACGACCAGGTGGAGCTTATGGCTTCCAGCCCCGTGGGTGGGGGTGAGGTCCCTCGCTCTGCCTGCCCCCGGCCCCATCCCACTGCACCCCGTCCAGGATCAGTCTTCCACTGCTGCTGAAACTGCTGCAGGAGGCATCAGCGGAGGGCGTAAAATCACCCACCCAGGCAGAAGGGGCTGGTGGTTTAAAGCCTCTAGGCAGCGGGGCTGCACTCCCAGGTTGCCACAAATTTTACTTTTAATCAATCAGCCTAGTTTGCACGCTTCCTAGAGAAGCCTGTTCTTACCGCTCCTCCATGGGAGCCAGACAGGAGTCCGTGAAAAGGACTGGCTCATAATGTGGGCTCCAAGGGGGTTAGGGGGCGCCGAGGGTCCCTGAGCAGTATGCTAATGGGGAGAAGCCAAGGACAGGATAAATACCGCCAACAACCTTGAGAATGAAAACATTCAAAGATTCCACAGTGCCTCAGCTAATGGAAATAGCTTTTGGATTACTTCACATACCTCACGTTTTTCAATTCTACCTATCATGAAAAGAGATCTTTTAAAAATGTTTGCTCATGTTCTTGTCTTGTTAGAAGAGTAGCTGAAGTTAAGTTTACCTACTTTACGTGACTGAGTTATTACTTTGAATATTGGTAATACTCTGTGATATATTGAAATGTCCTCATGAATCACTGCACTGTTTAGACCTTTTTACTGTTGCCACATCTGACCCTAGGCTGCTGTATTTTTTGAAGTCTTGTACCTAATTTTCTTAGTTCCTCTCTGATAATAAAAAAAAAGTATATGCTTACACAGGTAGAGTAAAAATTCTTCTCTTTCAATTTTTAGTCTGCTGTGGATATCAAACACGATAATGCAGTCAGATGGAACTGTTTGTAAACTAAGTGTCAGTATGACTTGAGTGAGAATCTAAGGGGCTCTACTGTGAGTGAAGTTTGGGGTATTTACAGCAGAATTTTTATGCCATTTAAGCTGCCTCAAAGTTCTTTTCTCACGTATTTAATCATTCAATCAATATCTATTGAGCACCTACCAACTGCCAGGCTGTTGTAGGCGCCGCGGCTGCCGTAGTGACAGGAGAGCACGCCCCTGCCCTCCTACCCGGAGCTCGCTCGCTAGCGGTTGGCGGTGGTCTAAAAGGTGAAACTGCTGAGCTACTAAGTCTCAGGTAGACAAAATGTGGCTGAGGCGCCTTTTGTATGTGGTTCAGAAATGTGTAAGAACTCAGACACTGGGCTCCCAAATATTTGCAAATCCACCCCGATTTCCTCCCAGCTTAGGTGCCAAAGATGCAGCTGGGAGTAGAGAAGCTCAGTTGCTTATGGAAAATAGAATCCTGTCTTTGACCACCACCTGTGGACAAGTAATTGGGCAGGGAATGAGACAATTTTCAAAAAGGATACTTCACATTTCCCAGAGTATTCTCTCTTCCTCCTCCCTCTCTTCCCTTCTTCCTTCCTTCTTTCCTTTTATTCATTAAGCAAAATATATTGAGTAGGTGTCAAAAGTGAGGGGCAGCCCCATTCTCACTCATCTTTCAAAGTTGAGCGGCGCCAACGCCCAGGCCCTTGGCTAAGTCCTGGGGGATAGGAAGTTGAAGAAGACTTACCTCTTACCCTGGAGGACTGGACAGTGCCGTGATAGGTGAACTGAGGTTTGCAATCTGGCATGATGAGTACCAGGACAGAGGTGCTCTGCTGTACTGTGGGAGCCAGGGACACAGAGGAGCGGGATTGAGTGCAGAATGGGAAGAGCAGGGGGAGGAGACAGAGTGTCAAGGAAGACTTCCTGGAGGAGGAAGCACTGGTGCTCAACTTTGAAGGATGAGTGAAAACGGGGCTGCCCTCCCTTTTGACACCTAACCACTGAATTGGGTCCCCTTAGTCAGAGGTCCCACCTAAGAGGGGTTAGCAAAGATGGAGCCAGCTGGGGATATGGAGGGCAGAAGGAATCACTAGAACATTTAGAGCCCCCTGGTGTTCATGTCTTTCCTCTCGGGCCCCTCCAAGTCTATTTTTAGGATTCTGCTGAGCCAAGTCCTTTCCCGTGACCTTTGAGAGGGGCTCTTTGCCAGTGGGCACTGGGTTTGTCTATCTGTGATCTCAGGCCCCTCCATGGTGTCGTGGCCTGGAGGGTAATCAGGTGGCACTTTTGTTCACTGAGCACAAATTATGTACCTACTGTGTGCCAAGCCCTGTCCTAGGCAGGGAGAACCATGTATGAGATAAGGAGCCATCAGCCCCAAGAAGCTGACAGCTTATTTTGTGCAATTTGGATGATCTTAAGGAAAACATCCCTTCACTCAGCTGAACCCATTTGAGGATTCTTTTTAAAAAAGCTGTTGACTACCCTTTTTTCTTTTGCAAGATTTCTTCCCAAGAACTGGTTAGCGTTCCTGCTTACTTGCTAAAGCGTGCAGTGTCTTCATCAACTGTTTTCTTCCTTGCTGCTTTTGTTAAGAAAAATGAGGAGAGCGCCCTTACCTCACTCCTAATGATGCCAGCAGAGAGCATGTTCGACTTGACCCCCCACACACACCCCGCTGTCTCTCCCCACCCCTTCCCAAACCTACTTGGCATTTTTCCACTTTCCACCTTCAGGTTCAAAGTGAGTCTGTGTGATGCGAGAACCAGGACGTGGTTGGAACTCACCTTTACCCTGTACCTATGACATTCGTGGTTTTGTTTTTTTCAGCAGTAATACTTGGGTGTGGAGGGAAGAAGTCAAGCAGATCTGAGTTCGAATCCTGGTTCTGGCATATGCCATTTATGTAACCTTGGGTGGGTCTCATAACCTCTCTGACCCTGTTTCCTCCTTTGTCAAGTTGAGCTGAACCACCGAGCCCAGTTGTTGACTTTCGCAGGTTGGAAAAATGCTGTTCACCACAGGAGAGGAAGGGCTATCATGGAAATACCCTGGAAATAAAGAAACACAGGAAAGCATCCAGTATCAGGCTGCCAGAGGGGTCACTGGACATGCTGCTGACTCCAGCCCTTGTTCCCTGGGGCTGTTATCACTTCTTCCCTTCTTGTCCACCTTCCCCAGTGGGACCAGGGTCAGGGACAACCCAGACGACTTTATCCCACGTATTCTGGGATTTTCAGGACATGCCCAATTTCTTTTCAATTATCCTCTGCAGATGTCCATACAATATCAAAATTATCAAGAAACCCAACATTACAGCATCCATCCAAGGACAGCAGTATACCTCTCCCGGCAGGAGCTAGTCTTGTTCCAGCTGAAGTACTGAGTTTTGTTTCTAGAACACTCTTTGTAGAGCCGTGAGGTCAAGGGGGGCAGAACAGAAGCACCAGGTTGGGGCCAACACCGCCTGTCTCTTGGCGAAAACAGCTCTGCTCAGGGCGGTAGTGCCTGGCTTCTGGGGGTCTACCAATGCCCTGTGCCCTGCACTTGGGGGTCAGCATGCGGATTCCTTGGCGATAACCTTCACTGACCACCTGCTGCATGTGGACCACCCAGAGGCCATTTTCTATGCACCATTTTGATCGATTTTTCCCAAAAGGTAGGTCTTTGTTCTGACTTTTTCAGATTGCAAGCTATAGGGCCAAATGCTGTTACCTTAGGCAGGGGCGGGCTATTGTCAGGGCTTACTGGGCGGAAAGAAGCAGGTCTATGGGGTCAGGACAAGGCGACCTTGAGGAGCACAGGGATGTTGTCCAGTGTCCCGGGCAGCAGGAGTGCGCGTGCTGGTCCCATCCGAGTAGCTGCCCGACCATGACTCAGGTCTCGGCCGCCTCTGCAGCTGCTCCTCCAGGCCCCGCTTGTTCTGAGTCTCCTCACCACCTTCTCTCTGCCTCAGGACTCTGCTCACTCATGGGTTTCCCCGTTGTCCTGTTCCTGGCAGCCACTCTGCCGGGAGTCCCTGCAGTGTCTCTCCTGTCCAGCGGGTCCGTCTGCAGGGCCTCTGCCGGCTCTCATGGGGCTGACTCCGGTGACCAGGCTCCGAGGCCCGGTCAGGGGGGTCACCCACTCCCAAGAAAGGGCCAGGGTGCCGGTCTCGGTGAGATGCCGCACGGGCAGCCGAGCACCACCAGTCGTTCTGGTGTGGGCCTTTCTGTGGGTGAGAAAATGCGCCCTGAGCAGATTCAATGCTAGTGGAGGCCGAGCGGGGATCAGCCTCAGGCCTGATGTCTCCAAAGCCCATTGCACCTCTCTGCCTCCGCTGTCTGCTCACCCACCCAAGGTTGGAGGGGAGGGGGCTCCCCACTTCCTCCTGCTGTCAGCCCCAGGCCTGATCTGACCTGAGTGCCCCCACCAAAAGACCCGCCCACCCTCAGCCTCCTCCCAGCAGCTGGCCAAGACATGAAAGTCCCCCTGCTCGAGTCCCGAATGAATGAGATGGTGAGGGTCCTGCTGCCCCTGAGGCCCCAGTGAAGCCGTGTGGGCATGACGGTTGGATGAGTCCTGGGATGGGGTGAGGCCCAGCCTGTGGCAGTGAGGCTGATAGCAAAACAAACGGAGGCCAACAGGCAAGGTGGCCCATGTGCCTGACGGCCAGAGGGGGCCATGTGGACTGCCAGCAGTGACGGGGGACACACAGAGCCTCCACTTCACCCTCCCATCAAGGGACCCCCAGTCGGTGGCCGATCAAGTTGCTGGGCCCCAAACCGGGACACGTGCTCAAATACACCGCATTCAGACAGTGAGGCAGAAGATGCCAACTCGGGGCTGCCCTGGAAAATCCAGTCCCTCTACGGTGTTCGGGCTGGGGTGTGTGTGGTTGGGTCCAACTTCATCTGCGCGCTTCAGGCAACCACAGGTGGTGGGGCCCCAGGAAGGAGGTAGCTCTTGCAGAAAAATAAGGGCCGCCCCTGTGAGAAGCGCCCTCCTCAGCCGCACCCAACCGCATCTCAGTTCCGGTGGCAAACTCCTGAAGCTCAAGGGGGAAAGGACCTGTTGCCCCCACCCTCAATCCCCGTGTCTTCATCCTGTGCCCCTTTAGCTGCTGAAGTGCAGAGGGGCCCTGATTTGCCCTCTCTGCCCAGTTGGCAGCAAGCATGACAGGTCCAGCTATTCCTCCCACGTTGCAGATGGAAATATGGAGGCCTCAGGGAAGTAAGGACACTTTCCAAGATCATAGCAAATTTAGAGGCCAAACACCATTAGCCCAGAAGTTTCTGCCACTTAAGACTCAATCTGTCAGCTCTGTCTCTTTCCAGGAAAGTATTGTGCCATGTGTCCAGCACTGAGCTGGGCAGCATGGGAATTAAACAAAAGATTAAAATTCCTGTTTAAGAGATACGTGATCCACTTGTGGAGTTCAGCAGGAAAGTGGGGCAGAGACTGGTTTCAGCCTCAGCTCTGCTCTCCAAGCTGTGTGCCCTGGTCAGGGGCCGAAGGGTGCCTTTGACAAGTTTGCACCATAGCTGCCATTTGGGCTTGTGGAGCCCCTTGGAGGTGAGATTCCGCAGGACCAGACAAGCCAGGCAGAGTCCTTCGGTGCCGAGACAGTGGGGGACAGAGCTGCTGGGGACTGAAGCGGGCCATGGAGTCGGTGGGCAGCAGTGATATATGGAGAGCCTGGAGTGGGAATGACAACGGAGTCCCCTTCTCCCCCACCAGGCCATCTCCCCACAAGCATAGGCATTTGACTAAGGTCTGTGAACCTCCCCGGCCCCCTCCCGAACTGAAGGCTTGGAGAGTTGAGGAGTGTATCCCCTTTCGCCTTTGTACCCCAGCACTCCACAGCCTCTGCATAAATGACCGCGGAGTAAATGAGCACGTAACTGCGCCATGAGGGGCTGACCAGCCACCACACTGGGATAAAGAGGTGCTATGTCTGCTCCCCGTTCCCCAATCCCCAGGTTCTTGGTAGGTGAAATGATACACTTTACTTTTCTCTTTCTCTCCAAGGGCAGAGGGCTAGTACAATGTTGAAAAAAGATGGCCCTTCTCCTGGAATCTGTTCTTTCTTTTTTTTTCTCTTTCAGTTTCTGACCATGAAAATAAAACATGGTCATTATAGGAATTTTTTAAAGTAAAAAAAAAACATAAAGAAAATGGAAAAAAATATCACCCATGACTTCATCATGAAAAGGCTGTCCTGGGCAGCTTGTTGGCAAATTTTCTTCAGGCCTGATGTCTCTTAGGAGCAGCATAAGATTCCAACGGCCTCAGCCTGAGGACTTGTTCTGGGCTGCCTCACTTGCAGCCATTTCTCAAATTCACCAAGGAGCCATCGCCACCTGTCTCTCTCTTGGTCCTAGGGCTTTCCTGAGGTCTTGAAGAACTTCAGGGAGGCTCGAACGTCCCCTTAATAATGGAAATGATGGAATGCCTTTGGATTTGAGCTTTTCACCTGCAGCCTGGCAGTTCAACTTTCTGCGCAGTATACGAGTTAATCTCATGCGCTGTTCTCCTTTTCCAACTTTTCTGAGTCCCTTCCCAGATTAATTCCATGACACTCCCAAACAGTTGAATCGACCACCAGTAGGTCACTAACGTGAGTTACAAGGTTTCTTCAAAATTGCTTTTGCCTGAGGGTTTTATATTTTTGTGTTTTCAGGATGATCTGATTCCTTCCGAGTCTCTTCTGGGACCAACTCCGGTACTTTGGAAGCTACAAAAGAAGTATAGGCAGGGATGGAAAAAGGTTTCACCTGCATGCTCAATCTTACATTTGGCATCTGCAGCCCGGAGCTCTGAGAAGGATTCTGAGGCCACGTCCAAGCTCAGTGGGGAAAGAGATGTGGCTGATGAGTTAGGTCTGCCCCGGGAGTTGGGCGGGAGTGGACAATAGAAGCTTTTATTTCCATTCTGAATCTAAGAAGGTCTAGGCCTTCTACAGGACTTCTACAGGAAAGGCAAGTGATATTACTGGAGAGCCTATGAGAGAGAATCAACATGGCTGAAGACCCTGAAAGGCAGCTGGACAACGGCTGGGCAGGGAAGAGAGGAGAGGAGGGCGGGCTCCAGATGGAGGAGAGCGTTTGAGGGGAGGACCACCCCGGCATGTTTCAGGGGATTGCAAAGAGACCAGCTCCTCAAGGTCATTGTCAGACTTCAGAATATGAGTACCCTGAATTTATTGGGTCAGTTAAATTGTATCTAGAACAGAATAAACATGCATTTAAACATTTAAAAGTGATGACCATTTTTAGATTTGTGAACTATTTAAAAACACAGAGAGGAAAAAATGAAGAATGAAATAAAAGCTTATTCTTAATTGTTTACATTTTGTCATATTTTTCTCTAGCCTCTTTATACTTTTAAAGAAATATTACTCACAAAACTTCAGTTTCTTAAACTATCACCTCATCCAAACCCCCAGAAGCAGGAGCCACCACTCTCAGAAATTTGAAGTCTATCCTTCTAGACCATTTAAAAATATTTTTACTTACCGACCTATGTACACACAGACATTTCTCGTTTTTGTTCCTTTAGTTTCCAGAACTAATAGTAATTCTTTGCTTCTAATCAGCTCAAACCCAGCCCTCTTCTTGCCTGCCTCTTCTCCTAAGCCCTTTTCCTTAGAACCTCTTAGGGTCCCCCTGCCACCCTGAAGGCCTCCCCTTACATTCCCCTGTCCCTCGCCCCAAATAGGCAGCCAGTCCTTTCTTTCAAAATAAAGCTCATACTGTTCTTTCTTGCCATTCTCCAAGAACACGCCACATGATTTTCCCCTTATTTTGAACTTCTCTAATACTGATACATAAAACCTGGCCTATACGACCACGCATTTTTGCAGCTTGAACCGTTCCATTGTATTAAGTGTTTAGAAGAATGACAGAATGACTGAGAGGAGGAGACATCCATCATATTCCTTGGCATCCATCATATTCTCTGACAGAGAGCTAGGCTTAAAGCAGGACCTCAAAACCCGCCCAATGAGTGAACAAAGCCATTCGTAGGGTTTTCTATGTCAAGTGTTGGAGGCTGATAGCTGTGTCCCTTCTTCTATACTACAGAGGGGGACTTAACATGGGGCCTACGGGCCACGAAGGGTTTGCCAATAGAACCATATTTCAGTGTAATTGGGCTCTTCTGTAATCTTACGTATTTTGTTTTATTAACTTAAAAACACTATTCTGAGAAGGGGTCCATAGGCTTCACTAGAGTGCCAAAGGGGCGCATGGCACCATACATACAAAAAAAAAATGGCTAAAAACCCCTGTGGTCCTTATGTTCAGCTGAGCACATTGCTCCTTGTAATGGAGGGCACACTTTCACACTTGTTCACCCTTGTTCTGACAAATATAGTGTTATAGAAATGTTGTTTGTAATTTCCTCAGTGTCCTTAAAAAGAAGGACTATATCCTTTCTCTCTTCCTCCTTTCTGCAGGATCACAAAGATAATGACTGGCGCTCCAGTAGCTCTCTTGGGCCTTGGGAATGGAAGCCACAGAAGGCAGTGCAGCAAGAGGGCAGACCTGGTTCCCTGACAGCACGGAGGGCTGCACCAGCCCTCAGCTGACTACCTTCAGGCTTCTTAAGTATGAGAAGAAAATAAGTTTCTAGTTTACTTAAACTACTGCTATTCTGGGATTCTGCTACTTGCCACCAGCCTTAAACCAAACAAATTCAGCAATCTTTTCTGAAGATAAATTGGAAATGGCATTGTTGATCTAAAGTTTTCAGAAACCATCTCTCATTTAAGAGAAAGAGTCATTTAAAACCTTGACAATGACTCTTTTCGTACCTAACCTTATATCTAGGATTTAAACAAAAGTGAATTGTGTGGAAACATATTTTATTCAGTTTCCGCTATGGGCAAAACTAATGAACTAGATAACTTTTTGAAGCTCCCATTTCTCAGTTACTCCTTTTAGTCTACCTTGCCCTTCCCCAAAGGGCATTTATGAGTAGCCTGGCTTTGCGCCCACAAATTCTTAATTGATGACAGTGACTCTTTTTTTTTTGGTGACAGTGACTCTTAAGAATGCATCTTAAGAATTTTAAAAACCAAATTATAAAGATTCTGCTGGCATGTCCATTATATTATGGATGAATTCAGAATATATGTATGATACCACAACTATCATAACACTTTTTTAAAGGATGCTGTGATTACTGAAAGGTGTAGAATAGCAGCATCTGTCCTCAAAACATATTATGTAGTTGAGGCAATATACATGAAAAGATAAGTAGCATACAGCACATGCCATAAGAACGATGCAATCAACAAGTGATAAGGTGATTCAGAGAGGAAGCAACTTTGGTCTCTGGGAGAAGAATAGGATCATGGTAAGAGGTGGTATGACGACGAAGACCAGAGAGAAGAAGGAAGTGAGTAGACCAGTTGGCTGGATCGGAAGTCTAGCTCAAGTGGCATCTCCATAAGACTTTTCTGACTCCCCTGGGTCGAATTTAGCCCATTTTTCATATAACTGTGGTCCTATATAGCTTTATGAATGATTCTAATATCACAGAGGGTGATGGTCACTACAGACCCTCTCATAGTCTCAGTGCAGGGACATCTTCGTTTTTATAAGACCCACAGCTACATGGGCTTCTAAAGTTCTAATCAAAGAATGTAATTTCCTACAAGTGTATATACTACATCTTGAAATGAAGCATCCATGTTTTCTCTAAAATTACATAAATAGATCACGTGTAGCATAGAATTATTTAAAACTACTTAGCTAAACATAAAAAAAGGACATCAAAATTCGTGTCCGTAACCCCACCGCCCCACCATCCAAAGATAAGACAACTAAGACGTGTTAGTTCATTTTGTCCTACAGTCACACATACAGGATTTACTTTTCTGAGCCTGGCCCAGAAATGTGGGTGTAACTTCTCTGGAAAGGCTGTCCCAGTATTTGTGGCATGTAGTGGATATAATAACTTCAGAGAGTCCTGAGCATGGACCAGAAACTGAGATGGGCAGCCAGTTGGTGAAATTAGCCAGGTCCTGACGCGGGCCTCTGACATCAAAGACTGATAACCACTGGAGCCTCGGGGGTGTTATGGAGCCGCAGGGTTTGAGTGGAGAGGGTGGAGGACACCTCCTCAGGGAGCTTAAAGAACAGCTCAGCCCCCAGCTTCACAGGCCAGAGGTTCCGTTGTGAAACACTACCACGTAATTAGTTCTCTTAATTAAAAAATCATTATCAGAGTGAAATGCACACAACAAAGTTAGCCGTGTTAAAGTGAACAATTCAGTGGCATTTAGTGACTTGGGATGCTGTGCAGACACTGCCTCTGTCTGGCTCCAGAACGTCTCCATCCCTCCAGAGGAACACTCTAAACCCAGCAGGCAGTCACTCCCACCCCAGCCCCTGGCGGCCACCAGTCTGTTACGTCTGTATGGATTTCTCTCTGCTGAATATTTTATATAATGGAATCAAACACTATGTGACCTTTTGTGTCTGGCGTCTTTCACTTATCCTAATGTTTTCGGGTTCATCTACATTGCAGTGTGTATTAGCAAGCGCTTCCTCCTTATGGCTGAAAAATATTCTACTCTATGTAACTAACACAATCCTTTATCCATTCATCTGTTGCTGACCTTGGGCTGATGCCTTTACTTTTAGCAAGGTCCTTGTAATAGGAAATATTTGCAGATCTGAAAATTTATACACAGGGTTGCATAAATAGGGGACAGAGGCTGATTTGGGGTCACCCTGCCCGCCCACAGTTTGGGAATATCTAGTGCACTGCCCTCAGCTGCTCTTGGGGCTGTAAAGGGTAGGATGCAGAAAAACTCATTGTAATTATACCTTGAATTCCAGAATTCCAGATACTAGAAGTCAGATGACCGACTGGGAAGGGCTAAGAGTCAGGGCCCACACCAGGCCTTCTGACCAAATCTAGCCCCTGCCTCCTTTAAACACTTACTATTGACAATAACCACAGGAAACGACAAGAGACGTGGGTAGGGGAGACGTGTGTGTCATGGGTACAACTGCAAGTCTGTACACACCCGGTGAGACCGGCACCCACAGTCAGGGAAGGCTTTTCTCCGCACAGACACTCCATCCTTGGGTTCCTCGTCTACTGCCCACACACCAAAGCATTTGGCCAGAAGCTCACCTCTCATCGCTGTGCACCCTGCTTCCTGGAGACCTAAGCAGGTGGCATCCTGGATGTGGTGCCTCAGCTGCTCTTGGGGCTGTAAAGGGTAGGCATGCAGAAAAACTCATTGTAATTATACCTTGAATTCCAGAATTCCAGATACTAGAAGTCAGATGACCGACTGGGAAGGGCTAAGAGTCAGGGCCCACACCAGGCCTTCTGACCAAATCTAGCCCCTGCCTCCTTTAAACACTTACTATTGACAATAACCACAGGAAACGACAAGAGACGTGGGTAGGGGAGACGTGTGTGTCATGGGTACAACTGCAAGTCTGTACACACCCGGTGAGACCGGCACCCACAGTCAGGGAAGGCTTTTCTCCGCACAGACACTCCATCCTTGGGTTCCTCGTCTACTGCCCACACACCAAAGCATTTGGCCAGAAGCTCACCTCTCATCGCTGTGCACCCTGCTTCCTGGAGACCTAAGCAGGTGGCATCCTGGATGTGGTGCGAGCAGGGTGGGCAGAGAACGTCTGCAATGGGCAGCAGGCAGCACACGGCCTTCTCACACACACAGGTGGGCAGTGATGCTTGTGGAATGAATGAATGAACAAACAAATGTGATTCAGAGCACTTTGGAATCCTATGCAACTTTTTCTGCCAGGAAGCTCATTCTCTTTACTTCAAAAACTAAAGCAAAACCCTCTACCAGGCAGTGGCCGGTGGCAGTTCAGTGCCTGTGCCTCTCGGCCTCCGCCAGGAGAGGAAGGCAGCAGTGAGTTAGGATGGAGGTTAGGCTGCTAGAGCGGAGACCCCAGATGGCTTAAAGAATAAACACATTTAAATCTCTCTCTGGTACAGTTCCAGGCCAGCGTTCTGGCTGGTGGGTAGCTTGCTCTGCTGGTCATTCAGAGACCTAGGTCCCCTCCAAGTCATTGCTCTGTCACCCCCAGGACCTGTCACCTGTATGCCGAAGCTTGGCTGCTGCCAGTTCCAACTGTCCAGCTGCGAGAGCCAAAGGCATGGGGAGGGACGTCTGCTCTCCTAAGGCCTGGCAGGAGTCACAGTGTCACTTCTGCTCACATGTCATCGGCAAGAAGTTCATCACATAACCAGGGCGGCAGGGAAGTGTGGTTTAGCCATGCGCCCTGGAAGAACGGGAGACGAATTTGCCTCCACCACCCTTTATAGGCTTGCAGACTGTTTCCAGGAGATAGCATAGAAGGCTCACCTCCACTCCCAGGCAGAAGGCCTCTCGTTCCGGCTGGAAGCTTTTTCCTGGCCTCTCCACTCCCACGTGGAAGGGAGTCAAGGATACGATGAGCACAGACTTGCCCTTGGACAGCAGGGCCTCTTGCTAGAAGGTGGAGGAGCAGGAGACCCGTAGAGATGATGAGGTCACACACTAGGTGGGACAAACACCCAGCCATGCACGACAGTCTTCTAGGACCCTTGAAAAAGTAACCTTTAGATAAGATGTTCAGCTTCACACAGTGGCAGTAAATGCGTGGAGCTTTTAGAAAGGATTCTGACAACACAGGGATTCATATAAACTTTCAACTTGACTTCAGGGAGGACACTAATGCCCCCAACACACACACACACACACACACACACACTCAGACTCTCACGATTCACATAATGCTCCACTCTCACCTGCAAGAACACACTCACTCCAGCAGCAGGGTGTGGGGGTCTGTTAACAACAGGGGAGGGGTCTGTGTCGGGTGCCTGTGAAGGGCTGTGACCCAGTGCTGACCCATGGGGACAGCTGACCCACGAGAGCTGGTCCTCACCGAATGGCATCCATCCGAGTCACCACATCTGCAAGGAACCCTAGGCACTCCTTGTCCCTGGGCCAGAGTCAGGGGTCCCACAGCCTCACAAAGCAAGAGCTCTCTCCTGGGTGCTTCAAACGGCAGGAAACTTCAGGGAACAAAACACATCCACACCATCTTCATAATCTGGAGGCTCTCCAGACTCTCCACCTCCACCCTCCCCACCCCCCGGCAGAGACACGGCGTAGCAGGCTCCTTCCCCAAGCCCAGCAGCCCGACAGCCCCCCTGGGCTGTGATGAGAGCTCCAGCAACCCTGGGCACTGGACCTGGTAGTGAGCCCCTCTGACTTTGTGTCCCACAAGGTGCGGTTTCCATCTAGCCATTTTATTCCCCAGAAGCTCAGCTGCCCAGACAGTGGAAATTTTGACTGCTTCCTGCAGCTTCCTGTCCATCTCATCCCTAAGAAGGGGCAATGGATTATCTCAACAGTGTCAACACGGGAGATACATTCTCATGCAAGCAGAAGCCAAAAACACCAGGCCTGGGGGTGTGGGAGGGTGGAGGGAGAGGAGAGGGAAACGAAAAGTCTGAGGCTGACATATTGCAGACCGAGAAACATCATTTGCTCCTTTCCAGCCCTGAGAAGAAAAGCTCTTTGAAAGGGTCTCTCTCCTCTTCCCTATTATGGAGATGCCGTTTGGGCTGGGAACCACTGCTCCCAATAAACAGAGGTGAGCAGCCTGGCCTTTCCTCTCTTTCCCTTTGGGAGTCATACAGGCTCTGTTTGTGGCCCCAGGAGCCCTCCCTCCCCCAGATCACATTTTGTTTAAATTCACAGAACCTTGTGGGGTTTATTGCTGTTTTCAGGGCCAGTCCCATATTTGGTCTTTGGAAGAGGACATTTTCCTGATGATTTATGGCCCACACTAGCTGGCCCCCACCCAGCATCCTTTCCCCTCCTAACAATGCTCCCATTTTTATCCAGGCATCACCCACACCCTCCATGGGCGCTAGAGAAACTAACTCCATCCCCAGCTTCTGCTCCAGACTGGACTGTGATTGGCCTACCCTCAAAAATACACAAAAAATTTCATACTCCAAGTAAACCATCAATAGAGGCAGATACGTGACTTCATCTGACCCAGTCAAGGTGTGCTTCAGAAATCTTGCTGGAAATATGGGGGCAGACTGCTCTCACTTCTTCAGGCCTCTGTAGGATGTGGATATGCTCTTAAAACGGCTACAGCTGACTTGTCTCCAAGAGGAAGGACAAGCTGAGGAAAGAGTGAAGAACACATCTGGAGCCCTAAGGAAGCCGGACCTTCACTTCCTCGAGACCACTCATTTTCAGTCTTGGGGGGTAGGTGGTCAGTACTGACCCCTGGGGCATTCTGGAGTCATATAGGGCTCCTCTGATGGTCAGAGTGACTGGAGATGTCACTTGTTTCTGGCATTTGGCTTGCTGATGCAGATCAAATGTTAGATGCTCTGTAATGCATGCACTATTCCACGTGGCAGAGGACTGTCTGTCATCCTCCAAGACTTGTGTGTGTCCTACCCAACATCAGTGTGGGTGAAAATCCTGCTGTTTTAGTTTGGATTGCCCCCAAAAGCAGAGCTTGAAATATAGGTTATGTGTGGCTTCATTAGGAGGTGATTTCAGGAGGCAGAGAAGATGAAGTAGTTAATGTCGTATGTCAGTTTGATGGGCCATGGAATGCCCAGATATTTGGTTAAACATGATTCTTGGCATGGCTATGAAGGTGCCTCTGGATGAGATCAGCATTTGAATTAGTGGAGGGAGTGAAGCAGATGGCCCTCCCCGGTGTTGGTGGGCCTCATCTAATCTGTTGAAGGCCTGAACAGAATAAAATTGTTCTATTTTATTGGTTGTGCCCAACCTGCTCTCTGCTGACTATTTTTGAGCTGAGACATTGGTCTTCTGCTGCTTTTGGACTTGAACTCAAACTGATACTTATCCATCATCTCCCCTGCTTTTCAGACCTGTAGACATGGATGGAATTACACCATTAGCTGTCTTGGTCTCCAGCTTGTTGGTTGACCAGCTTGGGACTTCCCAGGCTCCATAATCACGTGAGCCAATTTCTTATAATAATGCATCTCTCTCTATATATATCTGTGTAGATATATAGGTATGCCCTAGTTTTCAAAAGTTCACAGAATAGCACTTTGCTTTTGCAAAAGACCTGCTCTGGTACCTGTTTTCACTAATTGAAATCCAAACAGAAAAGGCTAAAAGCGAAATTAATGCTCAGTGTTCATTTGTGTGGAAGTGTGCAGCCACAGAGGCAGGGCACACCCTGACCAGCAAAAGCCCTCCCATCAGCTCCTTCCCCGGGAACCAGGCTTAGCATCTCAGCATGAGCTCTGAACTGTGGCTGTGAGCGTAGGGGCTTTACCTCAATTTATTTTGTGCCTCTGTTAGCAAGATGTGTCTTAAGGTATCAGAAAAGCCAAAGAGAGGGTTTTTCTGGATCTGGGAACCCTCAGAAAATTTTCACATGAATTAACAATAATTACTTTTTTACTTTATGCCATTTAGGCTTACAAAAGGTTTTAAAGGAACACCCTCTTTCAGAGAGCAAGGGGAAACTACATACATATATGTATATATATTTTACATGCCCAAAACCGCCCAGCAGTTCTGTTTCTCTGGAGAGCCCTGACTAATACTGAAAGTGGAGCAAGGGGGTAGCAAAACCCAATGGAGCTACATCCCGCTTCAAGAATGAGAGGCAGACGCATCTGCTCATGATCTCTTGTTGGCCCAAGTATTCCAGGGGATACACTCACGTCACCTCCTATCTGCGTGTGCTGGTAAGGGAGCCCCATTGATACCCAGGGTGAGAGAAGCCCAGGGTAGAAAGCCAAGAGGCTTGGGGCATCCTCGAGGCCAGCCACTCTTTACTGGAGGCCGAAGTCTGTGTGGAATTGAACACAGCAGAAAAGCCGGGATAGGAGCCTGGTAGATAGACCAGTGGCTCCCAAGCGTATCCACAGCCAAAGCCCCAGAATCTGTGTATGTTTTCTTGTGGCAAAAGGGATGCTGCTGGTGTGATTAAGTTGAGGGTCTTGGCAGCTACATATAAGAGAATGAAACTGGATTATTGTCTAATACCATACACAAAAGTAAACTTGAAATGGATCAGAGACCTGAATGTAAGTCATAAAACCATAAAACTCATAGAAGAAAATATAGGCAAAAATCACTTGAATATAAACATGAGCAACTTTTTCCTGAACACATCTCCTCAGGCAAGGGAAACAAAAGCAAAAATGAACAAATGGGACTACATCAAACTAAAAAGCTTCTGTACAGTAAAGGACACCATCAGCAGAACAAAAAGGCACCCTACAGTATGGGAGAATATATTTGTAAATGACATATCTGACAAGGGGTTAACATCCAAAATATATAAGGAATTCACATGACTCAACACCCAAAAAACAAATAACCCGATTAAAAAATGGACAGAGGACCTGAACAGACAGTTCTCCAAAGAAGAAATTCAAATGGCCAACAGGCACATGAAAAGATGCTCCACATTGCTAATCATCAGGGAAATGCAAATGAAAACCACAATGAGATATCACCTCACACCAGTAAGGATGGTCAATATACAAAAGATAAGAAACAACAAATGCTGGAGAGGATGTGGAGAAGGGGGAACCCTCCCATACTGTTGGTAGTAATGTAAATTATTTCAACCACTGTGGGGAGCAATATGGAGTTTCCTCAAAAACTCAAAATAGAAATACCATTTGACCCAGGAATTCCACTCCTAGGAGTTTACCTGAAGAAAACAAGATTCTTGATTCAAAAAGACATATGCACCCCTATGTTTATCGCAGCACTATTTACAATAGCCAATAAATGGAAGCAACCTAAGTGTCCATCAACACATGAATGGATAAAGAAGAGGTGGTACATATACATGATGAAATATTATTCAGCCATAAAAAGAAACAAATCCTACCATTTGCAACAACATGGATGGACCTAGAGGGTATTATGCTCAGTGAAACAAGCCAGGAAGAGAAAGACAAATCCCAAATGATTTCACTCCTTTGTGGAGTATAACAACAAAGCAAAACTGAAGAAACAAAACAGCAGCAGACTCACAGACTCCAAGAAGGGTCTAGCAGTTACCAAAAGGAAGGGGTTGGGAAGGGTAGGTGGGGAGGGAGGGAGAAGGGGATTAAGGGGCACTATAATTAGCAATCACAATATAGGTATGTCACAGGGAAGGCAGTACAGCATGGAGAAGACAAGTAATGACTCTATAGCATCTTACTACGCTGATGGACAGTGACTGCAGTGGGGGTGGGGGGTGGGATGAGGACTTGATAATATGGCTGAATGTTGAAACCACAATGTTGTTCATGTAAAACCTTCATAAAATTGTATATCTATGATACTTTAGTTAAAAATGTATATATATATATATATATATATATGTTTTAAAGTTAAGGGTCTTGAGATGGAGAGATTGTCCTGGGTTACTGGCTGGGCCTGATGGAAGCACCACATTCCTTATAAGAGGGACACAGGAGGATCTGGAGCTGGAGGAGGCCAAGTTGATTATGAAACAGAGATTGGGAGGTGGGGGGGCTGGAAGATGGAGGAGGGGCCAAAAGAGGTAAGGAATTGGGTTGTCCTCTCAGCCTCCAAAGGAATCTGTCTTGATAACACCTTGACTTGGGCACAACATGGTTTTGGACTTCTGACTTCTAGAACTGTGACGTAATGTATATGTGTTCTTTAAGGCCACCATGTTTGTGATAATTTGTTAGAGCAGCCCCAGGAAACGAATACACAAAGTTATGTCTGAGGGGACACAAGGCAGCCGATACACCTGATTGTAACTAACGGGGCCTAGAACCTAACTCCAGATAAACCCAGGGTGCTTTCTTCACAGTTTTAAACTATACAGGATTTTCCCGGGAACACTGGATCCTTTTAAGTGGAACTTCACCAAGAGTTGTTCCATATTTCATGAAATCACGTGAACTATGGCAAAGCTATGCGCGGTATTTGAGGCGGCAGATAAATGTGCTTATACCAGCTTGCCTTCCCATTCCCCATTTTCTGCTCCCCTGAGGCTTGCCGACTCCCTTCCACCTGGCGCTTTTTATTTTAGATGTTCTCATCGATTCTGCTAACTTGCAGTAAAGCTGAGGGCTTGAGGAACACGTGTCTGGCTGCCAAACCCTCTCAGTTGGGGGAGGACAGTGAGGCTGAGGCCTCAATGGGGTCAGACGACGCTCTTCCCAGGACCTAGGATCTGGAGGCAGGGACGCTAAGACACAGTGAGTTGGAGATGACCAGCAGCAGCTGTGGTGGCCCTACAGCAGAGGCAGGACAGGCACATGCAGGGACTGCCAGGGTCCTGTAGCGTGTAGTGAGTGTGGGTCTGGGAGCACTAGGGAACATGCAGGGTGATGACCGAAGCCGTGAGCTGAGCAGGTGGGCCTGGGCCCATCCTGCCTCTGTGGAGCTGCCCTGGGGTGTGTGGGAGCCTGGGTCTCTAGCGCCTTCTCAGTTGTGTGTGTTCCCAGATAATTTTCCCACTCATGCCCGTCTCAAGATTCCTGCCTTGCCCGCACAGCTTCCTTCTCCTGTCTTTCTCGTCAAATCTCCAGTCCCAGAGTGGAATCACCTGGTTCCTGGTGCCACCCCCACACTCATATCCCCATTCCCTGTCTTGCCCAAGGCCCATGCTGTCCCAGGAGGCTGTCCTTATTCCTGGGGACAGGAGCAAGCTAGCAGCCCGCCCGGGGAGAGTGGGGGGGGGGTGTCCCGGTGGGAATTTTCCTCACTGGCCTTCCCGCACGAGATCCAAAATCCGGAGAAGCTACCAGATTAAGACTCATGTTCATATGTTTCATTTTTATTGTTTAACATCGTATTTGTAGAGGGATTGTTTTCTTAATTCGGAAGGAGCCTGACCAGCCCTTGCTGTCAGTGAGCCCACATCATGGAGAGGCAGCTTTGGTTTCTTCTTGCTCCACCTGGCACCTACCCGGATCATAAAAGAGCAACATTCATCCTTAATGACTCCTTGCTTTGTTACCCTGGGAAGGGCTCCAAGTTCACTGACATTCTCGTAATGAAGGGAATAGAGGGGTTAGTCCCACCCTTCTGCCACAATAGCAAGAATGTGTCCTGAGCAAGTACTCAGGGGCATCGCCTACTGTCACACAATTCCATGTGGTGGGCGAGAGCACCCCCATTCTGTAAATGTGGAAATGGAGGCACAGAGAGACTTCCCAGAGGTCACGGCGGGCAGTCTTGAGTGCTAAGATCCTATGGATGGAAAGAAAAAGGAGCAAGACAGAAGGGTGGAAATGTGACAGAATGGCAGAGGAACACCTCCTGGAAAAAAATTAGGATTGCCTAACAACCCCGATCTTCTAGAATCTGGGGCAAAGAGCTAGTACCTGGGCTTGTAGGCCCAGGAAGGCACTTTTTATTTAGAAAAAAAATACTTTAATTTTAAAATACATTGACTGGGTGACTGAAGAAAATGATCTGCTGACTCTTCTCCAAAACAATAAACAAACGTCCTCTTATGAAAAGGGGACTGCAATAACAGTCTAACACAAACACATTATTCTGGAAAATCTCACATGCAGAGTTTCACTCTCCTCCTGGAATTTCTGGGCTTACAGAGTTGGGTTGTGTTAAGAATGGATGAAGAACTGTATCAACAGGATTTGGTTGGACGCCTCCCGGGCAGCAAGAAGGCAGTTTGCTGAGCTGCAGCCCAGCCCTCCATGGAGCCCCGTCCCCAGACAGTACTCCCCCTGCCCTGGCTGGGCTTTTGGGGCTCTGTGTATTGCCCACGTGCACGAGGAGGGAGTGTACCAGGTAACACGGAGAAGGCTTTGTCAGGGGCTCAGGTGTTCAGTGCTGGCACAGTGAGGTCTGTAACCCTAAACATCCATCCTATTGACCAACACTGTTCAGGCCCCAGAGAAATGCCTCTCCACATCACTTGCCGTGTATTTTCAAAACAAACAGTGACTACATCTGAATTCCATGCAGTCTGTGGGTTGTATCACTGCCAACATTGGAGATGGACTCTCTTCTGGAATGTGGAAAGACTTGAGCAGTGAAAGAATTTAGATAAAAGACTCATTAACTCAGGTCCTCTTCGCAGCGTGAATGCAGTGAGTTCTTGAACAGTGAAGCATCATTTCCCAGCAGAGTCAAACCTGCGTTGTCTTACTGCTCTTGGGATTCCCATTTGTGGCTCTGCAGGCCCTCACTGGGACGGTATTTGCCTCAGTTGCACACGCTAGCCATGGAATATTTTGCAATATTAAAACATCGTTCTTAAGTTTGCATACATGGTCAATTCCCTTTATTGACAGTGGTTATGTTCTATAAAACCACCACAAGCATGGGATTAGTGAACGCTGAGCCACCGCTCCTAGGAGACACACGGGGTCACGTCCCCGCACGCCTCTGGTCACAACATTTCTGTCAACTGATCAGCACATGGCCTTGTTTTACGTGTGTTTCTACTTAAAGACGCCTTATTAATACGTATCATTGATTCGTGGGCACTGAAGTCATGGCCAACAGCCCTGTCACTCGTCCCTGAAAGAAGCTCGTCTAACACACGTGTTTTCCCCGCAAGGCACGTGGCAGCCGTCTTGGGCCTAGGACTGCTAAACAGTGCCGCACACTATGCAGGAGCTGTTTTAAACAGCAAAATAACCAAAAAAAAAAAAGCACAACCATGAGAAAAACATGGTACCGAACAGACCAAAGAAAGGACGCTTGAATTTACAGTATGAGAGCTGAAACCAGAAGGCAGAGTGTCACCTTGCTCCACTTCAGGAGGGATGAGGGGATCAGGGACTCAAAATGTCCCTCATTCTGTGCACACTCCCAAATGACTGGGAAAGGGCTACAAGAATTCACTTGAGGGTTACAGGGAAATTTAAGCAGGTGGGTGAATTTGTGAATATGGAATCTGTGAATAAAGAGGATCAGCTGTATTGATCTAGATGTAACTGGTGTGATGTGATATACTAACTTTTTATATTATATTAACTAGTTGGGCATGGACTTTTCAAATGCAAACAGTTTCATTTTCATAAAAAAGGTGTAGTAAGATTGCATTAAATTTTCAAGAGCAGGCAAAAATGTTATCTTTATTTAAATAATTTTGATCAAATGTTCATATTCATTATCATTTTAAATTTCAAAAGATTTAAATATTTTAAAAGAAAAATAACTTAAAAAACAGGTTTAATTTTTTATAATGTCTTTATAGTTTTGTGAAAATACATTAAAGTTTTGTGTACTTTGACTATAAATGCTCTTATTTGCTTTTTAGATCATTACTGTTTTGGAAAACAAATTATGTGAACATTTTATCACAATAATAAAATTAAGACAAGAAAAATTAATTATATGGAATAAATATATGATGATATGTGAATTATATATGTCTTCATTTTGTGACTCATCTATATTTTGCCTGCCCATAGCCAAACACCAGACATGTACTACAATAATAAAATTTAGATGTTTTTGATATTTTGGTGATTGCAGTCATATAAAAATCATAGTTTCCCATGTATTTAAAAATTTTGTTGTTAAAAAAGATTAATTTATCAAGGTAGGAGGATGGAACTTTTTTTTTAACAGTTTATTGGTTTGATTTATTGCATCTAACTATTTAGACAGGTGGTATGTGGAGCTCTATTTGTGCTCTTGCGCATTTTTGGTGGGCCTGCCAGCGGAGATTGAGGCTAGTGTGGGCGTTTGGGAGTCTACATCCAACAGGACCAGCAGCCCAGCCTAGCAGATATTCTGATAATGTGATGAGGCCTAGATCCAAATCTCAAAACAAGAGAGAACTAGCATCGGGTCAAACTGAGGACTCCCCAGTAATGGTGCTGACATCATCCCAGGGCTGACCACCTGGTGGACTGGTAGCTGGAAGTGGAAGGGTTCAGAAAACACATGGTGGCCACCACGGGATGGCCATGGAAAGTGGAAAGTTCTCAGGAAGCTGGTGGGACCAGAGGAGCATTTGTTCTGTCGATCAGAACATGAAATCAATGCCCATCACTGTCCCACTCTCGAGGAAATGCAGTGGCCCCTACAATGGGACTACGTGGGGGTTCTGGGTGCAGTGTTCTAACACTCTAAGCATGGAAAGTTCCAGGCCACAAAACTGTCTCAGGCTCCCACCTTGGTAAGTCCCCAACCAAGGCTCCTGCAGAGTGAGTTTACAAGAAAGTCACGATGAAACACAGAGGCCACCTGCTCACGTTCCCAATACCACCTTCATGTATGAACACTGGGCTGTAAAGAGATTTAGGGCATGTGGAACCTCAGGGGACACAGAAGTGACCCGGGTTCTGCTTCCAGTTCCTGGTTGCTGTGCTAACTAGCTGTCTGACCTTGGATGATCTCCTTGACCTCCACAGGCCTCTGCTTCCTCTCCTGAAAACAAGAGCAGAGTCTCACGTGAGTCTGAAGGTCTCTCTTGCTGTGCGACTCCACAGTGTATCTGCCAGAGGGATTCCTTCTGTATGTCTTGGACGAAGTCCAGTATCAGGATTACCTATTCCAAAAGGCAGTTGTTCTTTTGTTTGCTGGCCTCAAGGGGCAGCCCAGATACTCTGTGATGTTATGGGAACGGCATGGCAGAGAGTAACTGGCAGCTGGTGCCGGCCACCTCCAGGCCTGCGTCACTGAATCTGCCCAGCCCCTTCGGGGGAGGTCACCCCACCCTTGCCGTGTGGTCAGACACCTGCCTTTGGGGAAGGACCCAGAGACAATAGTCCCCTTTGACAGCAGCAAGCCCTTTCAGCTGTGACCACAGTTCTCAGCTCTATAATGGGCTCGCTGTGTAACTTCTTTAAACCATGACTTATTTTCATTACCTTATTTGATAAATATTTAAGTGGGGGAGAATAATGCCTCCCTCACAGCATTGCTGTGAAGAGTAAACAAATTCCTAAGAAATCTGCAGTGCCTAACACAGTAAATCCAATAAATGTTGGCTATTGAGCGCCTACTGTACGCCTGCCGTGTGTGGAGCTGGCGAGCCTAGACGGGTAAGCACCACGGGGGCGCGGGCGAGAGCACACAGCAGCACCACAACCCAGGACATTGAAGTCGTGGGTGCCCAGACCCTGTGCCGGGTGGTGGGGAACAAAGGTCGAGTGCATGTCCCTGGCTTCTGTGCCCCCCACATCGCCTCCTGCCTTCTTGTGGGAACCCATCCCAGGTATTCAGCTGGGCCCATCCCAGATGGGCGCAGGTGGCCCACATCGGCAATCAGAATGCCCATGTCCCTGATGACCATCACCGTGCGGGGAGGAGGTGTGGCACACGAGGTAATCAGAAAGGCATTCATCCCAGGGCCCGCATCGGCCAATCAGAATCCCAGCTCTATAATGGGCTCGCTGTGTAACTTCTTTAAACCATGACTTATTTTCATTACCTTATTTGATAAATATTTAAGTGGGGGAGAATAATGCCTCCCTCACAGCATTGCTGTGAAGAGTAAACAAATTCCTAAGAAATCTGCAGTGCCTAACACAGTAAATCCAATAAATGTTGGCTATTGAGCGCCTACTGTACGCCTGCCGTGTGTGGAGCTGGCGAGCCTAGACGGGTAAGCACCACGGGGGCGCGGGCGAGAGCACACAGCAGCACCACAACCCAGGACATTGAAGTCGTGGGTGCCCAGACCCTGTGCCGGGTGGTGGGGAACAAAGGTCGAGTGGATGTCCCTGGCTTCTGTGCCCCCCACATCGCCTCCTGCCTTCTTGTGGGAACCCATCCCAGGTATTCAGCTGGGCCCATCCCAGATGGGCGCAGGTGGCCCGATCGGCAATCAGAATGCCCATGTCCCTGATGACCATCACCGTGCGGGGAGGAGGTGTGGCACACGAGGTAATCAGAAAGGCATTCATCCTCTGTCTGGGGCCTTGAGATTTGAGAAAAATGCATGCCTAGGGCTCCCAGTGACTGTTTTAACTGTAGGTTGAAGGAGACTGAACCTAAATCAGGGGGAAAGCTGGTAGGAAGAGAGAGAGACAGAGACAAAGAGAGACAACAGAGACAGAGAAAGAGAGATTGAGACAGAGAGACAGAACAAGAGGCGGAGACATGCAGAGAGACACACACACAAAGAAATGAATTGTGGGATTCTAAGCCTCTGGATCCAGTTGTGTCTGAAGCTACAGCTACTCCCAGTTACTCCGCCAACAAAGCATGCTATGCCTGAGCTGGGTTATACTGGGTCTCTGGCATTTGCAACAATCATCCCTGGCTAACACAGAAAGTTTTTTGTTTGTTAAGTACAAAAAGTTTTTAAAGAAGAGGGTACATCTGAGCTGCAGCTTGAAGAACATGCAGGAATTCATCAGATAAAAAAGTACCATTAATATTTGGGATTCAAATGTTATTCTCGGGAGTTCTTGGGACTTTGCAAAAATCATATTCTACCACTTCATTTACTTGTTTTTAAATAATAAGGAGTGACCATAGTATCAAACAGTGAATCATGTTTCTATGGCAGGGTTATCATAAATGTTTCAGGGGTTTTCTATTTTTAAAAATATATAATAATAAATGTTTATTACTGAATGAGGAACTACTGAATGAAGTGTTTGTAGATTGTGTTTCAAGAACATTAAAAAATTTCTGCCTGATACAGACATTTGATAACAGAAAACACTAAAAGGAGGGAAGAGTAACACAAAATAAATATCAAGTAAAAGTCATGAATGTTGTAAAAGAGGAGGCATTGATTGTCCTAGACAATAGACTTGACCTTTGTTTCATGGCCGGGATTCCAGAGGGAGGACGAGACTTTCATTCTGTGCTGTCAGGGCCTGACCTGTTGAGAGTGTGTCCAAAACCATCTGCAGGGGGTCCTGAGGGTACACATTGTTTCATGTAAACTCATTTCCTGTGTAAGGATGAAAATATGGTCTCCTTGCACCGCTTTTGGTTTTCACCATTGCTTTTGCTGGTTCAGACTTCAGATACTGGAACTTTCTGCGGCCACTCCATCTCTCTGGGTTTTCTCCTCTGGGGTCCAGCTGGGTGCCCCGGGGCTCCACAGGGCCGGTCTATCCAGCTCAGGGAAGGCCAGCTTCTCACAGGGCTTGGGGGTCTCCTGGCAGCTTTCAGCCCCACAGCAGCCCCCGTGCTGGGCCTTCCCCTGAGTCCACCCTCTGTGCGGCCGCAGCCAAGGACCACGGCATTCACACTCCTGAGCCCCACAGGGTGCTCCCTCCTCCCACTTCCCGGCCCCACAATCCAGGGGCTTGGGCAGCTCTGACCTCCTAGCTCTTCTCCTCAGGCAGCAAGCCCCTGTCTGTGTCCCCTTGCTCTGCCTCAGAGAGCAGCCTAGGAGCAGGAGGCGGGCCGGACCAGAGTCCCTCTCTCTAGGGTCATAGCCCTGGGTTGCTCATAGTCCAATGCCTGAAAATGGCATCTCACCTGTTTGCCCATTTTCGTAGCTGTTGAATCAGCAGAGTATAAGTAGTACTCGTTATTCCAACATGGCCCATTATGAAAGCCCATCCCTGATTTTCAGGAAAATATTGCTATTATTATTATACATTGTATGAGGTTATAACACATATGTTATAATTCCATCCCTTTCCTTTCTTTTTAGCAATAATTCTATATTTAAGTGTAGTCAATGTTCTCCCTAAATCCTTTTACAATGATCTCTCCTTTGTTATTTATTTGATTCAGTCCCCTGTAGGTTTGATTTTATAACAAACAGGCTTTCTTTCAAGAGGGTCTCATGAATGCCACATTCCCTGAGTATTTTCAAGTTTGAGAATGTCTGCCTTTTGTCTTTCCCCTGAAAGGGCATCTTGTCTGGTTCTCATTCTCTCAGTCATGCTTTCTTTGTAGCGCTAATATTCTTTCTTTATAGTGCTCTATTTTCTTCCCTAATTATTTTCCTAGTGATTAAAAAATATTTTAAAATGCTTAGAATTTTGTTTCCTTTATTCTTACAAAATGCTGATACCTATGAAAGCATATGCATGTCCTCTAGGTTATAAATGATCATGATAAGATGCACACACATGAACTCCACCCCAGCCCCACCCCTGGAGTGTCACTGCTGTGGGCGAAGCTGCCTTTGGGCCGCTCCACAGCCTGTATCTCCCACCCTAGCCCTCAGAGGGAGTCTTTTCCTAAATTTGCTTTATTAGATTCACCATGAAATTTTCCTTAAATAATATATTACTCGGTTCTGTTTGCTCTTCAACATGCCAGATACAGCATGTTTCTCAGATTCAGTCACATGGGTGTGTGTAGCTGAGGTTCATTTATTCTCACTGTAGTTGAGTTTGTGAACAGACTACAATATGTTCATCCATTCTCCTGATAGGTTGTTTCCAGTCTTTTCTATCATGAGCAGGGCTGTTATGAATATTCTTGTGCTTGTCTCCTAGTATTTTGTGATACATTTTGTAGGGCATATATATCTAAAGGTGAAATTAATAGGACTACAGGGTATGTGCATGTTCAGCTTTATAGGCTACCACCATAGTTTCACGCAGGGATAACATAAGCCTGAGCAGTGGAGGCAGAAATGGAGAGGAAGGGGAGAATTTGAGACACATTGGGAATTGGAGTAGAGCTGAGTTTGTACCTTAGGTGGGGTGAGGGGCAGTGAACAAGAAGCAAAGTCCATCCCTTAAAGCAAACTGAAGACTCTAGAGTTTCTAGCTTGGATGATCAGATGGTGTCATTAGGGTCTGAACTGAGAGAGGGAGCACCAAATGCTGGGTTCAGTGTGTACTCGCTGAGTTTGATATCACTGAGCTGCCTTACTCCTGGGGCTGACGTTTAGGAGAGAACAGGGGTGGACAGAACCTGGGATGTCATCAGCAAGGGTGAAGTTTGAAGCGTCGGAGTCATATAAGAGATTGGGGCAGTGGAATGAACCACTTACCTGCATCTGAGGTGGGAGAGGGATTAGAGAAAAAAAGACACCAGATTCCATTAAGCTCCAGGTCCCAGAAAATGTTTCTAATAGGAAAAAATGATATGTAGATGGATGTCACATTTGTGCCATTTAACTTCCTCCAGGGTCCACCTCGGTCCTCATTCTGCCCTACTACCATTCACCACCCCATCAAGTGTTTCCAAAGTACAAAAATAAATGCAGATGTATATTAATCTCAAAAATGTGAAACCACTACCTTCAGGAACAGGAATGGTTTGCTTCTTTTTGCATTCACTAAAGTGCACAGGATGAGTCATCTGAGGTTCTGAAAATTCAGCAGGAACTAGGCATTTTAATACCCTAGGTGGTGGGGAGAAGTGGGGTGGGGGCAGACGAGCCCCAGGCAGGAAGTGCTGAGTGTCAGACCAGAGGAAGATCCCAGGGAGGTTTACCTTCAGTGACAAGTCCGGGTCTGGAAACAATGATGTCAGCACAAGCTGTGACTGTTCTTGCCTGGGATGGGCTGGGACACATCCCAGGATCTCCCAGCCTCCCCTGCTTCCCAGCCCACACCCACCCTGTCCTATAGCCTTGGATTTATTTTAGGGCTGAGGAGATGATTTCCTCCTGAATCTCTGAGCCCAATCTCCTCGAGCTTCACCCAAGGCCAGGCCGAGCACTGTGATCCCTGGTGCTGTCTCAGTAACTGCACACCGGGGAATCTGGGTTGAAGAAAAGTTGCTCTGGTTTCCAAGGAGCTTTAGTGATAGAACTGAGTCAGCAAGTATTGTCAGTCAGAAAGGTAGGAGTTCCTCTTTTATGAATTTTCATCCTTCTTCAGTCAACTAACTGAGACTTCAGAGTGAAGTTTATTGGAAACTACAATTATTATCATCAATAACATGAATGTCTAGCTATTGCCAAATCAATACTAATTTTATTACTAATAGTTATTATTTGTTATGCACTTACATTGGGCTGCACACTAGACTAAATGACCTGTGCACGTGATCTCACTTACTCTTCATAATGATCCTGGAAGTGCACACGATCATTTTCATTTTCTTACTGAGGAAACACGTTCACTCATTTATTCCTTCAGTCAGGGGTCAGGATGCAATGCGAATGTCATGGATGCTGTTGGTGGCCTACCCATAGCCCTTCACTGGGTAGGTGGGTTCATCTCCAGTGGCTGTGACCCTTGACCACTAATACCCCACAGCTGCCCATCTTTTCCAGGGAGCTGCCTTTGGCCAAATGGAAGCTGCTTTGCCTGGGAGCTTCCTCTCCCTCCTCTCCTGGACCCCATGGCCAAAGACTCACTGACAGATAAAGGTATAAAAGTTGGGTGCCCGCTTATCTCCAGGTGGGACAAATTCTGTGGTGTAATTCATGCTCTAGAGCTTCTTGGGATTGGGCTAAAGAAACCAGGCTCTGGCTAAAACTACATCCTTCCCTTAAATCCTTCCCCTTTCTCTTGCAAGCGCTTCGTATATAAATGACATGCACCAGACCCCTGTCTCAGGCTCTGTTTCTAGTGAAACTTACCCACACAGGGCAGGCAGTAGAAGGAGTGCCGGCTTCCATTTCAGATGCACAGAGTTCAAATACATCTGTGTGGCTGTGTGATCTTGAGCAAGTCAATCAACCTGAGTCCTATCTTCCTCATCAGCTTTAAAACTTGAAATAATATTACTAATTTAATCTTCATTTCTTCTTTCTTTCAGTAAACTTTAACATTAGCTCTGTGCTGAGAATACAGAGAGGATACTAAAAAGATGTAGTTTCAGCCTCCAGAGGTACAGTGTTTTGCAAACTAAAGATAAGCTACCTCTCATTAGAGAACCAACTTCAGGGGACCTGACCAGCATTTTGAAAAAAATGGAATAGGATGGAATGAAAAGGAACTATGGGAGTACATCACAGTTAATACAGTCAAGTTTCATGAAGCCTGTGCTGGAATTTATTATCCTATCTACATAACGCATCTATCTCTGTAGGTATTTCCAGAGAGTTGCTAGTAGGCCTAAGGATATACCTGGTAATGATGTAAAATGTTTCTCTTGCTGGCTGTCAGTTAAAATGGTTTGAAAGTTACTTCTTATCTATGGGAGTGGGAAGCAGTGACGCAGGTGGCATTTTATTTCAAAAATTGTTTTGGCCATTAACAGTTCTATAAGACTTTAATAGTGAGGAGTTTATGAACAATTTTATGTTTGCACGTATTTAAGTAATTTTATAATGAAAGAAAAGTGGTCAGTACTTGGAGGTGCTTGAGAACAGACATTTTTCTTTAAAAGGTGGGATGATGAATTGATGAACTTTGTGTTCTAGTGATAGAATTGCTCTCTTAAGCACTTAAAAAAAAAAGACCCTTTACTGAGGTATGACTGACATACAAAAAGCCTTCTTATATCAGGTAACACCTCTTCTATCTCCCTCACTTTATTTTTTCCAACCCCTCTCCCTCACTCTGCCCCAGACACAGGGCTGTCTTCGTCCTCGAGCTCAGGCTCTTTGCTCCAGCTACCCAGTTACCCCGATGTTCTTCCTTAGGGAGCCAGTGGCCCTCCGCTCCTCCCTCCAGGTCTCTCCTCAACACCCGCCTCAGCAGGGAAAGCTTCCTGGTCCCCCACATACAGCCTCACCGCCACACCCCGTGTGCCTCCTGAGGGCTCTCCACCGCATGCGTTCACACCACACCACACACACACACACACACGCACACACACACACGCACACACTACCCCCATCTCCCATGAAAGTGGAGTCTCTCCAAGGCCAGGGATTGCCCCTCCTTCGCCCACGGCTCTGTCCTCACTGTCCAGGGCACTGCCTGACATATAGCTGCTCAATAACATGTTTTGGAATGAATGGGTCATCTTCCCTTTTTTACATTTAATTACTTTCTAATTATCTAAAGAGAGAAGGTCCTGTGGGACCTGGAAATAAGCCCAGTGGATATCAATCACTGTTGAGTGTTCTCGCCTCAGCCCTGGACCTGGTCCCTGCGTGCCTTGCAGGTGAGCACAGATGCAGGACCAGGCTCACCCTATCAGACACTCCCGCAGGACGCGAACACAGAGAAGCGGGCCAGGGAGAGGCATCCTGGTGGCGGTGGTGGCGGCAGTGATGGCCACGTCCAGGCTGCAGGAGTGGTGGGGGCCACAGCACGGTCTGTGCTGAAGATGCCGTGTGGGGTGTGGGGCCAGTTCTTGGGCATGCTTGGGGCTTGGAAGCCTCCCTCTTTCCGGCTCCACTGAAAATCAAGCCTGATTTGCTGTCATTCTTCATGGTTTTATAGCTCCCCAAATCCTTAGTCATCGATTCATCTTCTGCTTTGTAGAAGCGAATCTCAGTTTCTGCTGCTGGCCATTCGGAACCCTGAGCGCTGTCCGCTCTGCTCTGGGGTACTCCATAGCAACTAGCACCATCGCCAACAGAGGCGGGATGTGCGGTGACCACTGAGATGGGAGGGACCACTGGAAGGGCAGTGGCTGCTATAAACCTTAACCTCTCCCAGTGCCCCTGACCTTGACGGTAGCAATTTAGCAGTCATTGCATCTCACAATTTGAAGTCATTCATCTTGGAGCTTTTCACAGTGTCTGTGCTCTTTGGAAATGTCTATTTTTGAAGTTATTGTGCATCTGGGCATTCAGGAACCTTCTTCAGTTGGATTTCCATTCTCCATGTGATGTGAACCACCCAGTGGTGGCATTGTCACCACCCAGAGAGAGATTCTGGATGGGGAGTGGTCACCCGGAGCATCCACCCCAGGACCCCTCTGGAGGCCATTCTTCTCAAGCTGCATTTCCAGGATATTTGAAAAGACTCGGTGTAACGACGACTTTAGTTATACTCAGGAAACCTGGTGGGGACGAGGATTGTGGCCTACCCCCAGCTCTGTCTCAGGGCGCCATTGCAGCAGAAGCACTTTGCCTCTAGACAGGAAAGCAAAGCCGCAGCCCCAGAGGCGCTGCTTCTATCCCACGCAGCCTGTCTACCCCTGCTTTCCATCCTCAGTTGTGCACGGAAGCTCAGCACAGAGCTAGGTACATAAGCCATACTTTTAAGAGCGATTGAAGGCCATCTCTTCTGCTGGGCTGCACTGCAGGTTTGAGTCAATGGGGAGAGTTTTCAGTAAGTAATAGTTCAAGTAAGCCTAAAAGGAGTGAGGGCAAGTTCAGGCCAGAGGCTGTGGGCCTGGGACCTGGGGTGCAGCCGTGGGACTCATCTGCCACCCAGGTGTGTGAGATTGTTCACAGACAGAAATGTGGATGATCTGACAGCATTTCTACTACCTCTAGTTCACTGTACTGGACTCGGAGATGCCAGCTATGCTGAGCAAAGCTCCATGTCCCCTCATGCCTGGCTCAGGGCCTCCCAGTGCCTGGCCCCCGGAAGAGTACTGCAGCTAGAGGGGACCTTACAAGCAGAGGGGCCCTGGCAGAACTCCTGGAGAGGGGAGAGTGGTCCTGAGCCCAGGTTCTGGAGGGTGGTCAGCACGTATTTCTCAGGTAGTTACCAAAGGAATGTGGTGCCCACACTTGGAGATGCAAAAGGGTGTCCTGCCTTTGCCACTGAGATGGCATGGCATTGGTGTGTCTGTGGCAGTCTGGGCACACCCCTCTAAGCTCTACACAGCCAGAGCTGGCTTTGTGGGTGACCCTGCACACGGCCTTGATGTCTACCTGGCTCTACATCCTTGGCCTTAGTTACTGGCTAAGCTGGGATGCAAAAGGGTCCGTACTGGGCTCTTCTGTATGTGCCGTCCCATTTAATCCCTCAGGAGCCCAGTGGGGTAAACAGTATCCCTATTTGTCAGATCAGGACACTGATGCTCTGAGCCACTGCCTAACTTCCAAATTCACATAGCTGTAAATGTCAGAGCTGGGATTAAAGTCTGTGTCCATCACAGACTTTTAAACCAAAGGATCCCATGGATACTAAGAATAAAACAATGAATAGGAGAAGCTCAGTTACTTGACATCTCATAGGTCCACAGCAATAACCTAATTGAGCTCCTCAGTGAAGTATCCCCAAAACTGCTGGATTGGTCCAGACAAATTCTCCTTGCTTGAGCAGCCCCTGAGAACGCCCCCACCTTAGTTTTCCCTGATTTTGCTGAGACAGTTTAAGACCTGTCCCCTTCCTTAGAGGAAGACTCTAAAAATGGCCCAAAAGTATTCCTGCCTACAGGTGTTCAGACCCCTGGCTAATCCCCTCCCCGCGAGTGTGTGTGGAGCCTGGGGCTTGCTTCTAATCAACAGGATATAGCAAAGGTGATGGGCTGTCCCTTCTGAGATGGTTATATAAGGTTGCAACTTCTGTCTTGTTTGCAAACTCTGTGTTGTCTTCTCAGCTCACATGCTTTGATAAAGAACATAGCCATACCAAGGAGGAGTGAACTGGCCAAAGCCAGTAAACAGCTGAGTCCACCAATGTGAGCTTGGATGTAGATCCTTCCCCAGTTGAGCCTCAGATGAAACCACAGCCCTCACCTGACCTTAACTGTGGCCTGATGCAGAGGACCCAGCTAAGCCACACTACATCATGTAAACTGTGAGATAATAAATGTGTGTTGTTTTATGCCATGAAGTTTCCGGTAATTTGTTCCAGCAATAAATAAGTGCCCTCCCTTAGTGGCCAACTCCTGCAAGGCAGGGATGGTATTCCATTCATCTCTGGGGTTCTGGTGCCAAGCAGAGGAGCTCTAGGAATGTCTGTGGCCCCACTGTCTCTTTCCCCTCCAGTATATCCTCCACACTACTATTGCTATTAAATGCTAATTTAATTGTCACTCTCTGCTTCACACTCCTCGGTGGCTCCCTGTCCTTTTTAATAAAAAAATCCAAACTGTTTAGCATAGCCATCAAGGAACTTCACGAAAGGTCCCCAGACTGCTACCCCAGGCTCTTCTCCCTCACTCTGGACCCCCTTCCTTCCTATGCTCCAGCCACACCACCCTTCCACCTTCTCCTCCATCATCAGGGCACCTGCACATGCTATGCCTCCATCTGAAAGACTCTCCTCTTTCCCCAGTGAGTTCCTACTCATCCTTTATGGCCTAGCTCCAAACTCTCCCTCCCCTGCAGCCTTCCCACCTCCTCCCCATCCCAAGGCCAGCCCACCACTGTGCATGCTTTGTACTTTGAATGGTCTTGTACCGTGAATCACACTCAGAATTAATTTTGAGCTTGGCTCCCCTTCTAGTCTGTGCATTCTCTGAAGAACTTCATATACTTCTGTTCTTCTTTGTATCCCTCTTCACAGCCTTCCCTGCCCCTCTCCCTGCCTGGAAAACTCAGGAATGGCGTGATGAGAAAATGAATGGCATTAATAATAATGACCAAGGCAGAAACAAGGCACGCATGGGTCAAGCAAGACGGGCTGCCTGTTAGTGGGTAGGTAGGAGGGGCTCTGCAGGCTCCTGAGGGGCTAATGGGGGGGGGTGGTTTGCAAGTACTAGAGATATGATCTCATGTTGCTAATACTGTCCCTTCATTGTGAGGGACAGGACAAATGGAAGGCCCAAGAAACTTCCTCTTTGTGCTGGAGATAGCTGTCTATTTTGTGTTAGAACATTACATAGTGACCTTTTCTGAGGCTTTTCTTAAATACCCAGTATGTAAACGTTACACTTCCTTTCTCTTCCTGAAATATTAAATGATGGGATGGGTTTGACTCAAAGGCTCTCTTGAGCTCTCCTGGACTTGCTGGTTGAGATCACTCAAACACAAGGTCAACTCCATCAAAACCGCAAATAAAACATCATGTACATTTTGTGTAACTTTCATGTCCTTGATGTTCTTTCTCACCATTTATTTTTGTCCCAGGGGTTTCCCAGATGTCACACAAATCCAATTATCCAGAGAAGGGGACATGGAAGGACTATGGACCCTGAGGCTGTTGCTCACCCCTCACTGTTTACACTTTACAACAAGAACAGCATTCCCATGGCAAATAAGCCAGCTTGTGTGTGGGGCCCCTCCCTGGAAAGGGGTGTACGTGGCCCCAAACCATACAGCCAATATCTTAACCTGACAGCAAACGACTTGGTTTAAATTCAGTGCAGTCTTGACACCACATTTCAGCATGAGTGTCTAAGTTGGCTCACACTTAGACATGACAAGCAGGAGGACATCTTTTCAATGCATCCCTTCAGCTCACAGTTGTTTCCAGACAATGAAAACATATATACAAAAATGGGGCAGGCTCATGGCTGATCCACAGCCTTTGGGGCTCTGTGCTCGAGTAGGATTTGCAGCAGAGCCGATCCAGCTGCGCAGAGATCTGTTCTTGGTGTGACTGGAAAGTCAGTCTGACAATGTAGCACAAAGAAGACAAATAGTGACTGACATCTTACTACACTGATGGACAGTGACTGCAATGGGATATGGGGGGGACTTGATAATATGGGTAAATGTAGTAACCACAGTGTTTTTCATGTGAAACCTTCATAAGAGTGTATATCAATGATACCTTAATAAAAAAAAAGGCAGAAGAAGAAGAAAAAAAACTCAGTCTGAAACAAGACTATTTCAGGGTCCACATGTAAGTGGTATAGCCTGTAAGTTTCTTATGTTTTGCCGCAGGAATATTTCCAACCCTTGATGTTCCCTTTCTGGGCCACCCCAATATGCCCTCTGGGTTTAGGAGAGGTAGAAAATCCTTTTGTCTGTTGCCCTTGAATGACTTGGAGACACTGATCATTCCACAAATATTTATCAAGTAAGTACCTTCTCTATATCAGGCACTGCAGATACAAATGGGAATAAGGCGTTTTTATTTTCTGCCCCAAAAGAAAGGAGACAAAAGAAAGCAGATCACAATAGTGTGTGTGTGTTGGGATGGGGGGAGTTAGTAAATGTTTGTGAATGAATGAAAAAATGAACAATTAGTATTATAACACAGGGAAGCCCCAGAACCATGGGGCGTGCCCAGGAAGACATCTAACTAGGATTGGGTGTGTGGGGGTGGGTGTCAAAATGAACTTTTTCTTCATATTTGCCTAGGATCATAACATTTGCTATTTGCATTTTGCTGTTCCAGATTCTGTCACCTATTAGTAGTGGCAGTGGACAGCAAAACTCTGTGTGTGTATGTTTAAAATAAACAAGTCCGTCTTTTTTAAAAATAGTATTTTTTAAAGATTAAGGAATTAATCATGAAGAACTATTTATGTATAAGGCAAGGCTGGAGGAACGTGGGGCTGTTCATAGAAATGTCTTAGCTGCTCAATAATCTGAGGTCAGACACAGAACCTGCCAGCCTCATGGGAGTGGACTTGGGAGGCCACCAGCCAGCGAGGGGCTCCCTGCCTTTCTCTCACTGTCCCTGGCATCAGGGCACTGTAGTTGCTCTGGTCTGGACACCGCTGTCTGCACTCGCCCCTCTGCTTACCCAGGCAGCCCCTGCTCATTGCTAGTCTGTGCCTCACAGCTCTCACACATGCTTCCCAGGGTTCACGGTCTTTCTGTCCAGCTTCTAGTAAGGATTCTGAGGTCCACTGAGGGAAATCCAGTTGATCGCCTCATGTTTGCATGTCAGTTCATTAGTCAGCCTGTGGATTAGCTGTCCTGGGGACCCTTGCTCACCTTGGTCTAATGAGCTATGGACCCAGATACCTGCACTTTTCATTAGGGACCAGAGTAGGCAGATTCACTTGGAAGGGCATGTGGGCTGCAAACAGGCATGTCTCATGGAGATTTACATGCCTGCAAGTGGGCATAGCCATGCAGAAGTCATTAGACTTCAGAGTTTCTGAAGGTAGAGCAAAGAGTAACTGCTCAGGAGACCCCAGACCCCAAGCACCCCACCATTGTTGGTACTGTCATTAGTGGAGCAGAGCAGAGGCAGCACAGGAAGGAGGGGCTCTGGGTGCTGAAGGAGCCCATTTTAGAAGCAACTGTTTATTGAGTCCCTGCTATGAGTAAGGTGATTCTCAGATCCTCTCAGTCTTGGATCTTTTTGGTATGGGAGTTATGAGCTACTTTTTAAGGAAGCCTGTCTTTTGGAGTGCTTACCTGTGTTTATCTACTAGATCTTCATAAGTGCCCATGGAGGTGGGTATTACAGCACTTGCCATTCTACTGGGCTCAGGAGTCTCAGTTTCAGTCACTCGCCCAAGGACACATGGCTGCGGCACAGGAGGAGCCTGCAGGACCTCTGTTCTAACTCCCTCTTACCCTCTTCAGCAGCAGCCGAAAGGACGGCACCGCCTGTTCTGGTGCACTCACGGGTCTGTCCCAGACTGGGGTACCACCCCGTCTGCAGTCGCTACCACAGCCGGACGCACAGTTCACACTCAATCGTCCAGTACATGGAGGGATGAATGAATGACTTACCGCGTCACCCAGATCAAGAGGAAGTGAGGCAAACATGTGAAGAAGGGGCCAGGGGGGCCAGGCCAGGGAGGACAAGCAGCACGAAGAGACTCCCTCGTTTGTGGCTTTGTCTGTGTGGGACAGGAAATGTGTGGTGACCTCCACCTCGGCTTTGGCCGTGCCTTGGGCTAATGATGTTTGGGAACTGAGGATGTCCAGCAAGGAGTGTAGGTAAGGGGAAGACTGCTGGAAACCTTCATCATCAAACCAGCCAACACGGCCTTGGGAAGGACCTGCGGCTGCCTGGGAAATCAGAGGGGAATTTTCCTGATGGAGCTCATTCCTTGGTCCTTCTGCATAGTGATTTGATTGCTTAATTCCTCTGTCTATTTTTTTGTATTTAATAAACATATATAGATCTATTCTGTATGGGGCTAAAACCTAAAGCTGAAAGATACTAAAATCAGGGTCCTTCCCTCGAAGAGCTCACTATCTAATATGGAACAAAGACAGGAAGAGTGAAGATTATTACACAGTGCGCCAAATAATTTGACAGAGATCTATACGATGGGAAAAGGAGACACCGAGTTATTCCATGAAACTCATGAGTAAATCTCTGAATGAATGACTTAATATTTTACCCAGAAGGGGCATTTGATGTCAGGCACTGTGTGTGGCACTAGAACAGGGCCCATTAACATCTTTATCAAAGGATGTATCTACCCATAGCTACTTTTTTTAAAAAACATGTTTACTAAGCTATAATTGATATATAATAAAATCCACACTTTTAGTATTACAGCCACCAATCTGCTTCCTATTATCATAGATGAGTCTACATTTTCTGCAAATGGAATTACACAGCAAATACTCTTTTATTGTCTGGCTTCTTTCACTAAACACAATTATGCTGAGGTTCATCCATGTTGTGTGTATATCAATAGTTTTCTTTTTGTTGATGAATAGTATTCCACTGTATAAATATACCAGTGTTTGTTTATTTCCGTTCACATGTTGATAGACATTTGGACTGTTTCCTGTTTTGGGCTAATTCAAATAAAGCTGCTGCGAGCATTTGTGTACAGATATTTGTATGGACATATGCTTTCATTTCTCTAGAGTGGAATGGTTGGATCATATGGCAGGTGATGTTTAACTTTTTAAGAAACTGTCAAATGGTTTTCCAAAGTGGCCATATCATTTTCTATTCCTGCCTGCAGTGTCTGAGAGCTCAGTTCCCCCACATCTTCACCAAGTAAATTTAAAAAATTTTAATCATAAGAGGTATGTAATGGTGTTTAATTGTGGTTTAATTTGCATTTCCCTACACACTAATGATGCTGAGCATCTTTTCATATTTGCGTATTTGCCATTTCTATGCCTCCTTTGATGAAGCATCTGGTCAAATCTTCTGCCCATTTTTTGCTGGGTTGTTCTCTTATTATTGAGTTTTAAGAGTATCTCATATATTCTAGGTACAAATCAAATATATACCTTGCATATATTCTTCTCTCATTCTGTAACTTGTCTTCATTTTTTTCAGAAGACCAGGCAGAATTTTTAAATTTTAATGTAGTCTAATTTGTCAAAATTATACTTTTGTGGATCACACTTGGTGTCATATCTAAGAAATATTTGCTTAGCCGAAGGTCCCAAAGATGTTCTCTTATAAAAGTTTTATGGTTTTAGGTTTTACACTTATATCTGTGAGCCATTTTGAGTTAATTTTTTTATGTGGTACAAGATATGGATTGAAGTTCTTTTTTTCTTCTTTTTGCATATGGATATCCAATTGTTACAGCACTATTTGTCAAGATTAATTTCCCTACTTTCCTGCATCTGTATCAATTGTCTCTATATATACTGGTCTATTACAGACTCTATAGTCTTCCATACTGGTCTATTTGTCTAACTTTATGCCAGTACTGTACTGTCTTGATTTTCATAGTTTAATAATAAGTCTTGAAATCAGATAGTGTTAGTCCTTCCACTTTGTTCTTTTTCAAAGCTGCTTTGGGTATTCTAGAACCTTTGTATTCCCTAAGAAGTTTGGAATCAGCAAAATCCTGCTGGGATGTTGATTGTGATGGCATTTAATCTATAGATCAATTTGAGGAGAATTGACATGTCAAAATATATTGAGTCTTTCAGTTCATGAACACGGTCTATCTCTTCATCTATGTAGGTCTTTAAATCTTCTCAGTAGTGTTTTGCAGGCCTTATAATGTCTTTTGCCATGTTTATCCCTATGTATTTCATAGCTTCTGATGCTATTATAAATATTATTTACAGTTTTTTTTATTTCTGATTGTTCATTGCTGATATGTAGAAATACAATTGATTTTGGCACATTGACTTGTATACTGCAACCTTGCTATTATGGGCTGAATTGTGTATGCTCAAAATGTATGTGTTGAAGTCCTAACTCCCAGTAGCTCAGAAGATGACTGCATTTGTAGATAGGTTCTTTCAAAAGGTAATTAAGTTAAAGTTAGGGTCCTACCCCAATATGACTGATGTCCTTACAAGAGGAGATTAGGACACGGATGTACACATAGAGAAGACCACGTGAAGACACAGGGAGAAGACAGCCATCTACGAACCAAGGAGAGAGGCCTCAGAAGAAACCAAACCTGCAACACCTTGATCTCAGACTTCTTGACTCCAGAGATGTGAGAAAATAAATTTCTGTTGTTTAGGCCACTCAATCTGTGGCACTTTGTTACTGTAACCCTAGCAAACTAATAAATAGCTAAACTCACTTATTTGTTCTAGTAGCTTTTTGGTAGATGCCAAAGGGTTTCCTAACATAGTGTCTGTATATCTTCCCTTCTATCTGGATGCCTTTTATTTATTTTTGTCATCTAATTGTTCTGAGTAGGACTTCCAGTACAATATTGAATAAAAGTGGCAAGAGCAGAGAGTCTTGCCTTTTTCCTGATATTAGGGAGCCAGTGTTCAGTCCTTCGCCATTAAGTATGATGTTAGCTGTATGTTTTTGTGAATGCCCTTTATCAAGTTGAGGAGATTCCCTTTCTATTCTTAGTTTCATAGGTATGATTTTTAAAATTCCATTTCAAAGGTGGGTAAATAGGAACCTTGAAAAGCTAGACAAACTTTCCCTATAGTTGTAGATACCTAGTATAGAATATGGGAACATGGTGATAAGCATGGATTCTGGATCCAGGCACAGTTTCAAATCCTAGTCTTGTCACTTACTGGTTGTGGGATTTGAGCAAATTACAGCCTTGTGCTTTAATTTCTACATCTGTAAAATGGGGATAAAAATAGTATCTACATCATAGGATTTTTATGAGGATTGAAATGTATAAGTATTTATAATGTGCTTAGAACAATGCCTGGCTGATAAGTGCTGTGTGAATTTTTTTCCCTTATGTTAATTTAAAATCATGGAAGGCAAGTAGATTCCACTTCAGTATGCTGGCTTCCAGATGTGGGTTTTGCTCCATCTTTTCCCCAATCCCTGCTGCTCTTGGTGGCACAAGTAGAGGTTTAGACTGGTAGAATTACCATCTAGCTCTACCTCCAGCCCAAGGCAAGAATCCTTTCTGCATGCCGCATCTGACCAGCTACTAGCTGCCTTCTGAGCAGGAATTCCTCAGGATGATGTTATAATCAGGAAGCCTGAATTTCTTGGTTCTGGAAAGACTGATTATGTCTGGCTGTGAGGTGACAGTGCCATACCCCAGGGCCTGGGAAGCTAAGTTTCTGTATTCACTCTACACATGGCTGTGTCCCCCAGTTGCTGTCACCATGATGCCTGCCGTGGTGTTTGGGTCTCCTAGAGTACTCAGAAATAAACTCCATGGAGTGGGTGTCCTGGGAATGGGCAGCTCCTCCTTCTTGCCACTAGGCAACAGAATTAGGAGCAAGGATAGGACTGGCCTCTCTGCCTTAACAACTGCCCAGATCCTGAATCAACACCCAGATAACCTCTGGGCTCTTTTTATTTGGACCCATTGAAGATGGGGGAGTAACTAGGGACAGTCCTTTCATGGAATGTTTTTAAAAATTTAGAAAGCACTCAACAGTGTCTGAATCCCAGGAATTCTTATCTAAAAGACCTCGTGGTTTCAGATTTAACACAAGTCTTTACTGGACTGAGGAGCAGGTTGCTTTGCTCACTTAGTATTGTTACCTAAACAAGCAATAGATGTGTTTGCTACAAAGCCAAAATTTCCACCTCAACTTTAGGTAGTAGGAATACAAGGACTGATTCAGGCTTTATATTTTTAAATCTGAGTTTAGCAGCTGTGTTTTCCCTTTTTCCACCAAATGCTTGGGATTTAGGGAATTATGCAAAACACACTTGCAGCACCAGAGCGGAAAAGGGATAGGACCCACCTGCATGACCAGTAGTATTGGCTGATGTTCTTCCCCCTTTTTTGCTGGGGGTGAGGGTAGGGGTGGGAGTGAAAAGTTCTTGAAAATGATCTAGCTACGGGAGACTAAGCCAGGGGTCTCAGATTTTGTTAGTTGCAGGACTATCCTTTTTCTAAAAATAATTTTGAGAATTAAGTGCAAAAATATGCCAATGTCACATTTGCTGTGTGCATTTAGTAATAAGATAAACGTGCAACATAAAGGTGTGTTTATATAACTAGCAATTGCTCTGCAAAACCATCAACAGCTCACAGCCCAACCAGTCTTCCAAAATACCACTGTGATGCACTGAAAATCTGCAACTTTGCAAGGAGGTGCCCACAGAGTACCTTCTTTGAATTTGCATATTTGTGTACAAGAACATAAACCGTTTACAGCTTAGTCGGTTTTAAGTGCTAGCAAGGTCTCCGTTATTTGCTTTGCTTAAAATGCACACTCAAAACTTTATTAAAAACATTTTTCAGAAATAAGCTAGACATCAGCAAAGCTTGATGGTGGGGTGGAAAATAGATGGTATATCTTTAACCCGCAGAAGTTAAAAGGCTTTTTTTTTGTTGTTAGCTAACAATGGAAACTTTTTTTTTTAAGTGTTTCCCTCCCTCGGTCTTGCCAAGCAATAGAAAAAAAAGAAGAAAAGAAAAACTTGTTCCGCTGAGTTCAACCCCAGACAGGCTCACAACTTCCTTCCTGCTTTCCTCCCCCGGGCCCCCGCCTTTCTCCCTCCGCCCTCCCCACCCCCCAACTTTTTTTTTTAATCGCGCGTTGAACAAACACTGAGGGATCGCGGAGCAGTGTCAGGGTAAGATCTCCACCGCCGGGAAGGCGCGCAGGGCCCGGCGTCGCCTCCGCGGGTCGCCCGGCCCCTGCCCAGAGCTCGCCTCCTCTTTCGCACTCTTCTTTTGTCTTCCCAGCTGGGTGAGGAAATCGTTTCTGCGCTTTGACTTTTAAAGCTCTCTTGTTCCTACGCCGTCTGCGTCCAGAGACCATGTAGTCTGCACAGGACCGGGGATCTGAGACAGTGCAGGTAAGTTTGGCGTTTTTCTTGCTCTCGACCCGGCGCCCCTTTTTCCCCCCGCTCTGCGTTCTGTAGCCAGTCTGGGCAGCCCGCGTCCTGAAAAGGAGTAGAGGTGGGCTGGCGAGACTGACAGGGGCTTTGATCTGGGGGTAGGGGGTGAGGGGATGGGGGGGCAGGGGTGCAGGAAGAGGAGCGAGAGTCGAGTTCTCCGGCTGCTCCGCGCCTTCCGGGCAGCCCCCCGGCGCTCCAGGCTGCCGTGCTCGGGCCGCGGGCGGCTTCGTGGGCGCCGGGCAAGGCTGCCCAGGATGCCGAGAAGCCCTGCCCTCGGCCGCGCCGCCCGGGGCTCTAGGACGCGGCCGCCGGGAGCTGCGCTGGGCCCGGGCTCCTGCCCGCCTGCAGCCGCGCGCTCTTGGGGTTCCTCCGAGGGGGCGCGGGTGCCGGAGCGCTCAAGGGGCGGCCGAGTCTCCGGGCACTGGGCGAGCGGAGGGCCGACCGCTGAACGCAAGCGCGCATACACACACCCCACACGCGCACACCCCACATGCACACGCACACCCCCCACACACGCGCACACACACACACACACACACACACACACACACACACGCCCCTGCGCGGGGGACGACGGCAGGCCGGCCAGTATTGGTTCCGGAACAGGGGACGTGCAGCGTCTAGGTCCCGGGCACGCGCAGGCGCGTCCTCACTCACAAAACACACTTGTTTGGGGACCGCCGATAAGGCCAGTGTGGAAAATGCTTGGCTGTGGCTCCGCAGCGCCCAGGCCTTCGTAGGCGGAGGGACACAGTCCCAAGGCCGATCCAGGAGGGCACATGGCGGGAACGCCGGTCCTCCAGACCTGGCGCAGGCAGCGGCTGCAGCGGGTAGGTCTTGTTCAGGGTCCCTCAGAGTCGGTCCCTGATGGCCAGGAGGGTGGAGCAGGGAAAGCCTGATGCCCAGGGGCGGAGGCTGCCCTGGTGCCCCATATAACCAATGTTTGCTTAGGTCGCGGGGTCCCCGAGTTGCTGGATGGGGCTCCTCACTCTCTGAAAGATCGAGTCAGCAGCGCCCTGCCCATAGCACACTTAGGAACCGAGCAGTTGTACATCGTCCCTCGTCCAGCCGCGTGGGTGTCAAGACGAGTCTCAGACTTTGGAACTTTAAGCGCCCAGTCTCAGACTTTGGAACTTTAAGCGCCCTCAAAGCCCATCCCAACCTGGGGAGAGGGGTGGGAGCGCCCTCGGGAAACGCACATCTACAACGCCACGCGCTGACGACGGAGACCCCCGGGCTGTGTCCTCGCCGAGGACCCGACCACGCACGGATGGGTGTTCCTCAGGCCGAGAGCTCTCCTCCCCTCTGGGGTCCTGACTTATCTCCTTATGTCTCCACAGTGGCGCTGTCGTTTATGGAGCTCTGGGCGGGGGCTGAGCCCACGGTCCTGTCCCGCGCTCCCCGCCAGGGCCATGACTGCCCGTCTGCGCGCCGAGCCGCGGCCGCTGGGCCTCCGGGGCTGAGCCAGGAACCGCGCGGGGCGGCGCGGGCGGCGGCGGCGGGACGCGAGCAGAGGCGGCGGGCGGCTGCTGACCCAGTACTATGGCCGTGTCCTGCTACGCGCTCAACAGCCTGGCGATCATGAGTAGCGCCAACCAGGCGAAGAGCGGCGGCTCCCGGCCCGGCAGCAGCGAGACGCCCGCGCAGCCGGGCAGGGCCCCCCTGAGCCCCGGCAGCGTTTTCAGCTCCGTGAGAGGCTCCTCCTTCCTCTTCCCCCCCACCGAGTCGCTGTCGCCCGAGGAGCCCGGGAGCCCCGGGGACTGGCTGAATGGCCGGCGCAGGCTGAACAGCGGTGGTGGCGGCAGCGTGGGCAGCCCGAGCTGGGCGGGTCGCCCGAGAGGGGACGGGCAGCAGGTGGTGACCGCCGCTTCCCTCTCCCCTCCAGGGCCGGAGGAGGCCAAGAGGAGCCTGCGAATCCTGCAGCGCGAGTTGCAGAACGTGCAGGTGAACCAGAAAGTGGGCATGTTCGAGGCGCACATCCAGGCGCAGAGCTCCGCCACGCCAGCGCCCCGCAGCCCGCGTTTGGGCCGAACTCGTTCGCCCTCCCCGTGCCCCTTCCGCAGCAGCAGTCAGCCCCCGGAGAGGGTCCTGGCCCAGAGCGAGGAGCGGAGGACAAAGTCCTGGGGGGAGCAATGTCAAGGACCTTCAGGGGCCGACCCCGGGAGGCGAGAAAGAGCGCCCAGCGCACGCCCCTCGAAGGACAAGGAGGGAGCAGCACCTCGCCCCGGCCGGGCCGCCCCATCAGGTTCAGGGGCTCAGGGTCCAGCCGCTCCTGCGAGAACGGGAACGGGGGTCCCTGCCAGATTCCACTGTGGCTCGCCCACGGCTGTGGAAGCTGCCGTGAGGGCCTCTCCCCTGGGAGCACTGAGCAGCCAGACTCCATCGTTGGGGCTCCTCGGAGTGAACTCGGTGCCGGCCACAGAGGTGGCAGCGAGAGCCACCTGCACTGTGCTGCATCACCCACAGGACCCCGCCCTCACTGAGCCGTCTGAGAGGACCCGCGAGCTTGTTGGTGCGCACCCTGCGGAGGCCCTGGAGGACAGTCAGGGGCAGTCTCTGGGCAGTGAGACAAGCCCAGCCCCAGACAAGGGCGGGCCTCGCGGCAGAGAGCCCCCGGGGAAGGTGGGGAAGGGCAATCCGCCATGTGGCCTGCTGGGCTCCAGGGCACCCGAAGAGGGTGAAAGGCCACAGGAGAGGACAGTGAACGCAAAAGGCCTGGAGTCCTTTGCGGCCCTGAGCTGGTGTGGGCCCTGCGAAGACTTGGGCTCTGTGGGCCCTGAGGTGACCCAGAGTGTGGTTCCGGTGGTCGCGGAGTCTAGGCAGCGCTCCAGCAGAGCAGAGGAAGGGGTTCTGACCCTGGGCCTGCTTGGGGGCAGCCACTCAGCACAGCCAGGCACCCGCGAAGTGGAGGTGAGAATTTCGTCTGGCGGATTGCTGAAGCCTTTGCCTTGTTGGGAAGCCTCAAAAAATCAGAAAGAACATCAGTGCTGTCTGGGGAACAGGGTAGGTGTGCCGCCTGGGAGCTCCAGGGCTCGGCCTGGCCCTATGGAGGAAGCCGGTCAGGCCTGGACGTGTGGCACAGGGGTGCAATCAGAAGGGACCTGGGGAAGCCAGCCACAGGACAGAGACCCCCAGCCCAGCCCAGAGCTGCTCTCTGCAGATCAGAAGGAGAAGCCTCCCCTGAGAGAGGCCTGCAGCCCCAACAGTATACCTGCGGTCATCATCACAGACATGGGGACCCAGGAGGACGCAGCCTTGGAGGAGGTGCAGGGAAGCCCTCGGGGCAGCCTGCCACTGAGGAAGCTGTCCTCTTCCTCTGCCTCCTCCACTGGCTTCTCCTCCTCCTATGAGGACTCAGAGGAGGACATCTCCAGTGACCCTGAGCGCTGTCTGGACCCCAACTCTGCCTTCCTGCATACCCTGGACCAGCAGAAGCCCAGAGTGGTAAGTCTTGCTCTGAGATTTTTCTAGAACTTGTGCTGCATTTGTGCTCCATGTGTCCCGTTTTTCTTATTTTCTTCGGAGTCATGATGAAGACTCTGACCCGGGCCCTGGAGCAGTCATAACTTAAACTTCTCTCTGGGGTGTTTGCTGAAGTGGTGCCTAGGCGCTTCGCAGCTTAGACAGTGAATCCGAATCACTTCTATTGCTATATCCATGTACATCTTAAAATAATGTAAGGTACCTCTGGTAGGTCACCACTCACTTCTTGGGAAGATAATATTCATGAGTTACCAAAAACTTAACAATTAATCCCTAAAGAGAGTGAACAGAACTGCTGAGTGTGTTTTTTGTCTGATCAGGTGAGACACTTAATTCTGTGGTTCATTTTGGTGGAGGACAACAGACAAGGTCATCGACTCAGCCTGTACTGACAGTCCAGGAAAATAAATGATGTGATTTTCTGGCAGGGCCCTAAAACCTGTGGATGTGGTTTGGAGGGTCTGTTGGGTGAAGAACCCCCCTAGCCTCAGTAAGTTAAGGTCAGAACATGGCAATATTCATGGGACTGGTGTAACTAAGGTATGGTTTGATGTATGAATTAAAATAAAAACCATGCTTTGAGCTAAGCAGATGATTTCTTTAATAACAGAATGTTGTATTAGATTGAATTACCTGAGATAGACACCCGGGTGACACCTCCTGATGGATACATCTGTTGGCTGATACTGGTACATTTCAGGTCGTATCCCAAGTGCATCTGTTTTGATTCACCATGCTGACATCTTGTTCTGGCTATGGCTGCGAGCAGGAGTTTATTACATGGTTAATCTCAGTCCTAGGCTGTTTTCACTCATAGGAGGATCAGAGTATTTTATGGAAGGCGTAAGAGTTGAAGCCAGTACTTCTGAAAAGGTCTGGAGTTTCTCTTAGCTTTTCCAGGGTATGAGGAATTTCCTCAGCAAGCATGGTGTTCTTGGGCTTCCTTGAGGGAAAGTCTGCATTGTGCTGTCATAGGTAGTCTTCTCATTTCATCTTGAATATCAAATACCATTGATTGAACCTCAATAACTTAAACTGCAGCAACTGAGAACTTTGTTTCTACTCTAGATCCTTCTCTGAGGTAGTTTAGATCTCAAAGTATGTTTCTCTCTGACTCCCACTTCAGAACTCAGTCTGAATTTTTGGAGACCGGGCGTTTCTTTTTTGACACACTACCTTCTGCTGATGGTCTGGAGGCAAAGGTGTATGCAAAAGACGGCCCCAGTCAGCCTGGTACTTTGTGACCAGGTCAGGGCTTCAGGCATAGGCACTCCACGTAATTTAGAGGTGGTCCACCAGGAGAGGGTGCTGGTAAAGGGCAGGTGGTAAAGGAAAATGCTTTTCATTGTAGGTGTGGACCGGATTTCTCTGCCTTCTTGCCCGCAGTGAGAGACCTAGTGGTGGGGGGGGGCGTCCCCTGTTCCACTTCTCCCATTTGCTTTTTAAACCCTGAGGCGTAGCTGGGACAGCCAAAATTGCCTTAACTTACTCTCCAACTTTCCATTTGCCCTTTTTAGTGGTGAGTTAGCAGCTCCTATTGGCTGGTCCTCAAAACAGTTTGTGTGTCCCCATGTTTGAAAAGGGCTCTTGTCTGGAAGTAAGTTTAAAGGGGAGGTAAATACAGACTGGTGATAATTTTTTTACATTTGCCAGAGGGATACCAACTGAGAAACCAGAGGGTTGAGTGGTATTCTCAAGTCAGCAGACAGTCCCAGAGGTGGACACAAGGCCTGCCTATTGTCCAGCCTACTGTCCACCTTCAGGCAGGTTTTCAGACACCCACAGAGGAGAGCCAGGGAAAATTCTCCTGCCAGCTTGGCCCTCTAAATCATGTGAGGCTGGTGGGGAGTGTGTGTGGGGGAAGGGTGGGTAATCAACTGGAAATTATGGGATCCCAGGGACTTTTGAGCTTTGGGTTGACTGCTTGCGTGATATGCTGTTTTCTTTTTCTTGTACAGATTGTTATGGTGCAGCCTGTCTGTGACACAGAAACATCTGCTCAATGGCTCACAAATAACTTGATTACCTGATATTGATATTTTGTCTACAGGAGGCCAGATATCTTGATTGACTGAGCTTTTTGGCTGGGCTCTTCAGTGCTCTAAAGATAAACCCTGAGCCAGTGCTGCCGCAGCTCTGCAATACCAACACCCTGTTCTCTTCTCCCAACCTGGCTGCCTCTGTCTCTGCTGCGGGGCTGTTCTGCAGGCACACGCACACCCACACTTGCTCACACAGGAAGGTCTGAAATTCCATGTTCAGCCTTCCAGTCACACAGCCAGCTCCTGGCCCTCAGACCCACTCTGGGAATTTTTTTTATGCTGCTCTGCCTTTCCTCGGGTGGCACATTGTTTAATTCTGCAGGGGAGTGACTGTGTGTGGTGCCGCGTGCAGGCAGAGCAGGTGGACGTGACAGCCCAGAGAAGCCTGAACTGGCTGACTTTTAGTCCTCCTGCCATCTGGTCTCCCTGCTGCTTGTTCCAGCTGGAAGTCCTAGAGCAAGTGTGTAGGGAATTGAGAAGGCCTCCCTAGAGTTGAAAACAAAGTGAAAAGTAGATTGTTTAGAAATGCACTCTGGAAATGAGTTGACCATTTAGAGAATGCAAATTAGCAATGGCTTTTTGACTGGAAGGGATGTTGTGAGAAGGCCTGCTCTCCTCATTTGTTTCTAAGAGTAGGAGCTGTAGTGACATCCTCAGAAGCATGCAAAGTGCTTCAGGTCCTTCCTACAGCTGCATTGGCCTGTACCTGAAATAAAATGTTCCCAGGTTGTTGCAGTGCATGTCCATCTGTAAAGGATCAGATGCTTGAAATTTGCTCAAAAGTAATTATATTACATGTGTTGTGTTCAGTGGCTTACATTTAGGCACATTCATGCTCACCTCTGATCTGTACAGAGGTAAATTGCACTGAGCAAGGTTGGTGTTCTTGCTTTTGTTCTATAACTAGAAATTAATCAGCAGTTCTTCACTTCCCTCTGTTATGCCATTTAAGGGTATCTGGGCTATTTGAAATGTCAGGTTTAAAGAATTATATTAAAATATGTATGCATCTTATTTTAAACGATTTTAACTGATTTATTCCAAAATTGAACTGTCAGTTGTATGTGCAAAAAAACAAAGCAAAACAAAATACTGGCCTAGTTACCTGGGGGAAATATAAAGAATATAATACAAAATCCTTGTCTTCTTGGTGCTTAGGACCATTGGAATTCTGTTTCCTTTGCTTTTTTTGTGTGTGTCTACTTAGTTTTGTTGTCTTTTTTAGTGAAAAACAAATTCATACATGTGGTAAAATATTCAAATAGTTTAAAATGCTTTTATGTGGTTTTGAAAAGTATAAAATGTTTATCTTGGGGTAAACCAAATTAAAATTTAAAAGCCTTAGAGAGATACTTTAAAAAATGAAGCTAGTGGTGCATACTTCTAAACAGAAAACTCTTTTCTGGGTGAGAATGTTGAAGGCCCAGATTTGTGGGTTAGGAGTTTAGGTTGCACATGCTATTTCTCAAGGTGGGGCACCCTTCTTCTGTCTCAGGGCTGAGGAGAGGCTTTTTCTGCTTTTCAAAGCTGGGAGGACCCCAGGTCATGTATGTGGGGTTCCAGGTATTACTCTGACCTGTTTAGGAATGAGAAAACCAAGACTCAGAGGCAAAGGGGACCCAAGGAGTGCCTCCCTGGCCCAGTTTCCTTCTTTTCAAAGGAGTGTCTTCCATGAGGATGATCCCAGGAGTTTCTGTCTAGTTCTAAATCTCTATGACTATATTAATTCTAGGATTTCAGTGCTTTAAAGGTAAACTTTGAGCCAGCACTGTCTAAGCTCTGCCATACCAACACCCTGTTCTCGTCTCCCAACCTGGCCACTTCTGTCTCTGCTGAATCAGGTTCGATTCAAAACCTGGTGTCTGTGAAGTATGCATCAGGGTGTCTGGAAGTGTGATACGGTTTCTTTGGTACAGCCCTCTGACCACGAGGCTGAAACGGGACACATTTAAATGTGTGCCTTTACTTAAGACCCATTAATTCATCTGCCTCTTTTTCTTTACCAGAATAATTTGGCTCTTTGTAATTTCGCATTGAAAAAGTATCATCAAAATTAATCATCAACATAATACCCAAGATTCTCATGAATAATTAGACTGATATTAGAGGCTGCACTGGTATAATGCCAGAACATTAACTTGAAAAGTAAAAGATGCATTCTGTCATCTGAGGGCTTTGGCCTCCTCTGAGAGTGACATTTGGAAACTGAGGCTTTATCTACACAGTCAAAACATCACTTCAAAAGGCTTTGTTTTAACAAAGATAAAAATATCTCAGCCAGCTTAAAATCCTTTCAAATAAAGATGGGGTATACAGAAAAAGAGAGATTGATGTTTAGGCATACAAAATCACAGCTGGGTCTTCCTAGCCTTTAGGTTTTGCAGGAAAAATGTATTACACCAGCCAATTGCTGCTTTTAGAGAAATATATTTTAGGTGTTCTGTAAATCATTTTCAGAACTTTTGTTTTTAAGCGCTGAATTGCTAGTCAGTTTTACGATTTTCTTGGCGTGTACATATTCAATGTAGTTACACAGATTAGATTAGTTCTGTGTAGTTTATTTATATTCCTAGGAGTATGAATAACATTGTTTAGGCTTATTTTATTTTGTCAGGCTTCAATTTAGTAATCTAACGGTAGAAATTTTAAAGTATTTAATGGAAAAAAGAGTTTTACATCTTGGTAGGAAAATCTTTGATTAGTTGAGGTAGCCAGCAGGTGTTTGGAATTACCCTGGGATCTCCCAAACCGAGTCCTGGTCCTGCTGTCCGTGGGGAGGGGTCTGTGTGTTTTGACGGGAGACATGGGCTCGGCGCTGTAGGTCATGCACGTGGTGTCTGAAATCCATGACAAGTGTGCCTTGAGCTGATTTTCTTCCTGACTTGGTAGAATTGGCACCAGGAAAGATGTGTTTTTCATGAATCAGGGAGCACATTATTTATGAAATCTCACTAAACCCAAATGTGAACTGTTTGGTGATACAAAAATCCATGCAGAGCGTATGTTTGGGATTTTGTATGCTCAGTTCTCCTGAGACCATGTGCTGCGGCTGCAAACTGTTAACTTCATGAACTGAGGATGGGGTGCCCAGGCAGGCAGCCCCAACCACAGGGAGCACAACCACCCAGCAATGTAGTTTTTCTGCAGACCGACGGGTCCAGCCACCTCACTGTGGAGGCCGCCTGGGAGGTTGGAAGAACCCACTGACCTGGTCTCATGACCCTACAGCCAAACTCACTTGTAGTTCTACCACCACGCTTAAGTCTCCCTGTGGCCCTCCAGACACCTGCTCATTCATTTTTCCAGGCATGAACCACTGTTTCAAAGGTAGTTCAGTTCTCCTTGGCAGAAAGACACAGTAAATATATATGACCTCATTAGGAAGTTGGGCCTCTGTTCTTAATATTAGAAAAATAACAACTTTTCTGTAGCAGGTACCTAGTTAACATAATATCAGTCTGGGTCTGGGAGAGGCGTTAGAGCACATTTCCTCCTATCCACATTTTACAGCTGAGGAAGGCAAGACCAGAGAGTATTCAATACAGTTACAGATTCATGTTTACATCCTCCTTTTTTCTTGAAAACTTTGTTAGTAACTAAGCCCCTGACTCTCCTTGGAAGATACGCCTTGGCTTTAAATAGTGCATATTTTTAAGACGTTTGTTAAGGGAACGGGTGCATGAATGAATGAGATACAATACCTTGCTGCACTGCCTACCCTTAAAAGAAATGTCAAGCCACCTGGAAAATGAACAAAGAGAGGGAAAAAAGAATGAGGGGGAGCTCATTGCTTCTTCCTGTGTCCAGCCTCGGTGGGGGTAAGGTGCCTGCCGGGGTTTAGCAGACCTGCGACCCCAGTCCACGCAGGTCCGCAAGCCCTCTGGAGGGCAGAGAGTTCAGGGGTGCAGTGTTTGTGAGTGTCGCGCAAAGGAGAGGTTCAGTAAATGCTGGCACTGGGGAGGTGGGGACATCTTGAGCACTGTCAAGGCAGCGTCTGTCTGGAAAATTCTCTGGGCCGCTTGAAGGAAGTGCTCTGTAGCAATCCTAGGGTTTTGCTTAGGTTCCACTTTCATCCCAGTACAATCCTGGAAAATGAATCTGCCTCAGCAAAAGAGGCTGGAATGAAATTAACTTCTCAAAGACCAGTATTCATTGACTTCCTATGACTTCAAGGCCATCGTGGAACCACAGCAGTGTCCTGAAGTGTATTTCATGGGACACTGAGAATAGGGCTGGCCTTACCTCCCATCTCTGTTCCCTAGAGTGGCTTCCTTTCATTCAGTTGCAGGGCCACGGACTGCGTTAAGGCAGCAGGTGAATGGGACACCCTGTCCCCAGGCCCCCAGAGCAAGGCCAGTGATGAAGCTTCTGCAGTGTTTGCACAGGGAGGACCACTCTGATGTCTCTTACCTGAAGGCAGGGCCTTCCGATCTCTCCCTGATGAGGAGGGACATGTGATGACCGTGTTACTGGTAAGCCAGCACAGGCACACTTTGACTAACTTGTCTGGCGTATTTCTCAGTGAGACCATTAGGGATGCTCTGTTAGAAATCTGATTATTTTCCTCCGTTGAGCTTTACTTGGGCCTTTTATTGACTTGATACCACTTTTAATGGAAACTCATTCTGCAAAAGTCAATGATACATTTGTATTTCCTGAAATTTTTACTTCTGTTTTGCTCCAAACCAGCTGATGAATTTTATAAGTAATGTAAAAAGAGGAGCTACCCACAGTAAGGGCAGGATGACTCTCTGCAGTTCATGTTTATGTGTGTTTCAATGGGGGGGGAAGGGGGGTGTTTTATTTATTCCTCCATCTCAGAATAAGGAGAACTCACTCAACCTGGGAGGTGGGGACTCATTTTCAGCTAAATCGAATCCTTCCTCAGGAAGTTCGCTGTTATCCTATTAATCTAGCATTTTACTTTTGTGGTAAGAGTCTGGGTGGAAAGGGAAAATGAAATACAGCATCTCAAAGGCATTGAGATTATTTCCATTGAGCTGGTGACTGAGCTTAGGGTTTGCCTCACCAACGAGGATCATATGTATTCATGATGGAGGGTAAGGCCCCATCCTCAGCCAGGTACAACTCTTCCCAGAGGGGTGGTCCATTCGCTCACATTGATAAAGCTGGTCTTACTGCATCAGAGGGCAGGAATGAGGTACTTCTTACCTTTATACTTTGAGATACTTTTGGCTTTTGGGGCACTGACAGTAGTTTTCTTTCTTTACTCCTCCGAAAGGGTTCTCCACATTCTGCCCCCATGCCCCCATCCACTTAATCAGAATGAATAAACCAATTGTAGTTTTCCGAGAAAAAGCTGTAATACATGTTGTATTACCAACACTTAATATCTTGGTACAGTACAGGGGTATTCAGCCAGCCTGGTGGAGGGGTTTGGCTCCCTGGTGACTGGAGGTTCACCAGCTCAAACTGCAGGCTGGTGGGACCTGGACAATTGCAGGGAAGGCCACTGCACCTCCCCTCCCACCCCCCACGACCGGCAGTTCCCGGCAAGTGTTTTTCCCATTTCCCTGACATTCTTTCCAGGCTCAGCTCAATTTGTTTTCTTCTTCTCTATGGCAATTGACCGCTGAGTTGTAAAATGTTTAATTCAGCAGCATCTCCTGTTAAGTGCTTCTGCCACAGTTGTAGAGGGGCTGGTGTTTGTCTAATCCTCTGCTATGCATGGGTGTGTAATGTTTTCTTTTTACAAGTTAGCTAGCTGAAGAATAGTTTTAATAAAATATGCTATTGATAAGGGGAAAAGATGCTGGCTGAGGTCTGGAGAGGAACTCTGGAGTATCACTTCTGTAATCCTTATCTAACCTGAATCTGTTAGCAGGAAACTGAAAAGGCCTGTGTATGACAATGAGATAAAAGGTTCAATCTCTTAACAATGTCAAGTGGAAAATCCAACCACAGCCAGTAGCTCAAGAAATGTTGGGACAGCTAATCCTGAGACCCAGGTCACTGGGGCAAGGGTAGGAAAATTGGTTGCTGTGTATTAGAGCTGGGGGCTGGGAAGACACTGTTAGGTTCTGAGAAACTACTGAAAACTCCTTACAGAGACAACATTTGTCAATGTGGGGAGCAGTTTGGTTGTGTTATAATTGATATTTAGTCCCTGTGGACCCCCCCCTTCACCATCATCACCGTAGTCATTACAGCTTTAAGCATTAGTATTGAGCGTCTTGCTAATTCCGAGTAATTCTGGAGACTCAGAGAGTCCTCTGAGAACGCACTGGCATAGTCCAGGGGTGCATTGTGCTGGAAAAACCAGTGACTCTCAGAATCAGCACTTGACCTCTTTGGCTTTGGTATCCTCATCCGCAAAATGGGTGTATTGAAAAGAGTCATCTTACTTCATGTTGTCTTTGTGAGTCTCAGACAAGATAGTATTTGTAGAGTCCATATGTATTCTTGAGAGTGTGTGTTCTTTCCTGCCTAAATTCATTTGAATTATAGCTTTCCAAAAAGAGGATGGACAAGGGCAGGCACTGCACTAGTGCCCGATATTCCCATGTCTGTGTTGCTGAAAGAGAAATTGCTGAGGCCTGTGTCAGAAGCAACTAGAGCCAGTTCTAGTGTGAATGCTGCCTAGTGTGGGTCGGGGAGGTGTAGCCATTCTAGATCACATCCTGGTTCCACATCAGCTGCTCAGCACAGCCTCCTCCGGCCTGAGTGACCATCTTGGCCAGTGTGGACTGTGGATGAAGCTTCCTGGCCCTGTGGTTTGCAGGCTCAAAGGTGGGGATGCAAATGTGGAAGACAGGAGAGAAGGCTGGAGCGAGCAAAAGGGGCCAACGGTAGGGGTCTGGTGGTGCTGGGATGGGCTGTTAGCTCCTGGGTAACTGAGAGGGAGCTGCACTTCATCTGGAGTTGAGGGGAGGGAGTGTGCTTAGAGGGAGCATTGATTTTTTTTTCCAGTACTATGTAGCAGTTTTCTCCTCTGTGTCCTGCAAAGTGAAAGAGAGGGTTTCAGAAAAGTCTTCCATTTTTTGAGCAGACATTACCTTCAGCAGATACATACTGGGCACTTCGTAAGTATGGCTGGGCCCTGGGCTAGATCTGAAACCTCTGCACAGAGCTGGCCTCCCTTCTGGTTCTGCCTGCATTGAGAAGTGGCTGTTATGCCCCGACGCTGCCCAGACAGCAGGCATTTATCTTCCAGTTCTGTCTGCAGATACCTATGCTGAAGAGTGGCCCATAGATGCCGCCTCAGCCTTGGAGATCCGCTCTCGAGAGGCAGAGCCGATGCCAATAGACATACTGGAGATTTGAGAGACTCAAGAGCAGGTTGTATGGCCATTAAACAGGCACATTCATTACATATGAGTTAATCAGTGATGAATTGGTGTTGGCCAGGGAGATACAGGAAGCTTCCGTGCCTGTTGTGGAAATGGGTGGAGGGACTGAGCGTTGGAAAGTGAAGTGGGGTACCCCCATTGGAGAGGGAGTCTGGGTGAGGGTGAGTCTGGCCCTGAGGGGTTTGTTCTTTTTGTTAGAACTGATCAAGCAAAGGGACTGTTCTGGATCCAAAAGCTTTGGGAGGTTGGAAAGAAAGAGGGCAGTTCCTCCTCAGCCCTCCTCCACAACCCCCCTGCTCCCACTCAGCCAAACACCCTGCAGGGACTCCACACAGACAGACGCTCATGGATGACAGATGGAGCCCTTGGACAGCTGCACCCTGAATGTGCTCTCCTGAGGCTAAAATGGGGCCTCAAGAGGGCCCCCCGACCCCTGTTGACCCCAGGACGTGGTCAGAAACTTGGGAGGCCCAAGTGCTTCCTGGGCCTGAACCTGAGGAGGAGGTCAGGGCAGGCGGGGGGCGGGCAGCACAGCAGCAGCGAGCCCTGGTGTGGGCCACGGGGGTCCTGGGTGTAGGTCTAGGTTCTGCCACCTCCCGACTCTGACCCAAGGGGATGTCTTGCCTTTCAGCCCCTCAGTTTCAACATCTATAAACTGGGACTGATGGTACCTGAGGTGAGCGTGGAAGGTCAAGCCCTGTGCTGCTGCCCACTTGATTCAGGTGAAAGTGAAGTGGGGTACCCCGGGGGGCATTGCTTGCTGGGGCCCTTCTTCCCCTCAAAGAAAAAGCGGGGCCTGGGGGCTGATGCTGAGACCTGCAGGAGGCACGTGCTGGGTGCACCGCCCTGATGATGCAGGAGAGGCCGGGCCCGCCAGATCTGCACCAGTACCCACTCTCCCTCCAGACCTTGGTGGAGACGCAGCTTCCCTGAGCCGCAGTTTCCTTGTTCCAGCGTGAGGACAGTGGCCCTCTCCCATGGCCATGGCTTTGCTGAAGACTGAATGACATCCTGCAGCCCAGCCATGGGGGGCAGAACAGGCGTGGCCAGGGTGGCCCCTCCCCGGATTGCTGCCCTACCTTGCCTGCACAAGGGCGCATGTCACCTCATCCCGAGTGAGCTCATGATGATGACAAAATAGGCAGCACGGTTTATTTTTCTAAGGAGGTTTCTCAGTTGCTGGAGAGACCTCACTTTGTTACCAGGGCTCAGAACCTGAGGTTTAGAAAACAATCCCCTGTATTCAGCAGCTGGCATTCAGCAGCTGGCAAGGGGTGTCAGGTTACCCCCTTGGGACCAGCCTCATTTTATTCTGTTCTGGAGGTGGAAACTGGCCCAGAGGGCCCACCCTTCTCTCCCTGCCCTGTGCTGCTCTGCTTTCTTGGTGCATCTTGTGGAGTCACTGTAAGAGGATGAAATATGCACATTATATATAAAAAACACCACCACCTGCGTAGTTGAGGCTCTAGTTGCCAGGGAGGCTAATGGGCCTTCATCGCTTCCCGGGGCCATTTCTGGTGGCACACAAAGCACGTGATTATTAAAGCCAATCTTCGTTAAAGAGATGCTTTCTTTCGCTGCAGATGCAGCTGAGGCCTTGAGAACCAGGGTGGTGGGTCTCTGCAGCCCACTTTGCACTGGCCCCCCCACCTCCTCTAGAAGGAAGCAAATGAGAGTCTGCCCAGCACCTCCTGGGGCACACGGCTGCTCTTTGTCAATGCCCTGACTGAGCTCTCTGGAGCCCTACTAGATTGGCCTGCAGGACTGGGCCTCGGGGCCGGGATGGGGGATGGTGGTGTGGAGGGAAAACCGGTCAGGTGGGCTGGGCCTAGCTGGATTGACCCTGAGCACACCAGCTCACTGTGGAGTCGCAGGGAGACCCGTGGGACCCTGTGCTTGGGCTTGGGTGACCAGACTGTCACTTGTTCCTCCACCAGATATCACCATAGTCTTGGGCATCCCACCAGCCAAACATGGGCTTTTCTATCTACACATTTGATATTTGATGAGAAAATCCCTCTTTCCTGCTTGGCTGTGAGGCGGGATGGGCAGCCAGCAGCGTCACCCTTTGGAATTTGCACCATCCTACCGGCCGCTGGTCCTCCACCTGGGCCTCGTGTGCCTGCACAGCTGAGGGGCATCTGGGCAGCGTGTCCAGGCACTGAGCATTGGCTCCTTGGAGTGATGTTTTCTGGAGCCATATGGGGCAGTGTCTGGGATGCTGTTTGCCTTGAGGTACCACACTGCACATTAAAAACCATCCTGCTTCCGCCCGGAGCCACCTCCTGCCTCACTGCAGGCTGCTGGTTCACACCGAGAGGCTGAGCAAAGCGCTGCAGTTCTGGACTCTTCCTGGCATCCTTTCTTTGGCATTCTGACTGGCCTACGTTTTCTGGTCTGTCACCATTGGTCTAAAATACCACATCCCCAGGACAGGAGACACCTAACCTGTGCTGCATTGGCAGGGAGCCCTAGGGGTCCGTGTGGGTTAGCCTGGAGGGATGTGGCCAGAATGTCCCAGCTGACACTTGTTGGGGATCATCAGCCTGACCTCCCACTGCAGTCTGGGGACATACGACACTGACTTTGGAAAAAAGATTTCAAGAACTTCAGGAAATAGTCCGGTATGATCCCCAACCAGGTATCATACAAGAGAATGTGAGTCCTGAATGGAGGTCACAGAAAGCTAGTCACATGACAAAGCATGGAGGGGACCTGGCTCATCAGTGTTCTATAGGAAATTCATAGGAGTTATGGCAGTACTAAAAATTCAGTATAAATTAACTGTGTGGTGCAGCTGTTAAGAATACTGACAATAATAATAAAATAATAGCAGGGGCAATTTCCAAAGTATCTATTATGTGCCAGGCATTTTCCATAAGTGATTTTAATTTAATTTGCATAAGATACATGATTTTCTTCCTTTCACAGAGAGCCAAGAGTCAGACAGATGAGGAGCACACGCCAGGGGCACAGCTGGTTGGTCAGGGCTGGGATCTCTGCCCTTTCCTCTCTGCCACCCATCATCTGTCCCCGAGGGCAGAGGGAGTCAGGGGAGCTCAGCGCGGAGGGAGCGCTCGCGCTCTAGGAGGATGGGGCTCACCGAATTGGGTGCAGAGGAAGATGGGTGTGGTGAGGATTCTGAATCACTGCCTTGGGATTGGCTGAGGGAGTGTGGGTTGCTTTTTGCCTTGGGGACATGTTACATCTAGGGGGCCAGAGAGCTGTCTTCACATAGTTGCCCTGGGGAGCATTTCAGTCAGTTCGGGATCAGTTTTCTACCTGCCAGAGGTGGAACTACTCATAGAGGATACTTTTCCTTCTATATGAATGGGCCTTTGTACAAAATACACAGACTCAATAGATGGAATGGAAGCAAAAGGCACCTTCTAGAGCTGCCTCGCAGCCCCCTGGCCTGGTAGAGAGCAAAGTGGAGCCATCTGAATACAATAAAAGGACAGTGATGAGTTCTAAGCTGCTTCCTGCCATGGGCAGAGCTGGGTGCGAGCCCCCGGGGTGCAGGGCGAGTAAGAGCACGGGCATTTGGCCCTGTAGCCGGTCGCTGGGGTCTCTGTCTGCTTCCTCCTACAGGGAGGGGCCCCACAGAGCTGGCTGGATAGGGATCTGTGTCGTCCAGGTGCCCTCTGCCCAGCCAGAGCGTGTCATGGGCTCTCTTTCCTGGGGCCTGCTGGATACGGTTACGCTGCACAGCACCCAGGCATTCTGGACCCTCTTATGGGTTGTGGGTTTGTATCTCAGACCTGCCAGCAGCACTCAAATTGGAACTGAATGCATCAAGTTGCATTACCTGCCAAAGACTTTGGTTAAATTCAGAAACACTGGACAATCAAAGGGAGAAAGTTTATTCCAAAGGGGCAATGACAAGAGGCCCGACTTCCAAGAGCTGGCTGCCCCAGGCCTCCCTATCTGCAAGAAGAGACTTTATAGAGCCTCCTTAGTGAGAAGCACACATCACCACATGAAGGTGGCCTCTGTAAGAATCATGGAGGCGCCCCGTGGGGCAGTGAGCAACCCACCACGGGACAATCGGTGGGTCGTGGGGGTGACTGCCATGCCCTCAGGGTTCCCTGGTTGGAGGCAGAATTACTCAGCCATGGCTTTGTCTTCAGCTGAGATACTGATTTAAACTCCCTTTCAAGAAGGGGCACTGTTATTTCCAGCATTTGGCTGTTATGACTAAAGCTGCCATGAGCATTCATGTCCAGGCTTCTCTGTGGCATAAGCTTTCTTTCCTGGTGATAAGCGCCCAGGAGTGCAGTTGCTGGGCCATAAGATAGTGCAGATTTGTATAGTATTTTAAGAAACTGCCAAACTGTTTTCTAGAGCAGTGGCACCGTTGTACACTTCCCCCAGTGTGTATGAGTGACCTGGCGGCTCCACATCCTCGCTGGCACGTGGTATTATTTTAGCCAGTCTGATAGTTGTGCAGGACTCTCACACTGTGGTTTTTCCCTAATGGCTAATGGAGCTTATTCACCATGTGCACTTCCTCTTTGATGGAATGATCTGGCTTAAAAAAAAAAAATTCCACAGAGGTTATGTGAAAACACGGGCAGTGTGTCAAAAGCCTTGCATTAACCCCAACCCCACCCTGCGTGAACCTTCCTCTCAGCACTGCCGGGAGGGTGTTTGCTCATCTCTGAGGTCCCTTCCTGCCCCAGCCTCCTCTGACTCCAAAATAGAGTAGTGACCCAGAGCAGCCTCCCTGGTGGTGGGCATGGGGTGCGCAGGAGGCCCAGTGGGTGACCCTGCCCTGCCCGCCCACCTTCACCCTCCCAGCTCCGTCTTCACAGGGTCCCACCAGGCTGACTCACAGGTGCTGTGTTTAAGGAAAGTTGTGTATTGACTGTGGGCCCTGGAAATAAAAACAAAGGAATAAATGTGGAGTGTCTACTGCCACCTCACTTAGCCTTCCTGCGGGCCTCCCCGAGGGCTGTGGCCGAGGAGCAGGCTCCCACTGCAAGGTCCCTTCCTGCCACCCCAGCTTCCCTTTGGGTCTCTTCAGCTGGGCCCAGGCTTCGGGCTTAGTCTTGCAACACAGTTGTGCTGAAGGTCCTAGAAATGCTTCCCTTTTTATGTTAATTAAACAAGAAAAAGTGTGTATATACAGACATACCTCATTTTATTGTGTTTTGCTTTATTGAGCTTCAAAAATAATGCATTTTTCATAAATTGAGGTTTGTAGCAACCCCGCATTAAGGGTTGGTGCCATTTTTCCAACAGCATTTGCTCACTTTGTGTCTGTGTCGCATTTTAGTAATTCTCGCAGTAATTCAAACTTTTTCGTTATTACTGTTATGGTGATCTGTGATGATCTTTGATGTTACTGTTGTGATTGTTTTGGGGTACCATGAACCATGCCCAAATAAGATGGTGAACTTAACTGATAAATGGGGTGTATGTTCTGACTCCTCCACCAACCAGCCGTTCCACCATCCCTCTCCCTCTCCTAGGGCGTCCCTATTCCCTGAGACACAACAATGTTTAATTAGGCCAAGTAGTGATCCTACAATGTTCAAGGGACGGAAAGGGTCCCATATCCTCACTTTAGATCAAAAGCTAGAAATGTTAAAGCTTAGTGAGGAAGGCGTACTGAAAGCCAAGATAGGCCAAAAGCTGGGCGTCTTGCACCAGATAGGTTGTAAATGCAAAGGATAAGTTCTTAAAGGAAATTAAAAGTGCTCCTTCAGTGAACACACAAATGTAAAAAAATGAAGCAGCCTTCTTGCTGATACAGGGAAAGTTTTGGTGGTCTGGATAGACAAGCAAACCAGCTACAACTTTCCCTTCAGCCAAAACCTAATCCAGAGCAAGGCCCTAATTCTCTCCAATTCTAGGAAGGCTGAGAGAGGTGAGGAAGCTGCAGAAGAAGAGTTTAAAGCTAGCAGAGGTTGGTTCATGAGGTTTAAGGAAGGAAGCCATCTCCGTAACATAAAAGTGCCGGTGAAGCAGCAGGTGCTGATGGAGAAGCTTCAGCAAGTTCCCCAGAAGAGCCAGCCGAGATCATTCAGGAACGTGGGTACACTGAACAACAGATTTTCAGTGTAGATGAAACAGCCTTCCCACTGGAAGAAGATGCCACCTAGGACTCTCATAGCTGGAGAGAAGTCGACACCTGGCTGCAAAGCTTCAGAGGACAGGCTGACTCTCTTGTTGGGGGTTAATGCAGCTGAGGACCAGAAGTTGAAGCCGGTGCTCACTGACCACTCCAAAAATGCCAAGGCCCTTAAGAATCATGCTAAATCTACTCTGTCTGTGCACTAGAAATGGAAGAACAAAGCCTAGATGACAGCACATCTGTTTACGTGGTTTACTGAATGTTTTAAAAAGCCTAGGGACTTGCTGCTCAGAGGAAAAGATTCCTTTCAAAATATTACTGCTCGCTGCCAAGGCACCTGGTCACTCAAGAGCTCTGATGGGGATGAGTTGAATGGTGTTTTCATGCCTTCTAACACAGCATCCATTCTGTAGCCCAAGGATGAAGGAATCATCTTGACTAATTATTGAAAAAATACATTTCATAAGACTATAGCTGCCATAGATAGTGATTCCTCTGATGGATCTGGGCAAAGTAAATTGAAAACCTGGAAAGGATTCACCCTTGTAGATGCCGTTAAGAACATTCGTGATTCAAGGGAAGAGGTCAAAATAACAGCATTCACAGGAATTTGGAAAAAGTTGATTCCAACCCTCAAGGATGACTTTGAAGGGTTCAAGACCTCAGTGGAGGAAGTAACTACAGATGTGGTGGAAACAGCAAGAGAACTAGAATTAGAAGTGGAGCCTGAAGATGTGACTGAATTGCGGCATCTCGTGATCAAACACGAATGGTGAGGAGTTGCTTCTTACAGATGAGCAAAGAGAGTGGTTTCTAAGATGGAATCTACTCCTGGTGAAGATGCTGTGAAGATTGTGGAAATGACAACAAAAGATTTAGAATATGACATAAAACTAGTTGATAAAGCAGTGGCAGGGTTTGAGAAGATTGACTCCAATTCTGAAAGAAGTTCTACTGTGGTTAAAATGCTGTCAAAAAGCGTCACATGCTACAGAGAAATCGTTTCTGACAGGAAGAGTCAGTGGAGGCAGTAAACTCCCTTGTTATGTTAAGAAATTGCCTCAGCTACCCCAGCCTTCAGCAACCATCACCCTGATCAGCCAAAAGATTACAATTTGTTGAAATCTCAAATGATGGCTGGCATTTTTTAAGCCATAAAATATTTTTTAATTAAAGTATCTACCTTTTTTTTTGACAATGCTATTGCACACTTAGTAGACTACAGTATAGCATAAACATAACTTATATTTGCACTGGAAAATTAAAAATTCTTTTGACTCAGTTTATTGTGATATTGCTTCATTGTGATATTGCTCATTGCTAGACGGAGGTTTACTTCTAATTTAAGGCTGCTAAGAGTAGTGGTGACTGAAGTAATTTTTCTCTTTAAAACCAGCACTGAATTGAAAGCTTTCACCCTTGGCTGCTTGGCAGAGTTGCTGACTTTCTTCTTCTACCTCCTGTCTCAGCATGGGGGCAGCAGGAAGTGGTCTTGAGTGTTAATGGAATTACTACCATTTTAAGGACCTGCTGGAGGGTTTGGCCTCTGCTGGGAAGCAGGATAAATGTCATCTGCTTAAGAATGAATTTATTTTTGTTTTTCTGCCTTATGATGTACATGGGCCTTCACAGTGTGTGTATAAACATCCTTAGTCTTCATTTCAGTGACTCATAAAAAATGAAAACGCACGGTTGTTTCTTCCTTGGCATAACGAAGTACAATGTTTGCAACATGTCTTTTGGTGAATTTGTACGAAGAGTCTATCACACAGAAGGAATTGTTATCTATGTGGGCTTAGAGGAGTTTGGGAAAATGAGCAGAGGAGTTTTCCATGTGTTCCCCAAGCCTGGGTAATGGAGATAGTCTCATGAAGGTATATGATCACAGGTTTCCCCCACAGCCCCCGTGGCCTGTTAGAATATTCCAGCACATTTTGGCAGTCATTTGATTGGGCCCAAGACCAAAGATTAGCTGAATCACATGATGGTTGGGGTCATCATATTTTTCTGGTTGGGACTTTGAGAACCTAGCTTCAATTCTGGTTTGAACTTGGTCAATAAAATTAAGAAAAAAAAAAAACCTTTTGTTACAGTCCTGGTTCAAATTAAAATTTGGTATTTGTGCTTGTTTTGAGACTGAATAAACAATATGTATCATGGTTATTGGATAGTAGTTCATTTTGATTCAAGTCACTTCGTCCGATACCATCATTGTTATAACATTTATTTCCCATGAACTTACATTCTTCCAGGATGGTGTGTGTTTTGATCCCTTTTTTTAAGTATTCTGCTTAACTGAGAGTTACTATACTTGCAGTAGTACTTTGCAGTGAACTACAAGTAATAAAATACTCTAAACCAACAGAGGTTTTGTTCAGTGTACATACTGACTTTGTCTTTTTTGGGATCAGGCAGAGGGTTTTATCTACTACTTGCAACTAGCTAGCTTTCAGGAAAGGGTGAAGTCATAAAGTCCACAAACATTTATGTGTTAACTGCATCAAAGTCATGCTGTCTGGTAGGGATCTGTGTATAGGCAAAGTTTTAGTTCCCATCTTCTAGGAATTTTTAGTTCAGTAGAGGAGGCAAATTACCATACCTAGCATCTACTATATGTGTATTATATGTAGGCATAGAATGGAAGTTGAGTTACATGCCTAAAATCACACTCATAAGAGAGTCATGTGAATCCAGGCATCCTTACCTCTGGAATAGGGGGTTTGTAAACTTTGGGCACTACTGACATTTTGGGCCATGTAATTTTGTGTTTTCAGGGGCTGTTCTGTGCATGATAGGATGTTTAACTGCATCCCTGACCTAGCAATTCCTCCTCCTGGTTGTGACAACCAATTATATGTTCAAACATTGCCATATTTCCCCAAGGGGCAGATCCCCTCTGATGGAGGATCGCTGATCCAAAGTTTGTGCTGGTAACTACTACTCTGTACTGCCTCCTCAGTGTTGCAGTACAGAATCTGTGTGTTTTGAGGGACAGGTCCACCCAGAGCCCTGCTGGAAGCAGAGGACAGGTGCCACTCTATCTGGGGTTGTCAGGAAAGGAATCTCAGAGATGGTGCTGAACTGAATTTTGAAGGGATTCACCTAGGCAGAGAGAAGGGGGAAGGCTATTCAGAGTGGAAGGACCCACATGCACAAAAGCACGAAAGCTTGAGAACACAGGGCAGGTTTAGGGCAGGACAGAGAGTTTGCTGTGGACCTGTCATGTCCCTCTCTGCGGCTGTTTATTTATTTCCTCCTTCCAAGTGGCAAACTGGGTTCATAGCAGCTAATCAATTCTTACTTTAAATCAAAGCTGTTGTGTTAGTCAAGACTAGGTTCTGTTGCAGTAACAAACAGCCCCACAACCAGCAACTTCAAACAACAAAGGTTTATTTCATGCTCCTAGTACATACCTGGTCTGGGTCAGCTGTGGGGTCTGCTACATGTTACATGTTGTCCTCCCTCTAAGTCCCAGGCTGATGGTGTGGCCACCGTCTGGAGCACTGCCAATCACCTGGTAGAGGGAATGAGAAGATGGCAAAACACATACTGGCCCATAAAGCTTTAGCCCAGAGAAGTAGCACGGATCCCTTCTGCTCATATTTAATTGGTCAAGCAAGTCTCACATCCTCACCTAACTTTAAGGGGGCAGGGGAGTCAAGTCCTACCATGTGCCCAGGAGGAGAACTGGAAATACTTGGGGAACAGCCCTAATGTCTACCATGATGTCAAAGCCGGGGATGTGCAAGCATGGACAGCTCATCATTTCTTTGGGGACCTCCTAGGCTTGGCTTTAAAGATGACCTAGTGCCAAACTCAGTGAGAAATTGCTGAGCAAAAAGAGAAAATTGAGCTATCAAGATGCCAAAATATTTGGATTCCCTGAATAAGTCAGGGAGATCCTTGTGGGTTAGGACCAGGTCACAGACCCTCATTTTTGGAGTTAGGAGGTTGGGAGAGGAGTGGGAGAAGGTAGTCAAGTAAATATGACCTGATTGAGGTAGACTGCAGAGGGGGGAGTAGTTGTTCGGAACCCAGCAACACCAGTAGTTACTGGAACACACAGGACGCTGTCTCTGGCTGTAGGACGCTGTCTCTGGCTGTTACTGTAGTGAACAGAACAGCTTTCAAGCCGAGCCAAGTGTCAAGTGTCAAGACTGTGTCCTGTGTGATCTGTGAATTTATGGGGCTGCCAGCGATGGAGACAGCATTGGGTCCCAGCAGTAGCCCCAAGAGCTTTCCTAGGCCTTCAGAGCCTCCCCATGTTCCTTGTAGCTGCAGGAGCATTTTCCTCATCAGAAACGCCTGCAGATGCCCCTGATCCCAGGTCCTGGGAGGAGGAGATAGAGACAGAGCCTGACTGCTGTGTGTCTAAAATGGGACAACACCGGAAACTGTGGGAGGACGCTGTCCTTGTCACCTCCTGACAGCAGGGCACAGAGGTCCTAGAAAAATGGAAATTAAAAATAGCTGTGGCCAGCCACCTCCTCCCCAGTGAGGTGTGTGTCCCATGCCTGGTCTCCACTCTGTTTCTGATCTGCTGTTCCCCACATGTGTGGGCACCAGGGCAGGTGGGGTAGACAGAAGGGGGGCATGGCATTGAGCACAGAGTCCATAGCTGTCTGGCCTTGGGGGAAGGGGCATTTCCAGCAGGGATGAGCCCTATAGCCAGATGCGCAGCCTACCACCCCGGGGCCTTGCAGGAGTGCAGATGTGGGGGTGCACACAGGTGGTGAGGTGGGTGTGCACACGTGTGCCCCGGGGAGGACTGCAGAAGAGGTTGAGCATTACTGACCACCCTGTGGTTTGCTGATAGCTGCCAAAGCTGGCTTGCGTGTGTTTCCTCCCTCCCCATGGACTCACCAGGGTGCCCCAGATGCACCAGCTCTTGCAGCTCTTCACACCCCACTGCACTGTCCTTTCCTGGCTTGGGGCAGCAAGGCTAGCCTTGGCCTTCAGAAGCTGCAGCAGGCTTTACAGGACCAGATAGCCCAAGATGGGCAGATGTCTGAGAGCTCATGGGTCCGAACAGGCAAGAGAGTGGAGGTCACAGGCTGCTGAGTGCAGGCCGGGGCCTGCACCTGCCTCCCTCCAGTGCTGCCTCCACCATGGCCACTGGCACCTTCATCACCTTTGTTTTCTCCGTTGTGAAATGGGCACATTGTGTTCAGCGGCAGGAAGTGTTTGCTCTGGGAATTTGTTTCGGTAACAGGCCTGTAGCTTAGCTTTCTCACCTCCTTTCTAAATCGCCCCCTTAGCGTGAGGAGGCTTTGTACACCTGCTTACCCTTCATGTACCCCAGGATTGGGATTCTGCCCCAGAGACCTGGAGGGCAGGGGCCCCGGCCTGCTGTGGACCTCACCATGCAGGAGGCTCTGGGCTCAGGGAGGGCTGCCTTCCAAGGGAGCCTGGCCCACCCTTGGGGTGGTAGAAAGGTGGTAAACCAGCTCTAACCTGTGCTCCGAGGAAGACACAGGTGCCATATATAAAATGACTATTATCTCACTCTGCTAAGTTCTGCCCTGGCAGCTGACTGTACATGCCACAAAGAAGACAACCTGAGGCCTCCCTAGACCCCTGGGGGTCAGGCCAAGGGACACTTTCTCTGAGAAACCGAACATCCCTCCAGGGAAGCCTGCTGTGGGGCTGGCTTAGGAAGAGGGAGGGGAGCCGAGGGTGTCTAGAGAAATGACCAGCCTCACACTGGTGACTCCCATGAGCTGACCAGGGGGACCCACATGGGCCCAGCCTATGGGGAAACGCTGTGCTTCCCCTTCTTGCCCTTTGATGTGGGGCCTCAGGGTTGGGGTGGATACAGCGGTGTGGCAGGCACCTGCTGGCTGCCCCTAAAACCTGAAGAGGCGGTGGGCAGTACTCCTGGGGGTTTCTTTTGGCACCTGCCATGTCTGTGACAAGTGAGAGGAGGTCCAGATGGCTAGGTTTCCATTTACACTCTGGGTACCCTGTGCACTCCCCCACCTGCAGACACTCTCTAGGGCTAGGGCAGGTCCTCTTCCTGGTTAGGCACCACTGCAGAGAATTATTTACTTTGGCAAAATCTCAAAAGAATATCAAGCAAAACCAAAGGAAGTTTTGGGGTGGTGGGGAAGAGGTAGGGTGCTAGGCTGAGAAATACCTGTCAGCTTAGACAGGGCATTGGCCTGATGTTCTGTGATAAAGTTTAATTCTTCATTATATTTACGCACGTTGGGCACACTCAGTACTTGGAGAATCTTTAGTGCTCATTTGATGTCGTTTCATTCTCCTCTATCCCTAAGCACCATTATCTCAGGGATGGCTGCAGGGGTGTTTGACCTGTACACTCACAGGCACGCCAAGGGCCCGGCCTGGGGGCTTAATGCTCTGCAGTCACTGTCTTGAAATTCTTAGTAATTCTCTCTTTGAGTCTGTGCTTTGTAAATGAAGTGTAGTGGGCAACGGAGTGTGATCCCCCTGGGCTCAGGCGCCACCTGCCTTCTCTGGCCGGGCCCAGCCACTGCTGATGCCTCATCCCGGGCCTGGGGGAGGGCTCAGGTTGGGCCAGGACCGAGGCCCCAAGGCCGCAGCTCAGGGAGCCCAGCCTCTGGCTGAGCCCTGCCAGCTCCCAGGCTCACCTCCGCACGGGGCTCGCAGTCCCTTGGCTGCTCCCGTCCCCAGGCGGGCTGTGGGAAGAGTGCCCTGGTGACTGGCAGCCAGCAGGAGGGGAGCCGGAGCTGCTTGAGTGGCCGGAGGCATGCGGGGAGGCCCGTGGGTTCCAGGAGGGTCTATACTCACCCAGACACATTAAATAGCAAAGATGCAACACTGCTTAAGGTTGAAAGATGCAGAAGAAAGGAAAGAGATTTCTATTTCACTGCCTTTCAGGCTCTGCCGCCTCCGCACTGCTTTTGGAACAAGAGATGCTGCATTTTCACTTTGCACTGAGCCCCATAAATTAGTCAAGCAGGCCCTGCTCAGCTCATTCCTACCTGAATTTCTGCTTAGTTTTCCTTTCCGTTTCCAGAAAGAAAAAAAGACAAGTAATCAAAAGGGATCACCGGGAACATAGGAGACTCCAGGTCTCTTCTCCCTTCTGCTCTTCTGGCAGTCATGCTTACCAGCCATTCCAGCCCAAACCTTTCTTCCAGTGATACCTGTTGGCATAGCACACAAGTGGGGAGAGGAAGAGGCAGGGAAGGGAAACCTGTCTGTCTGTCTGTTGCTGGTGCTTGTCTGTATCTTTCAGGCGGTCAGCCGTGAAGCTTCCTTGGACAGTGAGGTGTTTCTGCACAGGCACTTGCTATGTACCAGCCCTGACCTAGTGCTGGCCCTGGGCAGGGCACCATAGGGATAGCAGACAGAACCCTAAAGCCAGGTTCTAGGAAATGAGGCCCACTCTCAAGGGCTAGCTTTATTAAGGAACTGTGTGAGCAGGTAGATAGGGCCACGTGGAACAAATTGGGCAGACCTAGTCCTTGGCCCAGGGGGGCGATACTGTAAGACCTGGCCAACTGGAGGAAGGCTGTGAGCCCATGTGGCTGCAGGTAAGGCGGTTCTCTAGACAGCGAACAGGGAACAGCCAGTGCCCTGCCTACTGCAGCTTTCTGTGCTTGTTGACAGATGTGGAGTTTCATACTGAGACAGGGAAGGCCTAGGGAAATACCATCTCTTTTGCTTCATCTAGGATGTTCTCGTGGGGGAATGCTGGACGCCAGGAGCCCATGCCCCCACTCGGGATCCTTCCACAGCTGCTGCAGAGTTTCCAAACCTCAGGACCACAGCGATATCCGCCGCACTCTTGCATTTTAAGTGTCAGCCACTTCTCACCTGTTACTATAAACTGCACATCAGACCTTTGTTGACTCATTGGAGACCTTGTGTGACCACACAAGGGCCATCCTCCTACTCCTGGGCCAGACATACCCAGACGTCTGGGTAGCCCAGACGACAAGTGGCAGAGAGGCCATTTCCAGTTCCAGTGTGCAGGCAGTGGCCTTTATCCCCAGTCTGGTGCCTGGCATAGAGCAAAGGCATGAAGGCCTACATACACTGAAATGTCCCTCATTGTTTATCTGAACTTCAGACTTACCTGGGTGGCCTGTCCTTTTTCCGGCAGCCCTACTCCAGAGGGCAGTTTTATCACAGCCTTTGTGAAATGTATGGCTCCAGAAATGAGAGAGCTGGTGGCCAGGGGGCCTCTAGAGGGCTCCTCCACAGGGGCCTGATGTCTGGGGCTCTGTGGGTCATCCTTAGGCCTGGAAGGCTCTTCTGTACACTGGGGAGGCCAATACCAGTGCCTTTCCTTCCTCCCCCTCCCCCATGCTTTCTCCCAGGGTGGGCTACAGGAGGAGTCCTGGTAGAATCCATAAGGCAAAGGGGCTTGAGGGGCCTGCCGGGCCTCCATCCAGAGGCTGCTTAGGATGCTGCCTCAGCAGTTAAGATGCACTCAGTTGCAAGTAACAGGACGCTGCAACTCCACTGGTGTGAATGATAGAGAAAATGTATGATTTCACCTTTATTAGTAAGTCCCAGCACAGGCAAGTCACATTTTGGGTAATTAACTAGCGCAGCCAAGTCATTCGAGGGCCTGTGTCCATGCATCAGCCTGCCTGTGCCCATAGCACGGTGACTCTTCTCTTCTCAGGGTCGCAGGATGGCTGATGCAGGCCACGTGTCTTGTGTTTACAGCATGTTGTAGAGGACAAAGGGGATGGGTTTACCTTACGTCTTAGATATGTCTCTCAGAAGACCCCCAGCAGACATCCCCTATGTCTCACTGACTAGACTGTGTCACCTGCTGGTGCCCAAGTCAGCCTCTGGCATGGGGGTTACTTCAAACAATGAGTATTGACTCCTGGAATAGCTCCCTGAGCATGCATTTTGCTGAGCTCCTTTGGGCGAGTCCCCTACTCCGTTTCTGCTTCAGCCCTCAAAGTGTTTGAGGCATGTTGGTTCTTTTCTTTGTTACTTTTGATTTTTAACATGGACTCAAATGTTACAGATAAAGAATCTAATGGTAACCATGACCAAAGGAATGATTTCGTGCATTCTAAGTACATTTTGGCCTCTGATATGCTGCATGATTTTGTTTTACACAATTGTACTCGTTTTATCTTTTAATTTCATCGTGTTAATGTCATCTCACATTTTCATTTTCATGAATTGACATAAGTCATCTGCTTGTTATTTTAAGTGAATATATAATAGTAGCACCTAACTTTCTCAAGTACTTACTATGTACCAGGCACAGTGGACTGTTTTACTCAATCCTCTTCATAACCCATTTTCAGATGAGGTGCAGAGTATCCAGAAACGTCTTGCAGTCTGATTCCCGAGTCTGAGCTTTGGGTCACTACACCACATACATCATCACACGTCTGCTCTAGGTGTGCTTGTTGCTTTTATGCGACAGTGAGCATTTTCATAAAAATTACTCTTTCTCTTCTCTCTTTAGTTGCTTCCTTGGGAAACGTCCCCCTCAGTGATACAGTCGGCCAGAGCCCAAGAAGAGTGCATAGCTGTGTCACCTTTCCACCTTCCTCGGGAAAGATGGAACCATTACAGGGTCAAAGCAAAGTCTTAGCGCTCCAATTTCTCTATCACCATCAGGTTTTCTTTGTAGTTTTGTATATCTAATTGTCTCTGAAATTTTTAACTTGTGATCCAGTTTACAAGTGGGGCTCTACATGTTTCCTTGTGATAATGGCTTTAATGACTCCTGTGTAAACTGCCTCCTTATCCCTGTTGAGCTGCCATGGAACTGAGTTGCAGTAATAATGGCTCTTGAGAGCATTTTTGTATAATAAGCCATCAGTATGTACTTGTAAATATTTTTCTATTCTGTGGTTTGCTCTTAAAATCACTATTTTGCAGCAATGTTTTCATTGCAACTTATTCTAATAGGTCTTCTTTTTTCCCTTGTGAAACTGTTCTTAATTGTTCTGGCCTGGAAATAGGGACCATCTGTTACTCGAGGGCCATGGTTTTTACTAAGTTTTCATATGTAACCAACCTTTGTGGTGGGTCCTTTGAGGATTGAATTGAGCCTTACCTTGTGAAGACTGTATGTTTTGAAAACCCCTTTTTTGAGCCCCCCAGGAAGCAAGTCAGCTGCGAGCAGGTGCCTGGGTGTTAGCTAGCTGGCCACTGGCCATAACCAGCCACCCCCAGTCCTCTGGCCATCTGTACACCTTGGTAACAGCATGGAACTGACACACCCAGGCCCAGAAAGCCAGACAGAGTGGCGGCTGGAGGCTTCATGGAATCCTTATAATTGGAAAGGGAAAAGGCCTGTAAGCTCATGAGGTGTCCTCCTCGTCGTCCTCCTCCTCCTCCTCCAGGCCCCAACCAGCTTTAGAAGGTGACGTATAATTTGCTCTGTCACCTGGAGGGCTCATTTGAGTTTTCAGGGACTTATCTGTGAAATTCAAGAGCTGGACCAGATCAACGGTTTTTAACTCCTTTTAGGCCATTTGGGAAGAGTGGTGAAAGTTGTGCCCCCTGTCCCTGGAGAAATGCCTGTTTCACAAACCACTTGGCATGTTCTTTCAGGACATTTGTGGCTAGAAGCCCATCTCAACTCCAGTCCACGGTCTCCAGGTTTATAGAACCCAAAGACTTGTTGATCTCTGAGGTCTCTTTAACTCCAAAAACCCAGGTTCTAGAAGTTTCCAGTCAAGGAACCTAGGGATGGAAATGGGAGGGAACAACTGTCTAGCCCAAAGCATTTCACTATCAGGTATTTTTGCTTGTTTTTTGTTATTTGTTATTTACAGGGTTGAGTTCAACTTTGGGATACCATGATCTTTCCCTTCATCTTATTCTTTTAAAAATGCACTGTCTCTGACTGAAAGTATTGAAATCTTTCAGGCTTGGTGGGGTGAAGATGGGTTCCGAATGCTTTCTGACCTGTACACCACAGGAAGGGGGAGGGAGCACATCTGCTCTGATGTTCCTTGCAACTCCCAGCAGCTCTTGGCCTTCACCTGCTGACCCTTAGCTTTTAGCAGCTTGGAATAAGAGAGAATAGGCTGGTGGGACTGATGTTTTTGTGAGCAAATGGGTGCCTGCGAGTTGGCAGAGGGAGAACACCTTTTCTGGTTGATCAGAGTGCTTTCCCAGCACCCCTGGGCTTGCTTGGATAAGAGGTTTTGCTCTGGTTCCCAAGAACTTTTCAAATTTTTCAAATGATCTGCTGAGAGGGAGCTGTAAGAAATGACTAGGGCACCAAAGATCTGTTCTCAGGGGTCAGGAGAAAAACCCCAGTGTCTGTGGATGTTCCTGGATGCCCACAGCCTTGGGCTGTCGAGGCCTTCCCAGCTTCCTGGAATAGGAAGCAGTCACAGATACGAGTCTTTCTGGTCTGAGGTTGAAGGAATGTATGTGTATATGTGCACACAGCCCTTTTCCAAATATCTGGATTTGACCCAGGAAGTTGACAGGACTTGGGGCAGGAAGGAGAGAGATTGGAATCTTTTTTTTTTTTATGTTTTATGTTTCTGGAATCTCTTCCCTCTCTCTCACCAGAAAAATGTGAGGTGAGTGATAAAGGAATTAGCTCCTAAATATTCTACGGAATTTTAGGATGATTCTGCTGAGTGGGAGAGGGACCTGTGTGGAGAACCTATAAATCTGGTTCTACCTTGGTGCTGTCCTTGTTTCTCTGAACATTTAGCACTTCTGACGAAGCAAGAGCAATGTTGTCATTCTTCTTAAAGCAAAGCACACAATTTTGCCAGGGTTTCTCCCTTCCAATTCTTTAAGTTTCATGAGGAATTTCTTTCATATTGCAAAAGAAGCCCACAGCTATAAAAACGTTTATTTCAGCTCAAGATTTGAAATGCAGTGTAAGCTGTGTGCAGTCACAGGTTTTCCCACATCAGCTGTGGAGATGAAAGACTCAGTTCTGGACTGGGCACTGCCTTGTTCAACTCCTACCACTTACTGTTTAAGTAGCCTGCCATCTCTGGGAAGAGCTTGGCTGTAAAGTTGCCAGATTGACGGACTGCTTTGTTTCAAGCCACTGTAAACTCTCTTTGCCTGTGTCATATTTATCTCCAGTACTTTTGTCACAGTCTGTTTCTCCACAGTGAGAAAATGGTGCCTTCCCCAGAAAATTTCCCAGAAAGACAAGATTCATTGTTGCCTGCTCAAATTTTTCCTAATGACCTAAGAGTTAGTAATTTGTAATTGATACTTTATGGCATGCTGATTTTTCTCATGTGCTTACTGTTCATGTTTATTTTCCTTACTCCGTGAGCAACCCCCGTTTTTCCTAGAGCAGAGTGTCTTGAAGTATAAAGCCCGAGTCATCGCAAGTTCTCGGGGTCTGAACACATAGCGAGAAAAGCCTGACCCTCTGGCCTTTTGAGGTTTAGAGAAATAGGAGCGTTAAGTATCGGGCAGCGCTGGATGCAGACCCCGCGCCCTGTCCACACTGTGGGCGGAGTTGGGCCGGTGCTGTGTGCAGCCGCGAAGGTGTTGGTTTCTGCAGCAGCCGTTACCCAAAGTTAACTAACAGTGGGGCAGAGTTGTTCGTTGCTCCTTGGGGTGAGCGATGCGGGAAGGCGTGGGAGTCGATAATCGCTAATTCAGTCTTGGGCCGAATCCAGTGTGGCTTTGCAGTAGGAGAAAAGGGTCTGTCGACTGCCGAGCAGCAGTGACAATAAACGGGCGCTGCCAAGAGGCGCTCGGCCCGCCTAGACCCGGTTGCCCGGACTGCGGACCCTGAGGCATCCGCGCATGCGGAGCTGCTGGGCGCGCCCTGCACACCCACGCCGGCCCGCGGGCCGGGACTGAGGAGCAGCGCCCGCCCTGCCTGGCACTGGGCGGCGACTCGGCGCTCCTGCCGCGAGGGCGCAAGGCTATTGCCATCGGCGCCCGGGAGCCGTCCGTCACGTGACCGACGTCGAGCACGCCGGGAGGCGGCGCCCCTGCGGGCGGGCTCCGCGCGGGCGGCTGGTTGGCAGAGACCGGTCCCCGCCGGGAGCAGCGGCCGTAGGCGTCCCGGGCCTCGGCCCGCCAGGGAGGCGCAGGCGGCGCCCACCGATCCCTGTGGAGAGCGGGGTGAGGAGCGCGGTCCGGGCTCTCCCCGGGCACAGGGCTGCTTCCCCGGCCGCTATGTCCTTTCCCCTCCGCCCATGTTGACTGCGCCCCCGAAATCACTGTCTCCCTCTGATCTCGGGGTTCCAGCCACTGGATAGTTCACTGTTGTGAAAATAAACCATCTCCTGCAGCTGCAGCAGCTCGGACTTCTTGGTGGGGTCAGTGCAGATTATCTGTTGTAGGAAAGCTGTTTAATCGAGAGGAATAAAGTTATTCAGACGCCTGTCTCCGGCTGCGGGAGCTGGGGCAAGGTGCAGTGCAGACAGGCTCAAAACACGGCCTGCGAGGCCAACTGCAGATCAGATCTATCGGCTCGGACGGGCTCTCCTGAAATTCTTTCCTCTCAGCATGCTGCCCCAGGTCTCCAGTTCCTACTTTAGGCTAAGAGGGTTCTAGACTGAGCAAGTGGAGAAGGCACCCAGTTAATGGTCTTCACTACCACCTGCCCACTAAAGACACGGGGTCGGGGGTGGGGAAGTTGTGTGTCGGGTTTCTTAGAGCCAAACGAGTCAATTAAATCTGTGCTCTTACTGTGCCAATGTGGTCAACTCAGCACCTCTCTCTCTAGGCGCAGGGCCAGTTTCCTGCCCTTTTAACAGAGAGGTACAACGAGGCCCTAAAAGCATAGGCAGCCCAGCAGAGGGGTACCCCACCTTGATGGAGTAGGGGGAGTCAGCAAGTTGATCGTTCTGTTGGGGAAATAGTTGCCCTGCTCAATAAAATCCTGCTGCAGTCTTTTTCTCACCTCTTTCTGCTCCCTGGTATTTTCTCTGGTCCAAGGCAAGCATTTCCTGCCTTTTCTGAACCTCTGTTAGTTTGTGCCTGTGTTAGAAGAGGAAGATTTCTGATAAGGGAGTAATCAGTGAGAGGGAAATGGCTATGTGGTACCGATTGTTCTGCAGAATTAGGGAGTTGTTTATGGTGCTGAAGCTGTAAGGTCGCTTTGGATTCAGTTGGTCATGACATTGAGCCCTTGTATCACAATCAGGTGAGGGAGGGAGGGCCCCTGAAGTTTGCTTTTGGGCCAGTCAGCAGCAGGCTCTAGGAAGACTACCTGCTCCTCCTACTCCCTGCCATGCTGACAGTTTTCTGCTGAGGTCTCCAAGTACCTGAGGAGCTTAAGAGATGATGTCCTTGGAAAGAACGGGAAAAGTCAAATTCTGGATTGTTGTGGCAAGGTGTGAGACCCCGCAGGGTCTTGCAGTGCTCCTGTTGGGATTGTGCTTTCTGGTCCGTAGAAATGGTGCTTTGGTGCTTCTTGAAACAGCAGTTATTCTGGGTTTGTTGAGCAGAGAGCCTTGCCTGTGGTTCACACAGACCCTGTGGTTGGCTTTTATCACAGTGCCAAGAGCATTTGAAGCCCTTGGAGGCGTGTTCACATGAAGAATTCATGTCACTGGGTGGCTGGGATGTTGCAAGAGGTCTTGTCCCCATCCATGTCCACGAAAACCGTTTCCGACTGCATGTTGCTGGTTTCTCAGTGAAGGTGCTGGGTGCTGCCAGGTAGTGCCCTGGGTAATCAGGTCCAGAGCCCAGGAGAAAGCTGCCAATGGTGGCAGACCAAGGGCCAGAAAGAGACACAGGCCTTTACAAGACAGGGAATTTTTCTGAGGTCCCAGAATTTCTTTTTGTATTCTGCCCCTCTTTTGCTTGACTTCTGTTTGGGCTGCTCCCTTCTGGCTCTGTACAGATAGCTGGAGTTCATCAGGCAGAGCAGCCTATGGGAAGAGGCTGAGTTTCAGTCCCAGGCTGGCCAGTTACTTATTTCATTTTAGGCAAGATACTTATCTTCTGTAAAAATACTTCCTGCATTGGGTGTATGGGGGGTGGGGGGCAGTGATGTAAGTAAAGTGCCTTGCATACCATGGTAAATGGGACTAATTGTTTTGGTTTTTAAATTTGGCTGTGCTATGCAGTATGCTATGGAGAATATCCAAGCAAGGGCTGCTGTCAGAAAGCTGACAGTAAAGATGGCTAAGTACTGAGCACTTCCCATGTGCAGGCATTGCTCTAAGTGCTTTTAAGTAATTTGGTTTATTTAGTCCTTGTAATGGCTTTGTGAGGTAAGTGCTATTATATACCTATTTTGCGGAGGAGAAAACTGAGACACAAAAAGGTTAAGTAATTTCTCAAGTGTCTGAGAAAATTCTAGTATGTGAACACAGGCCACCTGGCTCCAGAGGCTGGGCTCTTCACTGCTGTGCTCAACACTACCCGCCTCTCAGGTTGTCAGATCAGCGAATCAGTGTTGTCAGCAGCCTGCTTAGGGGACCTGGCAGGACTGCGACCCTCAGAGGTTACACTCCAGGTGTCCTTCCTCGCACCTTTCTTTACAGTGTCATGGCGCTGCTGACCAGGAGGCTGCTGTCTTCAGCTTTCCTACTGGACAAATGGCCCACTAAGTACTTTCCTTTTGGCTGAGACCTTTCCCTCCTTCTTGGCCTGATAGGCCCTTATTATCAACATGTTAGAAAGCCAGGGCTGTTCCTTATGGGAGATGGTGGGTGTGAGAGGAGGCCGGGGGGCCATGGAGCATTCAAGGAGCCAGAGGAAAACTTAAGGCATTGTTCCTTGCCCGTCAGCTCTTCTCTGAGGCCTCCCCAGCAGCTGTTAGAGTTTCCAGATGACTTTGGTTTGATACTGGTTTTCCTGCTCCTTCCTGAGCTGCCCAACTCAACCTTAATTTTAAGCAAGTAAGTGTGACAGGTTGGAGAGGCCACTAGCTGGTGACATGACCAGATGAGCAGAGCTGGCACCCAGGGCTCTTACTGGAGACCATCAGCAGGCCTGTGAGTACTCAGTCAGCAGACGGGACAAAAAGCCAGGCCCAGACCTAAGCTCTGGCTCAGAAGCCCGGGGCAGGAGAGGGCTGCCTCCTCTAGGATACAGCTCTCCAGAACCTTCTCCAGGATGCAGCTCTTCAGAACCTCCTGCAGCAGATCCCTTTCCTCCTCCTTGGCTGACGTCAGTCAGTGCATGGCTCCCTAGTTTTGGGACTGGCCACCCACAGGAAGAGTCTCCCTTTTCCATTCTTCTCCAGCTGCTGGTGAATTAGTTGCGACCCACTCAGACGTGTGTGAGTAATACCTGTCCTGTGGGCCTCTGTCTTTTACGGGCGTGGTTTAGTTGGGCCCTGCTCTGAGTCTGGGGGGAGGCAAGATGAAAAGGCACACACTTCCCAGCCTTGTGGTTCCAAAAGGTGTCCCCCCTTTAAATGGCTCAGGGCATCCACACCCCCACTTAAGGGAGGCTGCAGAGCACCTGTGCGTTCATTCAGCTTCGCTCACCCTGCCCCTCTGCCTAAGGCCAGCTGCTGCACAGACTCCTTAAGTCGGTGACCTTTCTCATCTTTCACGTCAACAGAGATTTTCCAGACATTCATCCTGTGCCAGGTACCATGCTGGGTGCTGTGGAAACAAAGAGAAACCCAGCAGAGCTGCTGCCCTGGACTGTGTGGGTGAGCCCCTTGGCCACGTGACAGCTACATCCATGACATTTAGGGGACAGAAAACATTTGAACTGGCTGGGCAGACAAGCCCAAAGCTGCCTTTCAGGCTGCAGTGCTGTCCTGCCCTAGCACACCATCACACTCCGTCTGTCTGGGGAGCGTAGCACGTGAGGCCCTGCCTCCTGTCTGGTGGCCGTGACCAGGCCTGCCTCAAGTGGGTGTTAGTTCTCTTCTGGGACCCCTTAACATCCAGATATAAAGTCACATCTGTTTGGTGCCTGTTCTGGCCACGCTGAAGGTCTCAGAGAAACCTCTCCTGGAATGATTGCTGAGTTGATGCTTCTGCTTTCGTGGCCACTATGTGGTGATAATGTGGAGCCGAGGCCTGGTTACACAGCCCGGTTCTGCCTTCCCTTTAGGGCTAGGTTTTGGCGGGCACTTTCCCCCTTAAATGCTCAGTTTGGGAGCCTGTTGCCTCTGGGACCTGCACCTGCCTCTGTGAGGTCACCCAGGAGACACCTCCCAGCCCTTGCTGAGTGCCCTGGTGTGGGGCATGGCTGATGCCCAAAGTGCCAGGCAGGGCCGGAGAGCCACGGTGCTCGGGGACAGCTGTTGCCTGGGGAGTTGCGGGTTCTGTGCAGAGGAACCCGGTGAGGTGTCTGTTTTTCACTAATGCCACCTGGAGTGGGTCGCCAGTGTCTTCCCCTGTAATTACCTCCCCACGCCAGCTTGTGCATCACAGTGAGAAAGGGGGACTGGGTGCTCATCAGGCTGCAGGGCACTGCATGAAGCCCGGTTCTCTTGTAAGGGGTGTTACTTCCCTTGCTCTCTCGGGATGGACGGGCAGCTGGCGTTTGCTGAGCTGGAGGCTCTGGCACAGGTACCACCTGCCGGCTTCCAGGCTTCCAGCAGGGGGGTGATGAGAAGATGAAATTGTTCATGCCAGGGCTCTGTCTACTTTGTAATGCTCACTCGTCTAAAAGGGGAAAATTCTGTTTCTTTTGTTTTCTGCTCTGTATATTTGTGATATTTTCAGATTTGCTTATTGGTGGAAGAAGGGGAAAGAAACTTAACATTTTCTGGATATTTGCCAAACACTGTACTGTGGTACTGTGCCCTTAAATGCCTCATGCCTTAAGCACGCCTCACAAGGATTATTTCCATAATCTTTCAGACAAGGAAGCAGATTCAGAAAGGTTAACCAGGTGGTGTGTGACAGGCACGTTGCCTGAATCAGTGGATTTCTTCCAGGACTTACCGACTTTTAGTCGATGTTTCCCATGTTTATTGGTTCCACAAACTATATTACCCGTACTCTCAGATACTAACACCTCCATTTTTTAAGTGGTTGCTGGTATGATTTGTTCCCAAGATGAATGAACTTCGGGGTTGTGTTCTCTTTTTAATTAGGGACATTGTACCTGTTCTTCCTATAGAAACTGGCATCATTGAGTGTGACCCATGCCAAGGATGTTTTCCTGGGGGTGTGTATAGGCTGTGTTGAGCCCCCAGGCCCCTGGTAGTAGGGGGGAATTGGGGACCCAGGCCTAAGGGGGAGGCTTGGGCCAACATGCCTCCACAGTCTCAGCTCTGAGATTCTGTGACCTTAGTGTGATAAAATCCTTCACACAAGTGTGAATATTTGAAACCATTCAGAGCGCTCCCGGACGTTAAGGCATTGTGGTGGTGTTTTTTCTCATTGCCAATGCCAGCAGCAACTGCTCTGGAGAAAGTCACCTTAGTGGTCACTGTGTCTCCAAAGGGACTCCGAAAACGGCAGCAGCTAATGCTCCAGCTAGAAAGTGGTGTCCTCAGGGAAGAACAGAGGAAGTACAGGGCTGAGCCTGCCACATCTTCACCTTGTCAGAGATGGGAGCCTTCGTGGTACAACATATGGTTACCGCTTACCTGCTGGGTCGTCATTAGCAGCTGGTGGCTACCAGTGAGCACTTTGTGTGCGCCACTTAATTCCCACGTAGCAAAACGATGAGCTAGATATACTGGTATCCTCATTTCCCAGAAATGGAAACTGAGGCTCAGAAGATGAGATGATTAGAGAGAGGATGCAAGAACGAAGTGAGGGCAGCAGGGCTGGGCTGGTGGGTGGGAGATGGCCTGGACTGCTGGTCAAGAGCTGGACACCCCCCGCCCCGCTTCCACCGTTCCTAACTGCTGATATACCAGCACCAGTCTCTCTCTGCATGATGGATATTTCAAAACAAAATAAGGACTTTCAGGACCTCTTATTAGTTATTTTGGCATGTAGCATTTCAATCAAGATAATCTTGACTCCTCTGATTGATTGTATTCACTATTCCTCCCAGCTTTTTGAGAGGGTGGGAAGAATGAAGAGACACAAATACTGCCCTGGCACCTTTTAAACTCTGGACCATGGCCAAGCCAGTTAACAGAGTGATTTTCAACCACAGGTAATTTTGCCTCTCAGGGGACATTTGGTAATATCTGGAGACATTTTTGTCTGTCTGTACTGTAAGCAGGGGTGCTGCTGGCATTTTGTGGGTAGAGGTCAGAGATGCTGCCAAATCCTGCAGTGCATAGGAGAGCGAAGAATTACTCCATCCAAAATGTCACTTGGCCAAGGTTGAGAAACCCTGATGGTTGAGCCTGATTCCTTCAACTGCAGAATGAATATAATGACACCTGGCTTTCCAACTTGCAAGGCTCGAATGAGATAAGAGACGTGATGAAAGCACTTGATAAAACCTCAGAGTGCCATATGTGTGTTCAGTTCTTAGTTACGATTGAGGGAACTCCATACCAGTTAGAACTGTAGTTCTTCACAATTAAAGAGGACATTGATTTAAAGGTTAACTAGGATTAGACTCAGGAAGGAACCCTTTGGGGGCCAAATAGAAGCATTCCTCAAAGTCCTTACGAGTCCAGGATCAATAGCCTCTAGGGTGTAGTTCAAACAGCTTCAAAACTATCCAACCACACTCTGAAACAGACTTTATTTCTCTGTCTTTCCATGCAACTTGATGAGATCTAAATACATGCTTTGCGGCATCTTCATGGTTTTATAGCCTGCATCTAAAGAAGAAATGAGATTGGTCTGTTGAGACTTTCCTTTACTGAACTCATTTAAACTGTTAGTGGTTTCTGCTTTTCCCTGTAAATATTCACGAATAACTTGTTCTAGAATCCAGCCCTATGCTTGCCAGTTGGAAGCCTACAGAATCCTGTTTGGCAAAATAGGCAAAATATTTACCCATCTTTAGTCCTCTGACCCTTTTCGTATTCTGTGCACTATCTTAAAAGTTAACTAGCAATGGCTCTGTGAACACACAGTTGAGTTCTTTCAGGGCTGTCCTTGAAGACAAGGACAGGAAGCAGGGTGTGCTGTGAGAGTCTGCTGGGGCCATGGGATTTTTCGAATTCTCTTAAGAGCACCAATGTGGGTCTTTATTGGGAAATTTGAGTTATCCAGGAAAGGGGATTAAGCTCCATTATCAACCCCCTGGTGTATACCTTCTGTCTGACCTATGAAGTCAGCACAAGATGTTAACTCAGAAAGGTAGGACTGGCTCCTAAGAACCACAGCAATTTTAAAACTATAGATCATGACCCTCAAATGGGGGTCCAACATAGATGGCCGCAGCCAACATGTTTTAAAGAAATAGAATTATCAGAGTGCATTGCACAAAGCAGTGGTAAGTGCTGTTTTGTGAAACTTCTGTTTTCAGTTTCTGTGTGTATGTGAGGAATATGCTAGTGCAGGCCGTAAATTCAGTTGCTTACAGTGGGCCACGATAAAAAAGGCTAGGTGAGCAGCAGACAGTGGTCTTTAGAATCACATAGGTTGTGGTTCTAAAGTCTAGAAATTAAATTCTGAAGCCTTGATTCTTAGTCGAGGCTCTGGGTGCAAAGAGCTTCTCAGCACTGCTTGACAGCATTGCGTTTAGACCTATCAGGAAAAGGCAGGAGAGGAGGCAGGAGATGATGGAGAGGCCTGGCCACTTCCAGAAGCCTGAGGCCATCTCCCCTCAGTGTCTAATGTGCCTGCTCTGGGGCTCCTGGCCCTCGCCGTTCACTGCAGGAAGTCTACTCCAGCGTCTGAGAAAGCAGGACTCTGTGCTCAACTCACAGAAGTTGACCAGAAGGGTCTGTTGTAATGGTGCTGCCTTGAAGGGTTCCTATATCTCCGAACAAAAGAACACCAAACTAGGATCAGAATGCCTGCGCTGTTCCCTGACCAGCTACGATCGCAGTTGGACCTCGGGCAGCTTGTCAGGGACTTCAGCTGAGGCAAGAGCCCCCAGGTCCAGGAGGAGACCAGAGCCATGGATTTAGGAGGCAGGGATTGAGATTTTATGTCAGCTGGTTGTAGGTGCTCGTTGGGAAAATAGGAAAAGGAGAAATGAGAGGCAGCCTCACACTGGCAAAAACGCACATCGTGGTGTGGCCGCACGGGGACTTTCTTCCCTTCTTTCTTCATTTTAAAGAAGTTCGCTTGTTCCTCAAATCTGAATAATTTACGTGTATATTTTGGGCATTACCAATTTCACTTGAAGGATAAATCTCTGGAACAACATGAACCCTCCAGTTACATCTTACTTCATAAGCCAGACAGTAGTTTGATGTGACTTTCCCTGACAGTGGCTGGCTCAGAAATACTGCCCAGACCCCTAGGCCCTCTGGAGGAGGACTAGGCTTTGGAGTCCAAGTTCAGCCTCAGCTGCTCCATGGCAAGGTGGAGTGGGGGTCGGTCGGCACTGGTTTATGTTAAGGATTCTGGGGCTGCAGAACCAGAGTGGCAGTGCTTTCTTTAGAAGCTTACCCCTTTAACGATGATTTCTACTTTCCTATTTATTTAAAGAGGCTTTTGGACTTGTGTTTGTGATATCTCTTCCCACCACTTCATGTGACTTGGGACATAGCAGCTGGGATGATGTTCTTTTTACCCAAAAGGAAAACTGGGCTGGGCTGGGCTGGGGCCTGAGGAAAATTTGGAGACTTTTAGAAGCCAGGCAAGCAGAGTTTTTGGTTGTTTTTCTTTTTTTGAACAAAAAAAGAAAAACAACCCAAAACAACTCAGATTCTGAGAGGCAGCCAGTGTGATAGAAAGAGTGTAAACCTTGGAGTTGAATGCTGATTCTGCTCGTTGGGCATATTACTTGACTTTCTTAAGAACCTGACTCTTAACAGTTATGAAGACCCTATAACAAATTAAGATGCAGCACCTTACACATAGCAGACCCTTAATGAGTACTGATTCCCTCCCAGGCCTTTTGAACTTGTCTTCCCAGGGCTGTCATTTTTCATCAATGCCCTTGGTAGGTCACACATTTGGTCTTTGGCAAGTCCCAGGATTCTCTGTTCTAGGGTGGGCCTTGGGTGAACACCCGGGGACCCGGTGAGCCCTGCCTTTAGAATGGGGGCTGATGCAATCCCATGCTCGTCTGTGCTTGTTTTTGGTTTGGAGTCATTTACAGTAAAACCCATTAAGTGCAGTGATGTGATCGGGAGAGATGGGACTTTCAGAAGCAGAGCGCACAGCTGTTGAGGTGGCATGCCCGGCTGCTTGGCATTACAGTGTTACTATTTGTTAGGTAAAGCTGAAACTAGTCAGAGAGCAGTTTTCCTTAAGACATCAGTCTTAAGGCTAGCAGTCTCTTTTCATTGTTTCTGCATTAAAATTAAGTGCTCTATATTGGGCCAAAGGCACTAGCCAAAATACTCTTTTGCAAATTGAGTGGGGGGAGTGTCTGCTCCCTCTAGGCCCTCCCCTTCATGCTGTTGATTCATGAACATTTGAGGGATTTTCTGGGATTGATTTTCAAATGCCTGCCTCCTGTGCGTGCAGAGCTCTCCCCAGACATGCTCATTCACTACCTACCTCCTGCCACTGTCATCGAAAACCTATGGCTTGAGGTTGGGAAGAGAATAGATGAAATGGATCTTAGAAATGTGTCTACAGTTAGTTTGAAGAAAAGAATTTGCATTCTTATCCCCAAAGAGAAGAAACTAGTTCTTAAAAAATTGTGGTAAAATGTACATAAAATTAACAATTTTAGCCATTTTAAAGTGTATATTTCGTCGGCATTGAGTGCACTTACATTGTTGTATAACCATCCCACCATCCATCTCCAGAACTCTTTTCATCTTCCGCAACTGAAAGTGTCCCCATTAAACACTGGTTCCCCCATCCCCCCCCCGCCCAGCCTCTGGTAACCACTGTTCTTCCGTCTCTGTGAGTCCCAGGCTCCAGGACCTTCTGTGAGTGGAATCACACTATGTCTGTTTGCTGCTGGCTGATTTCCCCTGGCAGAATGCCCTGAAAGTTCATCCATGGTGTAACAAGTGTTGGAACTTCCTGCCTTTTTCCAGCTGAATAATATTCCATTGCGTGTACAGACCACATTTTGTTCATCCATCGACAGACACTTGGGTCGTTTCCACCTTTGGCTATTGTAAGAGGCTGGTTGTGACGTGCTGAGATGAAGGCCTCCTCCCCTGCCTCCTTGTGAGGTGGACAGGTTGAATAGCTGGTACTCTGTAGAGTGACTGAGGTATATAGACGTGTCCCTCCAAGTTTACGCAGCAGGGTATAAAAGTCCTGTTTTATATCTAGAGAAACTCTCCCTGCCCCCCTGGCTTGTCAGGACTCTTGATGGAAGGGTGAACAGGAGGGCAGCAAGGCCAGTACTTGACATAAGAGAAGCTGTGTGGCCAGCTCCTCCCCTGGATGCTGAGAGACACAGATGGCATTTCCCTGCTCTGAGCAGCTGCTCCCCAGCAGCCGCACCTGGGCCTTCCGTGCTGGGATGACCTGGCTACAGCAGGGCTGCGGTGGCTGAGGGCCAGCTTGGGAATGAACTCTCTGCACAAATCACATATGGGGCTGCATCTCTTGAGTCTAAATGTTCGGCAGCATTCTGCCCTATTTCTGCTTTCTCTTCCTGACCAGAGTTTATTTGGCTCCACTCTGCACTTGTTTCAGCCCAAGTGTGAAAGATGCTGTAGGAGGACTCCTTTTCTAGGTGTTCCTTTGTGCTCACTGACTACAGTACAGGAAACACCATGCAGCAAATGACTGGTGTCACATCAGTGAGGTGCCATGGCCCGGCTTCAGCCCTCTCTGTAGGTTCAGACTGCTCTGGGGCCTCCCAGGCAGGTCCTTGAGCAGTGCGCCCTTCTGCACCTCACACTCTGCTCCAGGCCCTCCGGGCACCACTCAGGCCCGCTTACAGTCTCCCCAAGAGCACAGGGGCAAGTCCACACTCTCACACGCAGGACGACCCTTAGGAAGGCTGGACACACACCACTGCCCTTTAGGATGTCCTTTTCCACATGTGCAGAGCTGTGTATCACATTTCACAAAGGAAGCCTCAGCCAGGAAGTAGCCTTCCAGCACCAGCTGGGTGTGGAGGGCTCTGGTTGGCTGTCTGCAGGGTGGTTTAATATTGTGTGACGTCTGTGCTGAGAGGTGGGCACGTCACCCAGCTGGAGAGGCTCTTGGAGGGTAGGGAGGGCCGTACAGCAGTTTTATGTTTTTCCACTGAGCTTCAGGAGGCTCACATCGTCTCCTGCTTCAGCATTTTCTCTGTTCCCCCAAAGCCAGAAGTGGATCTCCCACTCTGTCCTGCCAAATACTCAGAGGACCCAACTTCAGTAATGGTATGTCTGGGAACCCAGAGGAATTTTTCCATTCCCTTTGGTAACTAACCATGACCTCCTTTCCAATCAATACCAGACACAGCAGAAACGAGATCAGGCCCTCTGGGTGGCCGGGGAGTTGGAGACATTCTCCACCCAGAGCCTTGCTGGTGAATCAAGGGCAGATGCTTCTGTGACCTGCCCCTGCCCACCCACCTCCACTGCCTTATCACAGCAGACAAAACCGGTTGGGAAGCCTGCTGACCCACATGGCTTGCCCTCGGTGCTCCCAGAGTTCCCTGGGGAGTCCTGGGCCTTATCTAGGGGCGGCACGGCTCCACTTTTCTGTTGTGGCTCGCCTGTTCACCTGGGCCTGTTCGTCTGGGTGGGTGTCTTCGTCCTCCCCTTGCTTATCGCGTGTGCCCCAGCATCAGCTCCCTGGTGCTCCATGTTGTCTGGAAAGCCTGGGCTGGAAGGCTGGTGTCGGCCCTTGTACTCCAGCACCCAGAAGCAAGCCACTTTGCTTCCCCAGATCCAGAGCTTTGTGAACAAGAAAGGGGATTTTTTTCTTTCTACAGTGTGTTTGGGCTTTTCATTAGTTCACTCTATAAACACTGAATTAAATACCTGTTACATGCTAAGCATTCCAGCTGGGCGAGACCCAGGGCTGCCCTGGAGGAGCTGGCGGTGTAGCTGGCCACAGGAGGTGCAATCAGATCAGGGAGCTGGAGCAGCGGGGCGGGGCAGGGAGGGATGACTTCCACCCTGCGGCAGCCAGAGTTACCTGGGAAGGCCACCTAGAGTGGGGATGGTTGAGCCAGGTCTTACTGTTGAGCTGGATTTCAGTGGCTGGACAGGGAGGGATGTAAGATGCCAAGAGACCAGAGAGAATGTGGCGGGACCAGGAAATGGTGAGTGGGCTAGTGTCTCCCGAACACAGGGGCTGGGGTGGAGAAGAGCTGGGGCGCATGTACCAGCTTACTGCACGTTGAGATCAGCATGGGCTGAATTTTGAAGTGCCACAGTCTCAAGAAATTAAACTATGCCGTGGGTGATAAGAAGACGTCAAGTTTTGAGAGCAGCATCAACAAATGTAGGCATAGAGAGGAAACGATGGGGACAGGGACATCCTGAGGCCTTTCTTACTGTGGTGTTTCCTTGAAGGGCTGTATCCCTCCTGGTGTGCAGGAAGCTCCCTCCCTCATTCCCCACCTTGGGTTCAGTGTCTGCTCAGGCTGTAGGAGAGAAACAGAGACTCTGAGTTAAATATTCTGCCACCCCAGGAATGCTGACCCATGGCATGGGGGTGAAGGGCGGGAGGCAGGGTACCGTCATGGACAGAGCAGCAAGTGGCCTTTGGTGCCTCTGGACTCTGGTCCCACCTGTGTGTATCCAGGCAGGTGGCTCAGGCCGCTCTGCCTGGGTTTTCTTTTTTTGTGTTAGATGTGAATGCCTGCCCACCTCTGGCGTCTCCATGAGGAGCAAATGAATACTATACAGAAATACCATTTTGAAAGCATGAGGCGGGACAGCCTCACATGCATTCATCTGTCTCCCTGTGGCAGGCCTTCCTGAGGGCTCATTCCCCAGCTTCTCCTATTGGGCTTTTTGCCCAAGGAGAAGGGCTTTTAGAGATATGAGTTCTGGGCCAAGGATGATTTCAGGTTTGCATGAACTGCATCAGAAAAATGCCCATCTCAGGTTTTTAAACCTGGTTTGATTTTCAAAAAAATCAAACCTAGCTACCTTTGTCATCCCCTCCCCTGCTCTGTGAATCCAAATCCAGGCATCCTACACAGGCTTTTGAGAGGAGATGGTGAGGCTCTGGGCTGGCTGCTCTGCTCCCTGGCTGGGGCCCGTCTCCTTCTGGAAGCCTGGTGCCAGGCAGGCTGGCTGGAGAGTACCTGGCAACAGACGAGCAAGACTTTATCCCACCGTAAACTCTTTGAGGGCGACTCTGCAGGGCTTCCACATTCCCTTGTACTGTTGCCCTGGTTCCATCTCACTGCCCTGGGTTTTGTTCCTAATAGCCCCATGTCAGGGCTTCCTGCCACAGGTGACAGAATTCTTAGTTGCTGAGAACTGGGTGCTGGAGGAGGCTGTCTTTCTATTAGGTTCCTTTGTTCTTTGTATTGGAAATCTCCCTGAGACCCAGAAAGCCTGAAGGTTTGTCAGTATGGGACATGCCCCAGGGTATTAGGATATCCATGTCTTTGGCTCGAATTTACCATTTCCCACTGGGCAGCAGCCTATAAACTCTTTTTGTAAAATATCTTTGTGCTACCTTCATTTCTTTTGTTTTTTTAAATGAAATTTGATAAGATGAACACTGTGCTCTGGGCTATGGGCTTTAAGTGCTTGGTGGTTGGTTTTCAGTCCCCCTTTGCCCTGGCCTTAGGCAGGTGGCTTTGCCATCTCTCAGATTAGGGTGGAGAAGAGGCACAGGAGAGGGGATGGCACGTGGTCCAAACACACAGTTTGGGAAGTGAGAATCAAACCGGCCACCTCCCCGCTCCATTCCCCCCATTCACAGTTGGCTTCTACTGCACAGCAAGCAGAAAGGCTTTTGAAATGGGTAGGGGACAAGGGGGTGTGTGTGGTACAGCAGAGAGAAGGGGGCTTGGTACACAGACCCGAGTCAAGTCCTGGTTCTGCCTCTGGTGACTTCTGTGACCTTGAGCTGCTCTTTTCTTATTGGCAACCTGGGTATTCTCACTCTCAATCACTGCCTCTTGGGACGGCTTTGAGCACAAGGAACAATGTATGTGAAGGAGCTCCATCAACTCTATGATGTGAAAAGGGGACAGAGAGAAAGGACAAGAAGTCATGTTGGCAGCAGGGCCTTTTGCCTTTTCAGCTGGGTTGCTCAGGCACAAATGGGGACTGTAGTTCCTGAGTGGGGCTCCCACGACCTCTCTGCTCTGGGACACCTGGCACAGATTCCTGAGGTCTGCCATGTCCACCCAGATTCACACAGCTTTGTACAGAACAGGTGGCAGGTTGTGGTACCTTGGCCACCCCTCTGGGCCTGGCTCCTCTTAGAGCATCAGGGTGTAAAGAAGGAGGGAGAGAGTAGGCGTGGGTCCTGGGGCGGGCACACCTGGCAGATGCAATCCAGGGTGACACATGCCAGTCCGATGGCCACCCACTTCGGGAGGTAGAGCTGTGGCCAGATGCATCTGGATTCTCTCTATAAATATGTACGTCCCCCAGAAAGGGCCAGGAGGTGGGAAACAAAAGTCATGCGTCCTGGAGGCTGGAGCCACTGCCCACCTACCACTTTTAGCTTCTTTTAGTTCCCACAGGTCCTCCCCCAGGAAGTGTGAATCTCCCTCACTCTCTGGCTCCTGCCCCCAGCATTTCTTCACACCAAACACAGGTTAACCCAGGTGCACTCGATTTGTTAGCTGCCATAGGTGTCTTCTCCGGAGGACCTAGCATGATCCAGGCAATGTCCTGCTACGGCCAGTCCTTAAAACAGCCCTGTGAGGGAAGCATTATCACCCACATTTTACAGATGAGGAAACTAAGGCTCAGAACCTTTAAGTGGCTTGGCCTAGGTCACACACTGGGCAAAGTGTGGGAGCGAGGATTCAAATTTCTGTTTGCTTGGCCCCGAAACCTTTGCCCCACCTTGCTTTCCACTGCCAAACAACTTAAGTCCCTTTGGGCTTTCCCTGTTCCCAAGAACCCTGAATGGCTGGCTGAATGTTACTTAGGTTTTTCCAGCTCTTTTGGGCCAAACACCAACCCACGGGTTCTCACCTGGGCTGCGCACTGGAAACACATGGGAGCTTTAACTAGTCCCCATGCCAGACTGCAGTCCAAACCAGTTAAGTAAGAATCCCTGGGAGTGGGACCCAGGCAACAGTGGTTATAAAGCTCCCAGGAATGCTGATGTGCCGCCCAGATTAAGAGCCACTGCATTCGCCCACCAGGCCTTCAACTGGTAGTTATCCTGAGTAATGATGATGAGAGAGAGGCAGCTGCCTGGGATCCTTCAGGAGAACAAGAAATTCTTAAGCCTGCCCTTTAGGTGGCCTCCCTACATTGCTGCTACCCTGTTTCCAGATAGCTCTGCCACTGAATTACTTAATGTGTCATTCATCCTATAAGCTTATAAGCAGCATCTGAACTCCACACCTGGGCTTCTCAGAGACAGATGCTAGATAGAATACAGACATTTGTTTTGAAGGGGGAGGTGGGGTGTTGTCAGGACAGTGCATTTGCAGGGTTGCCAAAAAGATGGTCTGCTATAGACTGCATTCACTCCATTTTTCAGTGCCTGGGTTGAGGTATTTACATGTCACAGGTGTGAAGGGATAAAGCACAGATCCAGACTTGCACAGAGCAAAAATATTCAAATTGGATTTTAAAATAAAAGGCTAAATTTAATTTTTAAATTAAATCTTTTACATGGATGTAAGTGTTCCTCTGTGTGCCCCAAGCATATTGCAAGGAAACAGCCTTGCATCAGGCAGGCCTGGGTTGGATCTGGGTTCTGGATTTATCAAAATTTCTACTCTTTGCCCATGCCAGGGTGGCTGTGGAGAGTAGCTGAGAGAATGCATATAAGCTCTGGCGTAGGGCCAGGCACGCAGTATACACCCAATGCATATTAATTCTTTGCCCTTCCTGCTCTACCCCATTTTAAAGATGGGATGTCTGCTGCTCTGCAATAGGAAACTTGCTAGCCAACCCCATGGTAAATGGAGCAACACCCCTCAAGAGCAAGGGCTGGTCTAGGTCAGAGTGTTATCCACAGGCTGGAAAAAAGGGAGCTGTCTGGCCTTTCCCTGGGAGCTGGCACCATCCCACTGGGCTGAGAATGCGGGGCTTAGATCCTCTCCCCAGACCACTGGGTCTGACATGGGAGGGGAGGTGCATTCTCATTTTCTGACCAAGGTGCTCAGCTGAAAGGCCACCAGGGTGGCACAAATAATCTTGCTTTTAGAGGGCAGTCAGGAGCAATGATTTAATAACCTCATGGGCTGACCGTTGCCTATTTGGGGGCATTTTCTTAGCAAATGAAGAGCACACCAACTCAGCTTACTCACAAGGGGTGTGGGTGTGGGTGTGGGTGTTGGGGTGGGTTGAAGTGGCACATTTTCCCTCTTCTGTCCCGAAGACAGGCAAACTCTCTTGCAGCCAGTGGGCTTCAGGGCAAGAGGGCAGCATGAGTCCTTCCGGGAGAGAGGGCATTGAAGGGCCAGGGAGCACAGCTCCCTCCATCAGCCCTTTCTTTGCCTGAGTGAGTCTGCCCTCTGAGGAGTTCCCATCACATAAAATGGGGCCCTTTTCCTTCCTCCCCAAACTGAGATTCTGCTTTCCTTTACAGTAAGAGTCGTGGTCCCGGTAAAGCCGACCCTCCAGTACCCCCTCACCGTGTTTCAGGCACGATGACCCTAAAGCCCCCGACGTCTCTTCTTCAGGGGGAAGAGGCTGTTTCTCCTGCCGGTGCGCGACGACCCTCGGGCTTTCCCACCTCCCACCGCCCTGCCAAAGGGATTTAAAGAGCCTGATGCCACCTGTCAGAGCTCAAGCGTGCGAATTAAATTTCACCGCGCGGGCGCTGTTCGGGGGTCGCGCGGCCGCGCCCCCACGCGCTATGCACCGCCCCCACGTGCGGGGCCCCGCCCTTCCACACACGCCCCGCCCCGGGGTGGGGCGGCCCCTGGTCGGTCGCCAGGGCCCCGCACGGCGCTGGGAGGGGCAGGGGATGGCTGTGGCCGTGGGCGTGTCAGAAGGCAGCCGCGGGGCCGAGGTGTCAGTACCTAAACAGGCCCTGGCTTTGGGCACTTCCCTCTACCTCCGCATCGCTTTAATGAATTCTTGTCGGGTTTCTCCCGACTGGGAGTAAGAGCAAGTGACACTGGTGAAAAATGGAATTACAGAAGTTACTCTAACTCTCCCCTCAGCGAAATAAAACGTAAAGCAATAACTTGAGTTTACTTAACATAACTGGATAAGTCCAGAAAACTATAAAGAAATGAAAAGTCACCTATCCTGACAGACTTTTTTTCTAAGCACTTAAAAAAATTGCTTTCATATTGTCAAAATGCAATTTTAAGTCTATTCTCTGGGGTTACACTGATAAGGAAGAAAATTTCCATTCTCTACCTGCTTTCTTCCCTAAAAACCACTTCAAAAGGAAAGCAAAATATTAATGCAGGTCAGTTCCCACAATTCCGCTTTTTTCGAGACTATCCCAAGACCACGGAATTTCAGAGCCTGCTGTTATTTTTGAGTTCATGCGGTTAATCCTTCCGTTTTGTGGACTGATACTTAGAAGTGACATGACTTCCTAGGCGTTGCTGAATTAGCTGCAGCCCTGAGACCAAAGAACCCAGACATCCTGCCTCTAAAGCCAGGCTCCTCCCCACACTCCTGGATCCCTCAATAGGATGGCTGTTTCCAGGCTGGAGATATAAAATAAGAAAGAGGGGATGCCGACAATGGCATCCGAAATAGACAGTTTTCTTTGGACTTTTGGTACATTTCACGTTCTTTTTATAAATGGAAAAAAAGTGACATTTTCTAAAATTCCAAGTAGATGCTGTCCCCATTCCAAGGAAACACCAGCAAGGAGATACATCGAGAAGCAGAGGGCTCTGTCTTGGAGTGGCACCCAGTTCTTTGGGACACACAGACCTGTCCCTGTGGAAGTTGGCCTGGACACTCCCACTGTGTGCTTCTCCTGTGGGGCCTGTCCTCTGTTCAGCTACTATTCTTCCTCCATCAGTGGCACCTCCACTGGGATCTGCCCCCTGCTAGCATCCACTCTGTGCCTGCCTGTTTCTCTTGCTTGGAGTATTAGTTGACACCCTCACTGTCACTTTCTGGGAGGCCTCACTCATCACACAGGAAACCTTCCTGAGAGCAGCCTAGGATAAGTCTGTTTGAAGGTAGTTGTCAAGACCATGTAAAAACCTGCCCAGGGCCTTAGCCCACCCAGGCCTCTTTTGGAGTAGATAATCCCCCCTTTTCTCTCCTCCTGCGACTGAAAATAATGAGAATGAACACCCAGATGGCGTTGAACGCTATCTCAAAGTGACCCAGGCTCACTTTACAGACGAGGGAACAGATGGGGCACAGACAATCTTGCCTGAAGTTACAGCTAGTAGAGGGCAAAGCCACAACTCACACTTTGCCTGGTTCCAGACACCATGCTTCTTACCGCTCCCTAGACTGGGTGGTTTCCTACAGGGGTTCAGCCCTTTCCCTGTGTGGCAGCATCCCAGAAGACGTCTGCCGCCCCATGCACAGCAATTTTATTTCCTCTGCTCCTGAGTGAGAGTCTGAGGTCTTGTGACACTGGGCAGTAGCCTTGGTTCTGTGCTCTGTCCTGAGTTTTCATGGCAGCCAGTTTCTATCTTGTGTCATTTTATTTTACTTTCCACAGGCCATTTTTGTCACGTTTAATAATGAGTTGCCATTTAGTTATCAGTTCTTTTGTAAATATCTTCAGGTGAATAATGTTAGGAAAGTAATCTTTGTCAGCTTCCATGTCCCGGTTTGGGTTTGAACAAGTGTGGAGGTGTGGCCAGGAAGCACACTCTGGGACTGAAGGAATCTGTTTAAACATAGACTCCACGACTGACTGGCAACGTGTCTTTAAAAAATAATTCCTTTGTTTGATCTTCTTTGATAGCCTGTACAAGCTTGAGTACAGCAAGTGAAATAATACAAGTGAAATACGTGTACAAGTGGAACAACGCCTTATGAGATATACAAAGGCGAAGCTAATCATCTCCCCTCAACTGTCACATCTTTATCCAAGCAACTTCACCTCTCCAAGATTGTTTTCTTGTCTGTAGCTTGAGGAGGAGGACACCCACTTGGTGAAGGCTGGAGACTGGTGTATGTAAAGGTGCTCCTTATGTGGTAGTGTCACTTGGAGGGGACATACGTGTGTCAGGCAGCAGGCAGCGCTCTGTCGCCGGGGAAGGAGGGGTCCTCCGCCTTTCTGCTCTCTTGGTCACCCTGGGCTCTTGCATCCTGCAGCACCCGCACAGCTCAAGGCCAGGGAGTCAGCAAGCAGGCTTCCATGACTCTGAGCCAGCCCAGGAGGTGCAGGGGAGCACGGGCTTCCAGCACTTCCAGCCAAGGCCAGGGCGGGCGGATCTGAGTTCCAGGGTTTCTGGTCCTGGGGCTGGGCCTGTCCAAAGTTTAGATGAGGTGAGAGAACCTAGAGGGAGAGCCTGCTCTAACCACCCCTCTGCCCCCTCCCTCTGTGGGGGGAAACCTCAAACAGCTCCTCCTGCTTCTCTTCTGCACACACCTCTTCCTGCCTTCTCCACCTTGACACAGAGGTCTCTCCCCAGCCTGGCTGGGCATCTTGCCTGGGGTACTAATAATAGAGAATGGCAAATCAGCCAGGCCATGAATCAGAACGCTGGCCCAGCTCTGCCCTTTCTGGCAAATTTGTACGGCTGACTTGGGAAATATCCTTTGTGAGCAGAATGAGCCTTTGTGTGTCCTGGAAACTCCTGCTCTCCCTCCCTGAGGCCAACATCCTCCTAAAAGGATGATGGGGATGCCTTTGGCCTCCAGATTTTAGGAAAACATAGTTTCAAATAGCTCTAGGCTTCCAAGCTAAGGGGCTAAGGAAGAAGGGTTTGCGGATTGGGGAAGGAGCTGCCAAGGTGCTCTGGAGAAGTGGGGATGGAGAGGAGGGGATGATAAGTGTGGTTCTTCCCCAAAGGGAACACAACACACTCATGAGTCCTTTCCGAAGCTCTAAAGCAGAAACAAGGGTGAAAGATGTGCAGTTTTCTTATTTAATATAAATCCCAAAGCCTGCTACCCAGTTCAGTGGATTGTCTCTGTGACTTGCTTATATATAGAAATTGCTTAAGAATACCTTAAATTCTTCTTCAATCAAAATAGGAGATACATGTCCATGAACAGATTAAAATAAAACACAGATTCAGGGGCTGTTCTCCAGGCTCTGTTGCCAAATAAACCTTGCACGTGGACATTTTTGTGGTTTGCAAAGCACTTTCCCATCTATTTTCTCACTTGGCTGTCACAGTAACCTTGGGAGGGGAGGCAGGGCCGGTCTTGTTCTAATCCCTATTTCTCAGATGGTAAAGTCAAGGTTTGGGAAGGTTGAGTGGCCTGCTCAAGGTCACATGGGGCCAGAGAAGGCCCTGGAACTCAGTCTTCCCCTAAGCGCCCTGTCTCCCGCTGAGATGAAACAGTAGATGACTCCTGGGACCCAAGGGCCCAAGGAAATCTTGGATTAAATTAATTCACCAGTGCTTTAAGAGTCCACATGGACCTGCTGTCTGTGGTCTTTCTGTGTTAGAATTTACATGTAAGATTGAAACCACGATGGCTGACTCTCAGGGAGCCAGCATCAGCCTCTTTCTGCACCCTGCCCTTGCGGCACGAGCTCTGTGGGGTGGGGTGGGGGTGGGAGTCCATGGTTATCCTATCTGTATTGCTTTAAACATCACAATTGTCTGTCACATAATCGTGAGTTTAAAAAGTATACGCAGAAAGGCATCAGGCAGCAGCCAGATGTTCATTTTAGTAAATGGAAAATATGACTCAGAACTGGGGCCACTCTGACCCTCCAAGCAGGCAAATAAGCATTGAAGGTGAAGTCTTTGTCTTTGGGTTGTAGGGAAGGGGGCAGGGGCCCAGGTTCAGGTAACTTCGTTTACTTCTGCCCAGTTTCTCTATTTGTTCTGGCTAATCCTCCTCTGACCAGACTCTCTCTACTGGAGGTCCTACTGAAATTCTGCAGAACTGTGGGCAGAACTGTAAATAAGGCTCAGAGAGGGGTGAGTTGGGGAAGTCCTCTAGTGGAAATGTGGCTGAGTGGGTGGGTTTGAGGAGCCAGAGGTCAGTGCTCAAGGAAGCTTTAAAAAGACTGATGCCGTTGCTGGTAAACGACCTGCATCTGCAGGGCACATTAGTGTTTCCAGAGAACTTTCCTCATCTTCAGACCCTGCTCCATATGAATGTCACAGAAGCCAAGGATGTGAGCAGTGCAGTTAATACTATCCCTTTTCTATGGAGGAAGTAGAAGCTGAGAAGTAAGTGGGTTGAGTAACTCACCCGAAGTCCCACTGCTACTCAGCAGTGGGGCTGCAGCCAGATCCCTGGCTTTGGTCCTTACCCGCTGTGTGTTCCTTCCAGGGGGCCATCCAGCCTTCCTCCCTTTCTTCTTCCTCCCCAGGG
>JAVSCE010012584.1:0-53929 GCA_032199065.1 Smutsia gigantea | reverse complement strand
CGGCGGCAGCTCCTCCGGCTCCATCATGTCGGCGGGTGGAGACTTCGGGAACCCGCTGAGGAAATTCAAGCTGGTGTTCCTGGGGGAGCAGAGCGGTGAGTGCGCGTCTCCCCCCCTCCTGACAGCTGGCCGCGGCTTCCCCGCGCCGCCCCCAGTGCGGCCCTTGCGTCCGCGGAGGCTCTCTGCCGGCCTTGCGTTCCGTCCCCTCAGCCCTTCCCTGTGTTCGCCGTCCCTTCTTGGCCACTGGCTTCTCCTCACCTTGATCGGTCGGTCGGATTTTGACCCTTCTGTCCCCGACTCCAGCGTTTCCTTCCCCGCAACCCGGGCCTCTCCAGTCCGTCTCCCTTCCCCAGTCCTCACCCCACCCAGCTCCAGCCTCCCGTCCATCCCTTTCTTTCTCGGGTGTCCGTCGTCTCGCCACCCTCAGCCCCTTTCTTGAGCCCCACCCTTATTCCTTGCTCTTTTCCCAGTTCGTCAGCTCCAGGAGACCCACTCCGGGAAGCCACACTCCGCGGAATCGGCCCTCCTCAACCTTGGGCAAGGAGGGTGGGATCTGGGCGTTGTTTCCCCCAGAGGCTTGGACCTGAGAAGTGCGGGTCTTCTGGAAGCTGGGAAGTGGGGGGTCGTAGAAAATTCTTGCTTGATTTCCACCTGGGTGGGTAATTAGTTGGGGTTATAGAGGATATATATCTGAATTGGAGGCGACTTGAGGATGGAGTGGTTGCGGGGTGAAAGGGTGGCGGCAGCAGTGGCAATTTTTGTTCCTTGGGTTAGGCTGTGGCTTGTTGGAAAACCTCATATTCTTCTCTTGACTTTCATTCCTGCAAATTCTTTTGGCCATGTGGTGCTTTTCTGATCTCTGCCAGATGCTATGTCATGATCGTTTTACTTGGAATTTTTCACATCTCACCTCTTTTTTCTCGTTTCAATCTGAAGCAGTGTATGATTCTCCTTACGGTGGTGCAAACAGGAATTATACTGGAGAAATGTTAATTATTATATTTCTTATGTGTTTTACAATTACATATTTAGGATTCCTGCGAAAGAAGGCTTGAGAAAGAATAACGAACATCATTGTTTTTGTACGATTTCCTTTGGGGTTAGGGAGTAATGGAGTAGAATAGGAATAGATTCATCGCCTAGTTAATAGATTTAAATATACAATACCATTGCAGCTAATTGACTCTTTTATGCTTAATATTCCATAGTATCCGATGATCATTTACCTGGTCAGGCTTCTGCTGGTGCTGTACTTTGTGTTTAGATACAAGATCCTAATTTTGTGATGGCTGTCTCTAAAACTGCTTCTTGTGATAATTCAAATTTTATGCTGTATTATGAAAACTTGACACTCAGCAATTTAGAGATTATCATCCCCCCTTTTTTTTCTCACACTCTTCATGCCCATCTTTAAAATCCAGACATTGAGAGATAATTCCTCCCAAGTCATCAAACATTGAGTCACCTACTGAGTGTCTTAAGTTAGGTTATAGGATACATCAGTTACTACTTTTGATTGGAAAGAATATAACTGATATAAATTCAGAGCTTTTATTACTGCCTTGTACTATTTATACTAATTAGTATGGCATTAACATAGGTTAAAACTAGTTATAGAATTGCTTCCAGCTGGACCTGAGGAATCATTTTTCTCCTCCCATACATAGTCTCCACTCCTCCATGTCCCTCCACCACCAAGGAAAAATATAGTCTCCTTTTTGAGTGTGAATTTTCCTGAAAGTATAAGCTTGTTTAAGTACATGGTAAAGACCTATGAGGTTGATCCTGGTCTAGTTATTTTATGTCAATTTCAGGATAGTGCCATACATAAAATAACAGCTTATTGGTCATTATCGATAAATAGCATTTAAGTGCTTATTGTGCACTCCAGGGATGTTATTACTTGCCTTATGTTGTGATGCAGAGCTATTTTGTTTGTGTGAAAAATCCATTAATCTCTGTCCTAGGAAGATATTAGTATGAATAGAGATCATAACAAGTATCTGCAGGTTTCCTTTGAATTTCTTGAGTGTTTATGTTCTAAGTCACATTGCAAAGTTTTATGGCTTCTCATTTTTCTTTAAGTCTTTACCCCTCTCCCCCTCCTTGTAATTCTTGGAACCATCTTAGATTTTTTTGAATAGACTTTATTTTTTAGAACAGTTATAGATTTACAGAAAAATTTAGAAGATTATCAGAGGGTTCCCATATGGCCCCACCCAGTTTCCCCTATTATTAACGTCTTACATTAGTATGGTGCATTTATTAGAATTATTTAGCCAATACCAATACATTATTATTAACCAAAATCCAGAGTTTATTCAGATTTCCTAGTTTTTATCTTTTTCTGTTTCAGCATTCAGTTCAGGATGCCACATTACATTTAGCTGCCATGTCTCCTAAGGCTCCTTTTAGATTTTTTTTTTAGGATTGTGTTTACATGCTTTTTAACTCTGTGGAAGGATAATTATCTTTTGAGGCTACTATATTGCTAAGTAATGACATCCACTAGCTTTGGCAATGAAAGATTGATATCTGTTGTCATGGGCAGTGTCTATAGTTTTCTTAAGCATTAGCAAAGGTCTGTAGAATCCATGTCATCTTGATGTAACTCTTTATGAATTATTTATTTTTAGGTTTTAGAATTCCCCAATTCAGCTTTCAAAGACTAATGTGTGGCAAAGCCTTATTTGTCTCCTTGATAGCATGTACCACATTTATAATTCTTACTTTTCTTGTTTGTTTTTTATTTCCCACAGCAAACTGCAAGTCCCATGAAGATTAAAAACTATTATTTTTTTGTTCATTGTATCCCCAGTGCCTAGCATAGTGCCTCACTTGTAGTAGGTACTCAGAAATATTTAGTGAATCAATGTAATTAGTAGTTTAACAATAACATTTTGTACTTACATTATTTGATTGGACACAGGGATACTCCAGATGCTCAGTGGGGCAAGGAGCCCAATAATGTATAGTCCTCACCATGTCATTTAAAAAAACCAACTGACCAGGATTTTGCAGTTTTTTTTTTTACTTGAGCAAAATTAGTCTTGTTTTTTTGTTAAAGCTTTTGTTAAATTATTGCTACTAATACAGCACATAGAAAAGTATGTCAGAGAATATTAAAAAGGTGTTCATGGAACTGATATGAAGTTAGGTAGCCTGTTTTATTTAGCTTGTCAAAAATTTGAGGATGCATGCTCCATAACAAAGATGTCAATATATGAAGCCTCAGATTGAGTTAATGACATCAGTTTTGGTAATCTCCCCATAAACATTTGTGGTTTCTTTATATATCAGTAGTATACATGGTTTAATAAAAGAATATTGAAATACACAATTTGAATCTGAAGTTTCTTTGAGGAATCTCTTGTTACTACCTCTGGCTATTGTCTTGAAATGCAGAGGCACTTTTAGGAATGTCGTTCGTAGTTTACGGTAGAAGGTGGTATTACTACAAATGTTATAAATTGGGTTATAAATTAGGAACTGTAATCTTAGGGTGAAGCACATACCTGGCTTAGCATAGCTTATATTTTTCACTTTGTATTTTTTTTTAAGTAAAAAAAATGTCTTACTGTCAGCAACAAGAGTACTATAACAGTTTAGGTTGGTTAGATCAGTGATCTTAAACTTTTCTCAAGATCCTATTATACTCTTAAAAATTGTCTGAGCCCCTAAAGAGCTCTGTTTATGTGGTTTATATCTATTTTTACTGTATTAAAAGTTAACTGAAAAAATTTTAAATGTACAGTTCATTTAAAAATCATAGCATTAAACTTATTAATGTTAACATAATCATTTTTAATGAAAAAGAACTAGTTTCCAGACAAAAATTTAGTGAGAGAATGGCATTATTTTGCATCTCTTTAATGTTTGACTTGTTAGAAGACATCTGGATTCTAACAGCTCCCTCTCCATTCAGTTGTAATACCATACATCACATAGGCTCTGGGAAATTCCACTGTACACATAGGAGAATGAGAGTGAAAAAAGCTGGGAACATCTTAATATGAAAATGGTTTTGACTCCCAAGAGTGTAGTGGACCCCCTGAAGGGTCTTGGGGATCTTGGGGATTGGTGGACCACACTTTGAAAACTGCTGGGTTAGATGATGTCAAGCCTTTTGTATCTTGCAGCTTTACATTGCAAGTTATGAGAGTCAAGGGGAATGTTTCTGTATCTTGTTTTGAAACCTTAAAACTAAATAGTAGAGCTAGTGTCGGAGAGCACAGAATCTGGATTTCACATTCTAACACCGGCCACTGACCTTGGCCTCTTTACCCTTCAGTTTCCTTTTCTTAAGATAATAGGACCTATCATAGAGAGTTATTGTGAAGATTAAATTAGTTAAGAAATGTAATGCTTTTAGAAGACTGCCTGGCACATGGGAAGTGCTCAGTAAATATTTTAATTTAACAAATGTTTACTGAGAACTACTCTTCAAGTCGTTTGGTAGAGCCTACTCTTAAAAATTTTACGTTTCCTCAGGAAATAAATATATAATACCTGATACAGTGTGATGAGTGCAGCCCCGTTGAAAGGTCCAGAGAAGTGATGGGAAGTGTGGGGTTTCAGGGAAGTCACATTATAAATATGGCTGATAGTTTAAACATCTTTTAATTGAAATGCTTGAATAACATTCCAAAGTTGGAGGAGATTTCAAGAAGTCATCTATGCATTTCTCTTAGGTCTTTAAATTGGATCACCTCCCCCTCCCCCCAACTTTTAAAAATAGGTAATATAATCACATTTCACAAATCAAAAGGTATACGCTGAGAAAACTTACCTGCTTCCCTATTCCTGTGACTGTTCCCTATTCCACCCCCTCTTCCTTTAGTAATTATAAATGTTATTTTCTTGTGTATATTCTGGGATTTCTTTATGCAGATACAAGCAAATATGAGTGTAGTAATTCCTTATTGTCCCTTACATATAAGGTGTATCAGACCTAATTCCATGCCTTGCTTTTTTCACTAACAATATATCCTAGAGATCTTTTCATATTAGTACATATAGTGCGTTCCCATTTTATTTTTTTGTTTTTAAAGTCTTTTAGAATAGTTTAGATTTACATAAAAATTGCAGAGATAATACAGAGACCCTATACCCTGTTTCCTCTGTAATTAAGAACTCATAGTTAATGTAAATTCTTCATAGTTAATGAACCAACACTGATATATTATTATTAACCAAAATCTGTATTTTATTTAGGTTTTTTTGATTCTTTCTAATGTGTTTTTTCTGTTCTAGGATCCTTAAGGATACTCCATTTGATTTAGTGTTAGGCCTCTGTAGGCTATTTTTGGCTGTGACAGTTAAACTGGACCACTTTTAAGTTATTCATTTTATTCTTAGAAATTTTCAGGAAAACACATTTTGTAATTTTTATTATCAGACTTCCCTGTTGTGAAATTCTCAAATCTATTCCCATGCTGTATAGTTAACTTTTTTCTTGCAGAGGCAATATATAGTGATAAAGACAGTTCTAGATAAATCAAGCTTTGGTTCTAATCCTGACCCCAATGTTTGCAGTGTAATCTTGGACACGTTATTTTAACTTTTCTAAGCTCTTTTCATTTTCTGATAATGCAGTAATAACCTGGCAGTGTTGCTTTCCCCATCCTCTAAATGCAGATGTCATGTTTTGGTTTATCTTTACGTTCTTACTAAGTGAATGGTATTCATAGCTGAGCTGTATATTATACTGATTACTTGTATTCTTGCATATTTTTGTTTTTCTTTGTGCCATATTTGACTTGCTTTTTCCATTTTTAATACATGCTTATTACTAATTTATCCCCAATCTCTTGAACAACAATGTAAATCAGTTCTCAGTATATAAGAATACATCAGGTTTTTCCTCAGTTTGATCTTCTTGGGGCATCTCTCCCAGAACCTTCTGACCTGTTTAATTTATACTAGTTATACCCTTCATGATTGGTGTACAGCAGGGAACCTGGGAGCTACCTTTACTATCATTTTCAAAATTTTTCTCTTGTGTTGGATGGATCCCTTGTTTCTCAGATTACATTTTTTTCCTCTGTTGGTTTACTCTCTTATCATGTTGAACATATCCTCCTGTAGGTATTTATTAGTAAAGGAAACATGGGAAAAAGTTTTGGAGACCTTGGGTGTCTAAAAATATATTTGTACAACCCTTACATGGGAAATTTGGTGGAGTTTAGAATTCTAGATTGGATATAGTCTCCCTCCAGAAGTTTGAAGATATTAAAGTATTGTCTTGTAGATTCTAGTGTTGCCATTACGACTCTTGGTATTTTGATCTTTCATAATGATATTTTCATTTTATATGCATAGTAATAGGTTTAAGTCATTTCAAACTGGAAACCTATGTTCTTCAGTTTCAGGAAATTTTTTTGAGTTAACTAGTGTGAAGTCCTCTTCTCCATTTTCAGTTCTCTCTGGAATTATTAGACCTCTACTTTTATGTTATCTTGACTCCTTTTCATTTCTTTATATTTCTGTTTTAATTTAGAAGACTCAACTTTCTATCACCCTATTATGTTTTATTTCTGCTGTTATTTCAATTTCAAAGAACTCTTGTTTTCTGGATGTTCATTTTCTGTAGCATCTTTTTGATTTCAGTATCTTGTCATTTTGAGGATATTAAAGAGAGATATTGCTTTCTTCTTCCCAATACTAAGTTTAAAATTGCTGTTCACTTCTGTTTTAGTTTCTCTATTTCTTTGATGTGGTCCTAAAAAAAAATTAGTAATTCTTGGCTATCTGCCTCTGTTTTAGAGTTGAACACTAAAATTTTTATTTTAAGCTCTTGTGTGGGTTTTTTGGAGCTTCTCTGTAGGACTCTGGCTGAGTTCTTTTTTGGGGAAGTCTCTGATGTTAGATCTTCAAAGTCTTTGCTGGTCAGATTTCCTAAAGAAGAATTATCCAGTGTCTTGGAGATTGCTTTCTTGCTTTCTTGGAGCTGAAAGGAGAGAGGATTTGAAGATAACATAGAGTAAGTGGATTTAATTTCCTTGTTTTTAATATTGTTTGTACTCTAGCCCTCATTTGTACCTTGTATTCCCTAGTCCAGAAACCTTGTTTTCCTCTTGCAAAGCATAATCCTCTAATCTTCTCATGATACAGGAGAGGGACCTGCTGTGTGGAATACAGTAGGGGATGTTAGAGGAGGTCAGTCTACCTTTTAAACAGACTTTGAGTTGTTCATTCTATTTTTAGCACCACCTTTACTCTTATTTCTAGATATGCTTGGCTCTCACAATTCTTGAGCCATGTGTGGGGGTTCTAGCACAAATCATACTATTTCTCATTTTTTTCTGTTGTCAGTTAAAATTGATCTTTATGCAGTCTGTGAGGTCAATTGCCACTGTTCCATTTGCTTTTTAGCTTCTAACTTGGATGTTTTGAATTTTCTGAGAACTCTGTCTTTAAATTTGGACATTTAGAATAGCTTAGGGTTTTCAGTTTCTGTTCTTTTTTAAAAATACATTTTATAAAATTAAAATCAACTTATTTATATCCATGTTTATAGCAGCATTATTCACAATAGCCAAAAGGTGGAAGCAACCCAAGTGTCCATCATAAGATTAAAATATAAACAAATTGGTATATACATTCAATGAAATATTATTCAGACTTAAAAAGGAAGGAAATTCTGACACATGCTACAACCTGGATGAACATTGATGACATTACGCTACGTAAGCCATCACAAAAGGATAAATATTGTAGGACTTTTTAAAATTAATTGGTAATAAACATCACTGTTATCTTGTGAGATTCTATAAAACCTTGGTCAGACATCCCACTTCTGAGTTGAAGTCCAGACTCTTCTGTCCAAGTTAAGCTTTCATATTTAATAGTCTGACTTCTACCCTCCTATCTCTAATCTTATTCTTAGCACTTATCTACCTGTTACTGTTAGGCAGATTTTTTCTAATAGTTAAAATCATCATTAAGGTATTATATGCTGTACAAAATGGACATATTTGCTTTTTAAAACTTCCATTCTAAGAATCAGAATCTTGTAGGTCACTTATCCATTTAACAGATGCCTACCATGTGCCAAGCAGAGAGCTAGGTCTCAAGGGATATAGTTAACAAATGATAAATATATTGTGAACAAATCAGGTATAATCTCTGTTTTCTTCTTGCTTACGTTTAGTAGGGAGCAGTAAGGTAGATGTAAATCTTTTACATTGCTCTGAACCATTCAACCTGTTCTTGGACCTCCCCTCCAATCCATTCTCCACATTGATGGGAGAGTGAACTTTATAAAAATCTAAATATGGTAACTTCCTTACCTTAAAAACAAAAATATTGTGAATGTACTTAATGCCACTAAATTGTACACTTAAAAATGGTTAAAATGGTAAATTTTATGATACATATAGTTTATAACAATAAAACTTTTAAAATACTCAAAAAATCCATCTTAGTAGGTTTTTTGTTTTTGTTTTTCATCAGTCTTAGAATTAAGTCCAAGATCTACTACATGGCCTGCACTGCATTGTATGGCTCCTCTCCACCTGTCCATTCTTATCTTGAATGTATCTCCCACCATCTCTGTTTCAGCCATACTGCCTTTATTTCAGTTTTAACTCCTCACTGAGCTCCATCTTGTTACATATTCCCTCTTCCCCTTTGTCTGTTAACTCCAGGTTATCCTTTAGGTTTCAAATTATTTCTTCAAAGAAGTCTTTGCTGACTTTTTCAGAGTAATTTAGGTTCACATTCTTTAGACTCTCATCACTGTGTACTTATCATTGCTTTTAATACAGTTGTAATTATTTGTCTATCAAAATTTGTTTTCCATTTGGTCTGTAAGGTTCGCAAAGGTGTTCATGAATTTTTTTTATTGCTGTATTCTAAGCACGTTGCACAATGCTTGGCATATAACAGAAACTCACTAAATACTTCTGAATAAGTAAATGATTCATGATTTTTACCCTACTTAGTTTCAGAAAGGCCTGAGGTTGCTTATGCTAATAAGTACACATAAAAGAGGATAATTAAAAGAATAAAACAGAACAAAAAAATCTAGCCTAGGAGGAGAAAATTTGATATCCCCAGTATCTGAGATGAATCTGAAGAGTCAGTGATTCAGGGAAAATGATGACTAAGAAAAGGCCATTGGATTTATCAAGAACTAATCAATAATTTTTAAAAAGTGTTTTCAGTAGAGTTTTGGAGAGTCCAGAAGGATTCAGAAGTAGGCAGTAAGTATAAATGGCATATTTGAAAAGTATATCTGTTATTTAACCAAATATGTTTATGAGTTCTTAAAATATTTTAACCTCTTTAGTATGGAAAATTTTAAATATATAAAAAAGTAGAGAGAACTGCATCATGAACCCCTATAAACTGTTTCTCAGCTTCAGTAATTATCAACTTGTGACTTGTTTCATCTACAGCACATAATTCCCCATCCCTTGCACTGAAGTGAGTTGAAGCAAATCCCTTCTAGCCTGTCATTGCAGATATTTTGGTATGATTTCTAGAAGACAATTATATTGGTATATCTTCAGCATTCATGGATAAAATTACCCATAGAAGCCTTTATTTTTGGGATACTTTACATGTTTCTGAGGCATATTTAATATTTCAGGATCTCTAGATCATTGCTATCCAATTGAACTTTCTGTTATGATGGAACTACTCTATAAATGCAATGGCTAGTGCAACTGAGGAACTGATTTCTAAATTTTATGTCATTTTAACTGATTTCAATTTCAGTAGCCTCATGTGGCTAATTAACCCTTTATCTGACCTTAACCCTTCTCTTAAAACTAAAGAGTACCCCTTCAGAAATTTATGCATGTGTACTTTAAATTATTTACATAACCAAGGTGAATTAAGTTGACTATAACAGAGAAGTAAAGAATGTAATGATTCATAGGTTTAGGCAGATTTTAGGCCATCTCTGGACTAAAGCTATCTTGAACTGTAGTATATCTAAAGCTGCACAAAGCCCACTCTTAGGTCTTTTAGGTCTTGGTCCTTGGTGTCTAGCATAATGTTATTCATATAGACAACCATAAAATATTGAATCTATCTAGTCATTAGGTAGCTGGATAAATAAATCTTTAAGAAGGCAACAGAAGCATCATCACGTTGACATTAAGTAAATAGAAACCTAGATGACTACTGAAGTAACTACTCATCTCTAAATCTTTTATGTTATCAAGTCATCTAATAGGGGACATTCCTTTCCTTTGGCTTGTGAAACTTTTACAGTTAATGGGCTCCACCCAGCAACTTTCTGTCAGCACCCTCTCATCTATTCCTACCTATTTAGGAATAAATACAAAGCACCCAGAAATCGAAAGTTATTGCTCTTCATAAAAAGCCTGAGTATGTTTAGTTTTAAATAAAGCATTCCTTTTGTACTCTCAAAATACTTTGGTTGAACTTTCATCCAAAATACTGTATGTTTTCAAATCTGATGTTGCAGTTATAGTCTTTCACGTAAAATAATTTAAATAGTTATTTCAACCTTGGCCTGATTAATAGAATTCTAAGTACTGTGATAATATATTTTTATTTTTATATTTGTGCTTTGTTACAGGATGAGTTGCACCTTCCCAAATTCATACTTTGAAATTTTTTTTGCTATTATTAATGTACAATTACATGAGCAATATTATGGTTACTAGACTCCCCCTATTATCAAGCCCCCACCACCTACCCCATTACAGCAGTCACTGTCTATCAGCGTAGTAAGATGCTATAGAATCACTACTTGTCTTCTCTGTGTTATACTGCCTTCCCTGTATGCTCCCCCCCTACATTACATGTGCTAATTGCAATGCCCCTTTTTCCCCCTTATCCCTCCCTTCCCACCCATCCTCCCCAGTCCCTTTCCCTTTGGGAGCTGTTAGTCCATTGTTGGGTTCTGTGAGTCTGCTGCTGTTTTGTTCCTTCAGTTTTTTCTTTGTTCTTATACTCCACAGATGAGTGAAATCATTTGATACTTGTCTTTTTCGGCTTGGCTTATTTCACTGAGCATAATACCCTCTAGCTCCATCCATGTTGTTGCAAATGGTAGGATTTGTTTTCTTCTTACAGCTGAATAATATTCCATTGTGTATATGTACCACATCTTCTTTATCCATTCATCTACTGATGGACACTTAGGTTGCTTCCATTTCTTGGCTACTGTAAATAGTGCTACGATAAACATAGGGGTGCATATGTCTTTTTTCAAACTGGGCTGCTGCATTCTTTTTTTTTTTGATATTATTAATATAAAATTACATGAGCAACATTATGGTTACTAGACTCCACCTATTAGCCCCTCCACGTACCCCATTGCAGTCATTGTCCATCAGTGTAGTAGGATGTTATAGAATCACTACTTGTCTTCTCTGTGTTATACTGACTTCCCTGTATGCTCCCCCCTGCATTATGTGTGCTAATCGTAATGCCCCTTTTTCCCTCTTATCCCTCCCTTCCCAACCCTCTTCCCCAGTCCCTTTCCCTTTGGTAACTTTTAGTCCATTCTTGGATTCTGTGAGTCTGCTGCTGTTTTGTTCCTTCAGTTTTTGCTTTGTTCTTATACTCCACATATGAGTGAAATCATTTGATTCTTGTCTTTCTCTGTCTGGCTTATTTCACAGCATAATACCCTCTAGCTCCATCCATGTTGTTACAAATGGAAGGATTTGTTTTCTTCTTATGGCTGAATAATATTCCATTGTGTATATATATATATATACCACATCTTTTTTATCCATTCATCTACTGATGGACACTTAGGTTGCTTCCGTTTCTTGGCTACTGTAAATAGTGCTGTGATAAACATAGGGGTGCATATGTCTTTTTCAAACTGGGCTGCTGCATTTTTAGGGTAAATTCCTAGGAGTGGAATTCCTGGGTCAAATGGTATTTCTATTTTGAGTTTTTTGAGGAACCGCCATACTGCTTGCCATAATGGTTGAACTAACATACTTTGAAATTTTAACCTCTAGTACTTCAGATGCAATAGATTAAGATGAGGTCATACTAGAGTAAGATAGGCCCCAGTATAGTATAACTGGTGTCCTTACGTAAAGGGGAAATTTGGACATGGATGTACACAGAGAATGCTGTGTGAAGATGAAGGCATAGATATCAGGGTGATGCTTCTGCATGTCAAGGAGTGCCAAGGGTTGCCTGCAAACCACCAGAAGGTAGGGAAGAAGCTAGTGACTGATTTTAATAGCCCTTAGAAGGAAGGAACTCTGTCCACACTTTGATTTTGTATTTGTAGCCTCCAGAACTGTGGGACAATAAATTTCTGTTGTTTAAGCCATTCCATTCATGCTACTTTGTTATAGGAGCCCTAGCAAAATAATAACAGGGCTTAATATCCCTTTGTAACCAAATATAAAACTCCACATAGCACCTCCTGACAACTGTAATGGATAATATGTATTTCCTGTCTTATCACTAAATATTTTTGAATAGTCAGACTGCCTTAATTTTGTGAGTAAATCCATGTTTTGTGGTTTCCTGGCGTTAGTATATTTGTTTGCGGATATACTGACATAAGTTACTACATATCTGGCCCTGTTGTAAAGTACTTTACAGTCCTAACTAATTTATTCCTTAAGACAAATTCCATGAGCTCCTTGGAGAAGTGGTTGACTTAGGGCTAGGGCAGGGAAAATACATAGTGAACCTGGAGCGTCTTCTGGTGTCAAACCATAAGGAAGTGTTTAAGAAAGGATGGGGGCATATTGAAAGGCCCAGAAGACAATGTGAAGCCAATATGCAAAGCTGGAATAATTTGAGTGACAAAATAAATGATGTTGCATAATCATCCACAAAATTAAGATATCTGTGAGTGCATACTAGAATAAATGTGCAAGGACTGCTCTTCCTTATAGAAGTTCCATTTAGTAAATGTATATGGAATGAGGGAAATAGAAAATCACTGTTGGCACAGTAATATTTGCTGTAGATAAGATCCATTTGATAAATGCTAAAATCAGTGGGCAAAAGTTTGAAAAGACACAGGATATTTGTATACTCTCAAAGTATCTCCCCAAGGTACTTATTTATAAAGGGGAAAACAGTAACTTTATGGTAGAGAAACTAGAGATGACCATAACCAAGTGATCAAGATTAACATCACTAGGAATAAAACATTAGTATGACATTGTATGTACTATTGTGATACATTCAGAAAGGCATGGCAGGTCTGTGGTAGTATTGCCAAAAATGCATGGCCTATGTGTAATGAGAAAATACTTGACAAATCTAAATTGAGGGACATTATGCAAAGTAATTGACCAGTATTCTTCAAAAATGTCAGTCCTGAAAACAAGGAAGGACAGAGGAAATGTCACAGATGGGAGGAGAGTACAGAGGCAGGACAACTAAATGCAATGTGGGATACTGGGTTGGATCTTAGAACAGAAAATGGGCATTAGTGGAAAAGAATGAAACATAAGTTCTGTAGTTTAGTTAGTAGCATTTATCACAATTTCATAATTTTGGTAATTGTGTTACTGTTATGTAAGATGTTATTAATGGAAACTGAGTAAAGGATACATAGGAATTCTCTGTATATTTTTGTAACTTTTCTGTAAACTTAAAATTGCTTCCAAATAAAAAGTTAAAATAGTCCTGTAAGATAGGTACTACTGTTACTCCCATTTCACCATGAGGAAATTGAGGCACAGAAAAGTTAAGTAACTCAGCTTCTTAAGTGCTGATTGTGTAAGATTAGTGCGTGGCCAAGCTGGTATTTCAAGTCAACAGTCTGGTTCTGGAGTTCCAGCACTGAAACATTAAACTATACTACCTTTCCTTGTTAAATGTTGTACAGGTGGAATATGTGCAGAAAGGACAGTATACTTATATGTTACCCAAATCGTAAGAGTGAAAAAAACTAATAATTTCTGAAAAGTTTGATAAATATAAACTAAATCTGTTAGATAAGGTTAAATGTTTCTCAGGTACTTTGCAGTGCTAGGCTTCTGTAACTTATGGCAAAATTCTTAATACATGTAACTTCAAGGAGAGTAAGACGAGAAACAAATTAGTTTTTAGTAAGTTCAATGGCTTTAATAAAATTTGCTTTGTTAATTGTGTTACCATGATACTAAATTATCAGAATTATTTCAGAATGCTGTCTATACAAAAGGAAAATCATAGGCTTATTTAATCATGGTATTAAAATGTGATATTCAAATAACTGAAAAAAGTCTTTAGGTTTGTAATGATATCATAAGTGGTAATAGCTAGTTACTTTGCAATTCTGAGATTGAACGAGAACATAAAGGCTTTTAAGCTGAAACAGTGAAAATATAAGTCAAGATATGTGGAAGAATTTCTTGACTGAAGAGGTTGTGGAAAATTAGAGTGATTTATGAAATCACCTGGGGGATGGTTCCTTTTTCAAATAGAGAAATAATTTTTTTGAAAGAGGTAAGTCAGTGCTCAGATAGAACCAGGAGTGTTTTGGTTCTAGAATAACCAGTGGTCTCCCATCTGTGACATTTGGTTTAACAGATTCTATTTTTATTCTATGGAATCATTTATTGATAATTAAATATTTTTGTTTGCTAGTTTTATTTGGTCTTACATGCCTCAGTATGAGCTTTTATCACAACTTCCTGGCGTCTGATTTCATTTATTCTATGTTACATAAATCTGTTTTGACATGGGATGGGAGTGGGATAGAAAGAAGAGCATTAGAACACAACACTGTATGAAGTATTGTGTGTTTCATTGCAGAGGAGTGATAAGTACCAATGTTAAAATATTGTTGGACAAAAAAAATGCATAGCCACAGTATTAGGATAAGATTAATTAGGGTCTGATTGAAATGATCATTTGAACTGCTTTACATAGGAGGATGCAGTGAATTATCAGGGATTTTGAAACTTTTGGAGACGAGTGAAACCTTACATTAGCTAAAGGGATTTGAATGAATACAGAAGAAATGGTGTTTTAAAATTAGACGCCTCTAATATTTGTGTGAAAGGGGGCTTTTCAATTTCTCAAATACTCGTGATCATAAATGGGTAGGATATATGAAAAGGTGCTAAAAGATGTCTTTGCCCAATGTAAAGGGGCCACCTAAGTGGACTTCCTTTCTCTGGAATTTTGTGGTAACTTAAGTGCAGTGAGGATGAACGACCTGAATTCTGACAGGATGAGACATTGAGATCCTGATCTTCTATTTGAAGATTCCTTCTTTAAAACAAAAACTACCTTGAACTAAAATATTAGAAAAATCATTCTCTGTACCTAAATGATACATACCTATATTTTGAGGTGTTTTTATTGCCAATTTTAAACGTCATGAGTGCAAATACTTTGATTTCCTTATTTGTTATGACTTTTAAAAAATTGGTGTACTGTAAAATTTGTATTACTGGAGTTGAAGGGAGAATATTTTCAAGCTTCTCACCACTTGGGTTTTTAGTTTTTATTAGTTTATTATAATTTCCAGAAGTGTTTTTTCAAAGTCAAAAGTTACTTGCTTAAATTTTGCCACAGGGAGAAAAGTTAAGGTACACATAAAAGAGATTGCAGTCACAGTTTAGAAAAAGACAGCCCATGACCCAGGCATTGTGTGGTAGAATCTTAAACTGGTACATAATCCTTTCCAAAGTGGTGTTCTTTATTCTCCATGAACAAAAACAAACAAGAACAAAAGGTGTGATTTTTTTTTTTCTGAACAGACCAACCTCTGCTTGCTTTTTTCACTCTTAATGACAACTTTTTCATGAATAAAAAATGTTTTAATGTAGATAGATGCATCAGTCTACAAAATCTACAACCATCTGTGATTTTTATGTCCTTTTTAAAGTTTTTCCATAACCTGTGTACTGAAGAAGTTTGCTGTATTATATTGAAGGTTTTTTTTCCCTTGCCTTTCACATTAGATTTATAATCTACCTGAAATTGATTTTTATGTTTACTGTGAAGTAGATATCAGGTTTAATTTTTTTCTGTTTGGATATGTAATTATCCCAACATCATGTATTTTAAAAAGTACATTTCTTCACTGTTCTGCCATTTCAGTTTTGCAGAAATCAACTGTATAAATTCATTGGTTTGATTCTGGAATTTCTGTTCTGCTAATTGGTTTGTCTACACTTGCAACAATACCAAACATACTATAATTTTATATAAAACTTACTGATTTCCCAGAGAGTAAATCCTTTCATCTTTTTACTGAAGAGTGGCTTGGCAATTCTTGGCTTTTTGCAGCCATGGGGAAGTTATTGAGACGAATTCAATCTTCTTAAATTTATCGAGACTTGCTTTGTGGACTAAGGTGATCTAGTCTGGAGAATGTTCCATGTATACCTGAAAATAATGTGTATTCCACTGCTTTTGGATGTAATGTCAGATCTGTATATATGTGTAGCTCTGGGGGGAAGGCAGTTCCCCAACTGGGGCAAGTTCCCTAAGGTCCCTATGAATCTGATGAAACTGAAGGAGGACAAGAGGAAGGGCATGTTGGGAGAAAGTGTTTTTATTGCTAACAGCTTGCTCCCCCTCTATCTGTCCTCTCTGGCCTCTCACAGGCTCACTTCCCCTGCCCGCCCTTTCCGGGAGGAACTCCATAGGCAGGTGCCTGGTGACTGAGGGGCACCAGACCAGTTAGGTACTAGGGAAGGAGGGACTGGCTGTTTTCCCTCTACTCCTTGCCCCAGGTCAGCCAGAATCTCTGCCACAGTAAACACCCATTGGTATGTAAATAGACCCTTATCCCCACACCACTCTATGGAAGACAGGCAGAAATTCTAGGTGAAAACCTTCATTGACCCCACAATATGTAATTCTGTTTGGTCTAATGATTCTTTATTGATTTTCTCTCTGGATAATCATTGATGTTAGTGGGGTGTTAAAGTCTACTACTGTTACTATATTACTGTCAGTTTCTTTATGTCTGATATTTACTTTATATATTTAGGTGCTCCTCTGTTGGGCACATAGATATTTATAATTGTTAAATCTTGCTGGATTGTGCCTTTAATTATTATATAATGTTCTTCTTTGTCTCTTCTTACAGTCTTTGTTTTAAAGTCTATTTTGTTTAATATAAGTGTGGTTACTCCAGCTTTTTTTTTTTTTCATTCCATTTTGCATGTAATATCTTTTTCCATCTCCCTTCAATTTAGTTTGTGTGTGTTTGGGTCTAAAGTGTAGGCAACAAATAGATGAGCCTTGTTTTTTATCCATTCAGTTGACCCTATGTCTTTTAATTGGAGCATTTCATTCATTTACATTTAATTTAATTATTGATAGTATGTAGTTATTGCCATTTTGTTACATGTTTCCTGGTTGTTTTTGTTGATCTTGCCGATCCTTTCTTCCTCTCTTGCTCTCCATTTGTGCATTGTGACTTTCTTTGGTATTGTTTGGATTCCCTTCTCTGTATTTTGTGTATCCATTATAGGTTTTTGGCTTGTGGTTACCAGAGGGTTCATCCATGACATCCTACATATATAGCAATCTATAATAAGCTGATGGTCACTTCAGTTTGAACACATTCTAAAAACACATTTTTTTTTTCGCCCTTCTCCACATTGTATGTATACAATGCCTTCTTTTACACCTTTTTATTTAGTGGTTCCCTTAACTAATTTTTAGATGTAATTGATTATATTACCTTTGTATTTTGACCTTCATGCAAGCCTTTAGGTGATTGGTTTACTGCATCTGGTACATTTTTGTCCGTGACATTTTTCCTTTCATCTTTTCCTTGCTTCTAGTTAAGGTCTTTTCTTTTCTTCTTAAATATTCCTCTTTTAACATTTCTTGTAAGGCCAGTGTAGTGGTGATGAACTCGTTTAACTTACGTTGTTCTGTGAAGCTCTTTATCTCCCCTTCCATTCTGACTGATGACCTTTCTGTGTATAGCGTATTCTTGGAGGTTTTTCTCTTTCAGCACTTTGAATGTATCATTCCACTCTTCTCTGACCTGTAGGGCTTCTGCTGAAAATCAGCTGATAGTCTTAGGGGTTTCCCTTATAGGTAACTCAGAGCTTTTCTCTCTCTGCTTTTAAGATTCTCTTTTTGTCTTTGATCTTTGACATTTTAATTACACTGTGTCTTGGTGTGGACCTCCTTGGGTTTATCTTGTTGGAGACCTCTCTGCTTTCTGGACCTGAATGTCTGTTTCCTTCCCTGGGTTAAGGAAATTTTCAGCTATTATTTCTTCAGATAAGTTTTCTACTTCTTTCTCTTTCTCTTCTTCCTTTCTTTTTCTCTCTTCTCCTTCTGGGACTCCTGTAATGTGAGTGTTTGGACAGTTGATATTGTCTCAGAGCTCCCTTAAACCTGTCTTCATTTCTTTTTATTCTTTTTTCTTTCAGCTGTTCAGCTTGAATGTACATTCTTCTGCATCCTCTAGTCTGTTGTTGATTGTTGATTCCAGCTGGTGTATTTTTCATTTCATTTTTTGTATTCTTCTTCTCTGGTTCTGTTTTATATTATCTATTTCTTGTGGAGGTTTTCAGTGAGTTCCTCCACTCTTATCTCAAGTCTAGTGAGCATCTTTATAGTCATTAATTTGAACTCTATCCAATCTTGCTTAATTCTTTCATTTAGTTCTTCTGAAGTTCTGTCCTGCTTTTTTGTTTCAAACATATATGTCCTAATTTTATTTGACTTCCTGTGATTGGTTCTATGGATTAGCGGAAAAGGCCGTCTTTCCCAGTTTTGAAGTATTGGCCTTGTGTAGGGAAGTTCCCTAGGTAGACTGTGTGTGCCTGCTAGTTTGGGCCAGTGGATGGAGGCCCATGAGCTGGGAGCGTCCTGGTAACAGGACTGTCGGGGTGCGGTTGAAGGGAGGTGTATTTAGGGAATCCAACCAGAGGGGCTCATGAGTGGATACTGATCAGGTCCATACTGGTGGGAGGGCTGTGGGTCCAGGTGTGGTGTCCAGGAGAGCCCTGCTTCCACAGCTAATGACTCCATGCCTGTGGTGCAGCAGTGGTCCCGGTGTACTCTGCAGGGGTGGGCAGCAACTGGCTTTGCACCCATGGTGCTGCCCTAGGACCAGGCTTGGCTCCTAGGAAAGTCCTGCCTCTGTGGCTACTGGGGTGGCACCTACAGTGCAGAGGTGGCAAGGATGTGCACTCCAGATATTGAGGGTGACTGACTCTGTCCTTGGGGCATCTGAGGCCTGAATGTGCTCTGTGGCTGATGGCTTGGAAGCTGCTTAGATTGCTCCCTGTATCACCCTCAGTGTGGGAAAGGAGTGCAGAACATGGTGCTCACCAGACCTCTGATCTGGAGAATGTTGCAGCCGTTCCCTAGCCAAATGGTGGGTGCTTTAGTTGTATAAATTGGGGGGATTTTTCACTTACAATCTACTTGCACTTGAAAGTGTTGCCTTTTTTTCTCTGCCTCAAGTCAGGGAATCTGTGTCCAGGTCCCTCAGCAATACTCCTCCTCTCTGCAGGTTGTTGTGCTGGGGGTGGGGTTCCCTCCCTTACTGTGTTTTCGTCTCCCACTGTTTTTTTTTGTGTGTGCTCTTTCTGTCCCTCATTGTGCAGGTGCACACTCAGTCCTTGGTTCTTCCTCAAGATGAGTTGCCCTGTGTGTAAGTGTAGGTTCAGTGTGAAGGTGAGAGGAAGTGGGATTTGGTGTGAGGTGGGAGGACATGGGTTCAAGCTCTCTCTACATGACCATCTTCCCAGAAGTCCTCCTTACTATTATTTTAGTGTGTGTGTGTGTGTGTGTAAACACTGCATAAGATGTTACTGTACTGAACAATGATTATTTAGATTTTTTAAAGGAATACTTTTTATTGAAGTACAATGTGTAGAAAAGCATACAAATCATAAGGGTACAGCTTAAATGAGAAAATTTGCTAGTCATATGGACTTGCATGTTCCCATCCTTACAAGTAATTTCTTACAGGAAATTAGTACATTTGGCCTTCTGGTTTTAAAACCTCAATTTCCTGACCTTTATTATTAAATATGACCCTGTGAGCTTAACCTACTTTCATTTTTCCAAGAATGCAAGGCTCTTGGAGGCTGCTGTATGCCAGACTATGGACTACCTTAGTAGTGAATGCTGTCTACTTGGTGAAGTTTCTTTTCATTGAATTGGATTAATTTGTTCAGTGCCAGTCAGGCACTGACACTGCAAGTATAGCCATTATACACCTGACTAAAGTTTTTGAGTTAAGCTAATGCTGGTAAAGTGAGTCTTATGCTAGTACTTATTATTATTAGTTTTTAATATAATTTATTTTGGTATCATTAATCTACAATTACATGTGCAATATTATGGCCATTAAACTACCCCTTCATAAGGTCCCCCCCACAAACCCCACTACAGTCACTGTCCATCAGCGTAGTGAGATGCTATAGATTCACTACTTGTCTTCTCTGAGTTGTACAGCCCTCCCCGTGCCCCCCGCAACATTACATCTGCTAATTGTAATGCCCCTTTTTCCCCCTTATCCCTCCCTTCCCACCCATCTTCCCCAGTCCCTTTCCCTTTGGTAACTATTAGTCCGTTCTTAGGTTCTGTGAGTCTGCTGCTGTTTTGTTCCTTCAGTATTTTTTCTTTGTTCTTACACTCCACATATGAATGAAATCATTTGATACCGGTCTTTATTGGCTTGGCTTATTTTACTGAGCATAATACCCTCTAGCTCCATCCATGTTGTTGCAAATGGTAGGATTTGTTTTCTTCTTATGGCTGAATAATATTCCATTGTGTGTATGTACCACATCTTCTTTATCCATTCATCTACTGATGGACACTTAGGTTGCTTCCATTTCTTGGCTATTGTAAATAGTGCTGCGATAAACATAGGGGTGCATCTGTCTTTTTCAAATTGGGCTGCTGCATTCTTAGGGTAAATTCCTAGGAGTGGAATTCCTGGGTCAAATGGTATTTCTATTTTGAGTTTTTTGAGGAACCTCCATACTGCTTTCCACAATGGTTGAACTAATTTGCATTCCCACCAGCAGTGTAGGAGGGTTCCCTTTTCTCCACATCCTCGCCAACATTTGTTGTTGTTTGAGTTTTGGATGTTGGCCATCCTTACTGGTGTGAGGTGATATCTCATTGTGGTTTTAATCTGCATTTCTCTGATGATTAGCGATGTGGAGCATCTTTTCATGTGCCTGTTGGCCATCTGAATTTCTTGCTAGTACTTATTTTGAACTTTCCACAGGACTGTTCTTTGGGGGTACAGATTATTTTTTTCTCATCTCTTTATCCTTAAGATATATTCATAGGGATGTTGACTTTGTTTTAGGATAAAATAAAAGCCCTGGTGCCATCTCAGATAACTTGTGGAAATACAATCTTAGGTTGTGAGTAACTTTGAAAGGTAATTTAGTGTTTCCTATCTTCAGACAGAATTATTATCTGATTGAATCTGTAAGCTCATAATCTAACTAGGAAAGAAAAGTTCCACAAAATTAGGTTACATGCACAGAATCCCAGAGACTCCAAAGTACATGTTATGCTTGAAGAATAACTAATAGCCTTCTGTCACTGACAGATGAATTTTTTTATTTTTATTTTTGGAAAGGGTAGGAGATGAAGCTAGGAGGCTAGGCTTGTTTGATTTAATGGTACATGAATGCCTGCTAAGGATTTCTAACTTTATTTTATGGATACTGGGGACCCGTCGATTATTAGAAATTGAGGGAAGATAACTCTGGCAGTATAGAGGCTGGCTTTGCATAGTGCTTTTTTGTTCACTCTTTTGGGTGTGCTTGTTTGTATCTTTCAGTGGATTGTAAACTCCTTTGGGGTCAGGGCCTGAGTCATATTTGCTTTTCATTCTCATGCCCCAATCTGTGTGTTCCCTAGCACTTAGTAGTTTTGGAATAAAGTGATAAATAGTAGCCATCCAAGCATTGAAGTATTTGTTTACTTTTTATTTATCTCTCATAAGAGTAGCCAGTGGGTTGTTCCTTTATGTATGTTTCCTGTATTACTTTATTTTTTTTATTTTGGTACCATTAATATACACTTACATGAGCAACATAGTGGTTACATGATTGCCCCATTATCAAGTCCCCACCACATACCCCATTACAGTCTCCGTCCATCAGTGTAGTAAGATGCTATAGAATCACTACTTGTCTTCTCTGAGTTGTACAGTCCTCCCCATGCCCCCCCAACATTGCATCTGCTAATCGTAATGCTCCTTTTTCCCCTTAGTCTCTCCCTTCCCACCCATCTTCCCCAGTCCCTTTCTTTCCCTTTGGTAACTATTAGTCCATTCTTGGGTTCTGTGAATCTGCTGCTGTTTTGTTCCTTCACTTTTTTTCTTTGTTCTTATACTCTGCATCTGAGTGAAATCATTTGATACTTGTGTTTTTCGGCTTGGCTTACCTCACTGAGCATAATACCTTCTAGCTCCATCCATGTTGTTGCAAATGGTAGGATTTGTCTAATTCTTATGGCTGAATTCCCATTGTCTATATGTACCGTATCTTTTTTATCCATTCATCTACTGATGGACACTTAGGTTGCTTCCCTTTCTTGGCTATTGTAAATAGTGCTGCGATAAACATAGGGGTGCATCTGTCTTTTTCACATTGGGCTGCTGCATTCTTAGGGTAAATTCCTAGGAGTGGGATTCCTGGGTCAAATGGTATTTCTATTTTGAGTTTTTTGAGGAACCTCCATACTGCTTTCCACAATGGTTGAACTAGTTTACATTCCCACCAGCAGTGTAGGAGTGTTCCCCTTTTCTGCATCTTCGCCAGCATTTGTTGTTGCTAGTCTTTTCTATGTTGGCCATCCTTATGGGTGTGAGGTGATATATCATTGTGGTTTTAATTTGCATTTCTCTGATGATTAGCGATGTGGAGCATCTTTTCATATGCCTGTTGACCATCTAAATTTCTTCTTTGGAGAAATGTCTGTTCAGATCCTCTGCCCATTTTTTAATCAGATTATTTGCTTTTTGTTTGTTGAGGTATGTAAGCTCTTTGTATATTTTGTATGTCACCCCCTTATCGGATATGTCATTTATGAATATATTCTCCCATACTATAGGATGCCTTTTTCTACTGATGGTGTCCTTTGCTGTACAGCTTTTTAGTTTGATATAGTCCCACTTGCTCATTTTTGCTTTTGTTTCCTTTGCCCGTGGAGATATGTTCATGAAGAAGTTCATATTTATATTCAGGAGAGTTTTGCCTGTGTTTTCTTCTAAGAGTTTTATGTTTTCATGACTTACATTCAGGTCTTTGATCCATTTCAAGTTTACTTTTGTGTATGGAGTTAGACAGTAATCCAGTTTCATCGTCTTACATGTAGCTTTCCAGTTTTGCCAACACCAGCTGTTGAGGAGGCTGTCATTTCCCCATTGTATATCCATGGCTCCTTTATTGTATATTAATTGACCATATATGCTTGGGTTAATATCTGGACTCTCTATTTTGTTCCACTGGTCTGTGGATCTTTTCTTGTGCCAGTACCAAATTGTTTTTGTTACTATGGCTTTGTTGAGGAGCGTAATCCCCTCTGCTTTATTCTTCCTTCTCAGGATTTCTTTGGCTATTTGGGGTCTTTTGTGGTTCCATATGAATTTTAGAACTATGTGTTCAAGTTTGTTGAGAATGCTGTTGGTATTTTGATAGGGATTGAATTGAATCTGTAGATTGCTTTGGACAGGATGGCCATTTTGACAATATTAATTCTTCCTAGCCAAGAGCATGGGATGAATTTCCATTTGTTAGTGTCTTCTTTAATTTCTCTCATGAGTGTCTTGTAGTTTTCAGGATGTAGGTCTTTCACTTCCTTGATTAGGTTTATTCCTAGGTATTTTATTCTTTTTGATGTAATTGTGAATGGAATTGTTTTCCTGATTTCTCTTTCTGCTAGTTCATCGATAGTGTATAGATATGTACCTATTGCCATTTCAGGCTTTGGATTTGTGGTCACCAGAGGTTCAAGGGCAGCTTCTTTACTATCTAACTGTCTATCTTAACTCACTTATTACACTATTATAAACACAGTCTGATGATTCTTTATTTCTCTACCTTCTTTTTCTCTCTCCTCCACTCTTTATATGTTAGGTGTTTTAGTCTGTACTCTTTGTGTTTTCCTTGACTGATTTTGTGGTTATCTGATTTTATTTTGCCTTTAGTTAGTATTTGTTTGGTGTACTTTCTTTGAGGTGGTTTTATTTTCTCTGGTGACAGCTATTTAGCCTTAGGCATACTTCCATTTAGAGCAGTCCCTTTAAAATACATTGTGGAGATGGTTTGTGGGTGGTAAATTCCCTCAACTTTTGCTTTTCTGGGAATTGTTTAATCTCTCATTCAAATTTAAATGATAATCTTGCTGTATACAGTATTCTTGGTTTGAGGCCCTTCTGTTTCATTGCCATTCCGTTCTGGGCTGTAAGGTTTCTGCTGAGAAGTCTGATGATAGCCTGATGGGTTTTCCTTTTTTCTCTCTCTGGCTGCTTTTAATACTCCGTTCTTGTCTTTGATCTTTGCCATTTTAATTATTATATGTCTTGGTGTTGTCCTCCTTGTGTTGGGAGATCTGTGGACTTCCATGGTCTGAAAGACTATTTCCTTCCCCAGCATGGGGAAGTTTTTAGCAATTATTTCTTCAAAGACACTTTCTATCCCTTTTTCTCTTTCTTCTTCTTCTGTTACCCCTATAATGCGAATATTGTTCCGTTTGGATTGGTCACACAGTTCTCTTAATATTCTTTCATTCCTAGAGATCCTTTTATCTCTCTTCTTCTGCTTCTCTGTATTCCTGTTCTCTGATTTCTATTCCATTAGCAGTCTCTTGCAACTCATCCAGCCTGCTTTTAAGTCCTTCCATTGTTTGCTTCATTTCTGGTATCTTCCTCCTGAATTCATCCCTTTGGTCTTGAATATTTCTCTGTAGCTCCATCAGCATGCTTATGACTTTTATTTTGAATTATTTTTCAGGAAGATAGGTGATTTCAGTCTCCCTAAGCCCTCTCTCTGATGTTTGAGGGATTTTGGAGTGAACAAGGTTCTTCTGCCTTTTCATAGCGATGGAGTGGTTGCCAGCAAGTGGTGTGTGTGTCAGCTGGGAGAACAAGGTCCTTTCCTGCTTGCCAGTTGCCTTGCTTGTCTCCACTGTGTGGGTTAACCACACACAGTGAGCAGCCTCTGTGTTAATTCCCTAAGCTGCCATAGGCGGGGCGGACTTTGGAGTAGCCTAGGGCAATGGCAGGGGTCACCGTCCAGCAGCGTGTTTTCTGCCACAAGAACAAAGCCCCTTTGTGCCTCCCAATCTCCACACCCACCTGTAGGTAGCAGGCTCTGGGTTAATCCCCTGAGCTGCCATGGGTGGGGCAGCCCTCAGGATAGCCTAGGGCACTGGCCTGTATTACTTTCTTATGAATGTACATGCATACCTCTTCTTATTGCACTTTGCAGATTTTGTGTTTTTTTGCAAATTAAAGGTTTGTAACAGTGCTTCATTGAGCAAGTATATCTAACATTTTCTGAGCAACATTTCCTTACTTTGTGTCTCTGTATCACATTTTAGTACTTCTAGCAGTATTTCAAACTTTATTATATTTGTTATTGTGATCTATAGTCAGTGATCTTTGATGACCTTATTATGTTTGTTATTGTGATCTATAGAGTCAGTGATCTTTGATGTTACTGTAATTGTTTTGGGTGTCACGAACCATACCTGTATAAGATTGTGAACTTAATCGATACATGTTGTATATTTTCTTTTTCTTTTTTTTATAATTTATTTTGGTATCATTAATCTACAATTACATGTGTAATATTATGGTTATTAAACTACCCCCTTCATCAGGTCCCCCCCACAAACCCCACTACAGTCACTGTCCATCAGCATAGTGAGATGCTATAGATTCACTACTTGTCTTCTCTGAGTTGTACAGCCCTCCCCGTGCCCCCCCCAACATTACATCTGCTAATTGTAATGCCCCTTTTTCCCCCTTATCCCTCCCTTCCCACCCATCTTCCCCAGTCCCTTTCCTTTTGGTAACTATTAGTCCGTTTTTGGGTTCTGAGTCTGCTGCTGGAGACTAAACAGTTTTTGATGCTTTCTATTAACAATATCAACAATTTCATCTTCATTTGAATGAGCTTTTGGGAATTTCCTGAAGGAAAAATAGTTATTTGCAATTTCTATTTTTCTAGACAGTGATTTCCTGGAATAATAAAGTCAGGTTGATAACACTAGAATGGTAAAGTCATGTTTTTTTAGATATAAGCTGTATGAATGTAGTTGGTTTTGGTATTCAATCACCAAATGCCACCGTAGAGCTTCAGTTACTAAATTTTGCCAATTCTTGTTTTATTTCTCTTACCCCTTTCCTGCCTCCTGAATTAGTTAGCCAGCTATCTTTCCTCCCTGCGTCCTTTCCTTCCTTGCATCCTCTTCCTGCCATACTTATGGACATTTATTAACCACTTATTAGCAAGCAGGTATAGAAGAGTTCATACATTCTGTGTAAGCTTGATGAAGTCCCTGCTTTCTGACCTTTATGTTGATCCTCTCCAACCTCAGTGAAAGGTTTACTCAAGTGGATGTGAGTATACTTCAGAGTCAGGATTGTTACCCTTACTGTTGGTGCCAGGTAACTAGATGAGCCTGTTTAGGGATCAAGTAGGTTATAGGTTCAGGGTCTGATGCTTGTTAGATCTTTTTAAAATTTAGATAAAATGTGAGTATAATATAGTTATACAGAAAAGTATACCAATCTTTTAAACTTTATTCAGGGACTGTATATTGTGTGTGTGTGTATTTTTTTTATTACCTTTGTTAAAGCTTTTTATTTTGGAATAAGTTTAAATTTATAGAAAAATTGCAAACATTGTGCATAGTTCCTATTTACCCCTCACCTAGTTTACCCTATGTTAACATCATATATTAGTATGATACCTTTGTCCAAACTAAGAAACTGACGTTGGTACATTACTGTTTAGAAACAAACTCCAGACATTATTTGGGAAGTGTATGACTTGTTGAAAAGTTTATATATCCTTGTTACTACCACCCAGGTGAAGATACAAGTCATTTCCAGCTCCCTAGCTCCCTTTTCCAGTTAGAAACTCCAAAAGTCATTACTATTTTGACTAATATTTCCATTGATTAATTTTGCCTGTTTTGAACTTTATATTAATGAAATCATACAATAAATTTCTGTTTCATGACCCTTTGACTCTATGTAATGTCTGTGAAATTTGTTCATGAGATATATATTTTGTCATGAGTTGTATGTATATGAGTAAGATGTTATTTTCCTGTGTAATATTTCATTATATGACTCTGCCACAATTTATCCATTCTCTTACTTATAAACATTTGGATTGCTTCTGGTACTTGGCCATTATGAATAGAGCTGTTATGAACATCTTGAACAAATGTTTTTTTTGTCATTTTCTGTATCCCTTTAGGACTATTTTCAAAGATCTTAATTTTTTTTTTTCTTACCATTTCACTGGGGAATGGGTATATGTAGCTCCTTATGATGTCATGCTGGAACTGTTTCCCTTGTCACCTATCTCCCAGTCTGGCCTGGCCTTTTATGTCTCTTGATAAACTCGCTCTCTTAATTGTCTTGAACAGAAATTCCTAGTTTTGGTAAAGTTTGATCTTTAAATATCTTTCTTTTTGACTTCTGTTTAAGAAATCTTTGCCTACCCCAAGAAATGAAGATGGTTTCCTGTACTTTCTTTTGACCCTTTAGGTGTTAGCTTTTACAATTAGGGCTGTGATCCATCTTGAATTAATTTTTTGTGTGAAGTGTAGGATCAAGGTTCATTTTTTTTCCATTCAGATAACCAGTTGTCCCATTTCTTCCCCACTGAATTCCATTGGTGCTTTTGCCATAAATTAAGTGGCCATATACACGTGGGTCTGTTTTTTGGCTTCTCTTATGTTCTGTTGGCCTGTTTGTCTATATGTACGTTAATATCACATTGGTCTTATATACGAGCTTAATAGTAAATCTTGAAATCTAGTAGTTTAAGTTCCCCAGTTGTGTTCTTCAAGGTTATATTGGCTATTCCAAGTTCTTTGCTTTTCCAAATAAGTTTTTGAATCAGTTTGTCAATTTGCTCAAAGAAAAACCCTGCTGTGTTTTGATTGGGATTGCATTGAATTTGTAGATCAATTTGGAGAAAAGTGACATTTTAACAATTTTGAAGTAACATTCAGTCTTCCAATCCTTGAACATGGTATATTTTACCATTTATTTAGGTCTTCCTTAATCTCTCAGTGTTTTGCAATTTTCAGTGTATTGTTCCTACACATTTTTGGTTAGATACAGAGGTATCTTATTTTTGATACTGTCATAAGTAGTATTTTTTATATCAATTTCCAATTGTTGCTAGTATATGGAAATACAGTTGATTTTTGAGTATTGGCTTTGTTTTCAAGGGCCCTACTGTTTGCTTATTAATCTAAAAATTTTATGGATTCTTTTGCATCTTTTGCCATGAGTGATATTGGCCTATCATTTTCCTTTTTCATAATAATCTTGTCAGATTTTTAAAAAAATCAGTTAAAACAAGCAAGATTGATTTAACATTTGAAAGTCAATCACTAATGCACTGTATGTAGAAAAAACCATATAATCATTTCAATAGATGTAGAAGAGGCATTTTACAAAATTCAAAACCTATTTACAAGTTGTTACAAACATTTAATTAAGAGTAGAAGTGAACATTATAAATCTGATGAAGGATATTTATCAACTTCCCTCTGCCCCAACAACAACTGAAAAACCTACAAGTAACATCATACTTGATGAAATATTGACCTCTTTTCCTTTGATGTTGGAAAATGATATCCACAGGAATATTTATTTTTAAGCCAATCCCAGAAATCTTACTCTACCAGTAACTGTTTTAGCAGTTAGCCTATTAAACAATGGAAGAGAAAACAGTGCATTGACCATAGCAAGTTGTTTCATAAAACTTTATTTCAGTTCTGTAATTGTGTGCTAGGTTGGGATTTTTACCTTCTGAAAAAGTTGGTATCAATTCAACAAATATGTGTTTGTTTAGTATGAGGTGCTAAGCACTGTGTTAAGCTCTGATGATATGGAGTGAACAAGAGAAATACAGAGCTTATAACCTATCGGGAAAAAAAAAGCAAATCATAAGTTTACAAAACATTTTACAGGAGCTTTTGGGGTAAATAAGAACAGTAAATTTACAAGGACCCTATATTGAAGAATCATATATAAAATGCTTAATAATAAGTTTTTAATCCTTTAAATAAGAACTTTTAAAAAGATTTTTATATTTCTTAATTATATAATTTATATGCTTCGTTGATTTTTTTTCCATCACCGTTTTTTCCCTTCTGTGAAATGCATTATGCTTTTTATCTTAAGATTTATAGGTTTACTTTTTACAGATTCCAATCAGTGTTAAATAATATTAGTATATGTATTGTTCCTCAGTTCTCTAGGAATGGTTGTAGAGTTTTGCCTTTAAGTGCATACTCTTCTATATAAAAAATATTTTGGGAAAATATAGCAAAGTTTTCACATTAATTATAATGGGTGGTAGGATACATGTAATTTTCATTTTATTCTTGATCTTTCCTGTATTGCCTGCTTTACAACATGCAATTTACTCTTACTTTAAGAAAAAGGGAGTTTTGCCATTTGTAACAACATGGGTGGACCTAGAGAGTATTACATCAAGTGAAGTAACTAAGAGAAAGACAAATACCATATGATTTCACTTGTATGTAGAATCTAAAAAACAAAACCAAACAGACCCATAAACAGGGAACAGATTGGTGGTGGCCATGGGGAAGGGGTGGGGGGATGGAAGAAGGGGATAAAGAGGTACAAACATCCATTTATAAAATAAATTAGTAATGGGGAAAAAAGTACAGTGTGGGAAATACAGTCAGTAATACTGGAATTATCTTTGTGTGTTGACAGATGGCAACTATACTTACCACAATGAGTATTTAGTAATGTACTTAACTGTTGAATCACTGTGTTGTACACCTGCAACCAATATAATATTGTATATCAACGATACATTGAAAATAAAGAATGAAAACTAAAAATAGATATATAAAAAGAGGACAGCATTTTTCAAAACAAAATGGAAACTTTTATTTCTGTTTATTAATCAAGAAGGAAATTGGTCATCTCATTGCTCTATAAAGAGACTTATTAACAAACACCAATTTACTTTTGACTAGGGTCTAGGGAAAATAGCTGTAGCTTTTCTCTTCAACCTGCTATTTTAGGCTTTCCAGAATAAGACATGTGGGAGTAGGTGATTTTTGTGGGGTTCTTCCCTCTTTGGCCCAGTTTTTTCCTCAGGTGTTTATATGCATATGAATAGAGGATATAATATAGAGGCCAAGATCAGGTCTCTAAAAACTTCAGTTGAAATCCAAACTTACTTAAACTCATACTAAAATATGAATGACTAGGTAGTTTTCTTTTCCTCCCACATGTATTTACATTTTGGTGTACATTTGAGAGATTTACACAGTTCTTTTCTAATTGATATAATTTGTATTCATTTAGTATTTATTGAGTCTGTGCCAAGCTACTGGAGAAAAAGGAAAATGTAGATCTGGTTCTTATCCTTGGAAAGTATGCCCATTGGTAAGGAAATTGCCACTATTCCACTATTTTTGACCTAGTGGTACTTTCATATGAATTACCTAAAAATACAGTACAAAATAGTGGTATGAATCATGGTGTCACCCTATTGGAGAAGTGGAGAGATCTGATCCTGAGAGGAGTTTCAAAACAGTTTTTCATGTCACTTCTTTCTCACTTTTAAAAAGTCTAACTCTTAATGCTCTCATACCTCTCCTAGGACTCTATCTTTAGTCTTTGTATACTCCCAGGGATTATGCTTTGATTCACTGAATGAAATGAACATGAACCTCATTTTCCCCAGGTTACTTTCCAGGTACTATAGTTTCTTCATGGTCTAATCCCAGTTCTATTTTGTTAGGTCCCGAGTAAAATATCTGCTCTGCCTTTTGTGAATTAGAGATGTCAACATGATTATTTTCTTACATCTTTTCATTTGCCTCAGCTCTTAACTAAATAAATACCTTTTACCAATACTCTTAATTTGAGAAATTGTTATCTGTTATTAGAGAAAGGCATTTCAACAAACTCAGGGCTTTATGTTTTTAAATTATTTTTAGTAGAACCATTGCAGAAATGTCCTATTGAGTTTAATTGCAGTTCTCCACAGAAGAGTTGCTTGAGAACCCAATGTAATGTGTTAACTGAGTGAATCTTTTTTCTTTTCAGTTGGAAAGACGTCCTTGATCACCAGATTCATGTATGACAGTTTTGACAACACCTACCAGGTATTTGTTTTTGCCAACTCACCAGCTGTTTCTATTTTGTGTTACAAGTAATATTCAAGTTCTTGTAAAATATTAATTTGTTTACATGCAGTCATAGATATAAACGCTTTCTGTAATCTTTAAAAAAACTGTACAAAGTATAACTGATGTTGCCCATAATCCTCAACTTTTTCATTTGATTTATCCCCTCTTCCAAATATTGAAAGATTATCGCTAATACCATCTGGGATAGAAGTAGGCATGATTTATATGTTCTCTTATATTGGGGTTTCATCCAGGTCTAGGATTCTGTGACATTTTGATCTACACTTGAAATCAAGACTAAATGAGTAATGTAATTAGAAATCATTACCAGAAGGAGATTTGGGAAATCCACAAATATGTGGAAATTAAACAACACATTACTAAATAACCAGTGGGTCAAAGATAAAATCACAAGGGAAATTAGAAAATACTTTGAGTCAAAGGAAAAAGAAAACAACATACCAAAATTATGGGATACAGTTAAAGCAGTGCTACAGGAAAAGAAAAAATACATTAAATCAATAACTTAACTCTTTACCTTGAGAAACTAGAAAAAGAGGAATAAACCTAAAGCAAGCAGGTGGAAGAAACTTTTAAAATGTAATTTTTATTATTCAGGTATGGTGAGGCCAATAGAGCAAGAGATAATTACCACTGAAAAGATAGTTTATTATACTCACAGATCCCAAGAGGAGGGGGATACTCTGTGCTTTGGGAGAGAGGCACATTGGAAGCATTGGTGTTGGCCAGGAAATGGAGTAGTGGGAAAAGGGAAACATGGGCAGGAGCCTTTATTGTGCTTTCTGTGGGAAGGATGGGTGAGATGAGGTAAGCAGATTTCGGATTGCCTAGTTTGAATAATTTCAGTGGCCTCTGGGGTGTAATGGCTGTTCCTAACAATTTTCTGGTACTTGGTCATGGGATGATTGGGGCAGGGGAGTAGTGGCCCTGAGTGTGGTAGAGGAGATGGTTCAGGTATGGACTCTTAAGTTGGTTGGTTTGCATGTGAAAGGTGCTCTCACAGGCAAGTTTACTATCTCCAGGAATTGGCAAACCCTGGGAGGGCCAGTCTCTCCAGTGTCAGGAAGTCCCCAGGTGTCAAAGAAACAAAAATACAGAAAATAAAGACATTCCTAATTCAGAAACTAATGAATATTAGAGCAGAAATACAGGAAAAAGAATAGAAAAGCAGTAGAGAAGTACACTGAAACCAAAAGTGGTTTAGAAAAGATCAACAATTGACAAACCTTTAGCTAATCAATGGAAAAGGAGAGAAGACTCAAATTACTAAAACCAGAAAGAAAGGACATCACTACTAACTATACAGAAATAAAAGACTAAAAGGGAATACTATGAACAATTCTGTCAACAAATCAGATAATCTAGATGAAATGGACAAATTCCAAGAACAATACTAACTATTGCAACTAACTCAAGAAGAAACAGAACATTTCAGTATACCTTTAATAAGTAAAATTAGTGATCAAAAAACTTCCCACAGAGAAAACCACCCAGGACTGGATAGATGGCTTCACTGGTCAATTCCACGAAACATTTAAAGAACAACACCAATACTTCATATACTTAGAAAAGTAGAATAGGAGGGAACACTTCCCAACTCATTCTCTGACGTCATTATTACTCTGATACCCAAGGCAGAAAAAGACATCAAAATTAAAACTACAGGCTAATATCCTATGTGAACATAAACACAACAGCCCTCAGCAAAAGAACTACCAAACTGAATTTAGCAACTCGTGGAAAGGATTATATACCTTTTAGCTAGTGGATTGGTAGGTTGGTACCAGGATTACAAACTTGGTTAAACATACAAAATGTGTGTAATGCACTATATGGGAAGAATAAAAGATAAAATCACATGGTCATTTCAATAGACATAGAAAAAGCATTATAAAAACAAATGAGGACTGCGCTGATGGACAGTGACTGTAGTGGGGTATGTGCAGGGGACTTGATAATAGGGGGTCTAGTAACCATAATGTTCAAGTGATTGTACATTAACGATACCAAAAAAAAATAAAAACCCCCCCAAAAACAAATGAGAAACGCAAGGGAACTTCTTAAACATAATAAAGGGCATCTATGAAAAACCCACAGCTAATACTTAATGTTGAAAAGCTGAATGCTTCCTAAGATCAGGAACAAAACAAGGATGTCTGCTGTCAGTTATATTTATAGCTAAGTTATATGTATGTGTAAGGTATCTTAGTTTAAACCTCTTAATCGTAAAACAAAAATCAAAGAACAAATAAAAAAAATGAATTAGCAGTGTTAAAAGCTAGTACTTTCACTGAGGCCCTAAGCACATTATAAATCTTTTTCTGTATTAAATTTCTAAAATGTTCTTATTAAAATAAACAAAAGGCCCCTTTAAGTATCTATTTTACATCTGTTATTATGTAATTAGTATAAAAGCTTCATTTCAGTTGTTTTAGTAATATATATCAAATGTTAACCTAATTAGAGGAATGGTTAATTTTCATAGTTATTGCCACTGTCTCAATTATTTATCAAACCATTTTTTATGAAAGCTAGGGTAAATTTAAAATCTGAATCCTGTCCCTTTTTTAGTATGTATTTTCCATGTTTGAAATATTTTATTTCAGGAGTATGCCTTCTGATTTAAATACTTGAAAAACTGAAAAACTTGGGCATTTCCTTTCTAGGAATGTCATGTAATAAACATTAAAGTTAGAAGAACCTTTATTTACATTTTAGCTCTGCCATTTGGTAGTTGGATGCTTTTGGACAAATTACACCAGTTTAGACAAACCTTTTTGGAAAAATGCTCTATTCTTTTGTGATATTGCCATTTACAATTCAGAAAAACACTGATTGTTTTTATCTTCTTCTTTCTTTGAAAATCTTAGCACTTGCTTCATAGTGTTCCTCTCCATTTTAACCTGTCAGCATTTTAAGTGACTATAATGATCACATAGAAGATCTTATACTTTTAACTAACTGGCTATAAATTGGGGGTTCCCATGACCCTCCTTGGGTTCAGTAATTTGCTAGAGTAGTTACAGAACTCAGGGAAACACCTGTGTTTACCAGATTATTATAAAAGATGCAGATGAACAACCAGATGAACATATATGTAGGACAAGTTATGGAAGGGTCCCAAGTTCAGGAGCTTCTTTACCTGTGGAGTTTGGGATTTGCCACCTTCTGCACATGGCATATTCTTGTTCACCAACCTAAAAGCTCTCCAAACTGCTTCTAGGGTTTTTATGGAGTCTTCATTACATGTGGTTGGTTATATCGTTGACCACTCATGACTGAGCTCAATCTCTAGCATCCCTGGATGTGGGTCTTGGGCAGGGGTGGGGGCAGCTGAAAGTTCCAAACTCCTAATTGTATGATTGGTTTCCCCATTCTTAGGGACTGACTTTATGGAAGTTGCCTCATTAGTATAAAATTAGATGTGGTTGAAAGGGTTGTTATGAATAAGGAAAGATTCTCCTTTCACATTTCTTGCTCTGTTTTCAGAGCTGTTTCAGGAGCTGGGAACAGAAACCAAACATTAAAACAAAAATAAGAAAAGATGCTCCTTTCACTATTATCACTTAGGAAATTACCAAACCACAGAAGTTTAGTGCCTTGGGCCAAGAGACTGGAACAAAGATCAAAATACATATTTCTTATTATATCACAGTATCACACCAGTGAACTCCACACTGGTAAATGCAGTGGTCATTTCTCAGTCTTCATCTTACTTGACCTGTAAGCAGCATTTAACATTTTAACGTGATTTCTTGAAACTTGTTTTCACTTGGCTTTCAGGATACCACACTTTGCTCATTGTTCTACCTTTCTGGCCTCTCTCTCTCTGTATATTTTGCTAGTTCTTCCCTAGTCTGTAAGTGTTGGTTGCTTCAGGGCTCAACCTTGGGTCTACACCCACTCTGAAGTGATCTTATACAAAGTCCCATAGCTTTAAATACTGTGTGTAATGATTCTCAAAATGCTTATGATTCCCAAATTTACATAGTTAGCCTGGATCTCTTTCTTCTCAATTCCAGATCCATATTTCAGCTGCGTACCTGACATCTCCATGTGGTTATCAGTTGGCATCTCAAACTTGATATATTCGAAACTGAACTCTTAAGATTCCCCCTCAGACCTGCTTTTCCTGTCCTTTCCCATCTCAGTTAACAACACCAGGCTTTCAGTAAGCTCAGGTTACCTTGGTGTTATACTCAATTCCTCTTTTCTTTCCTACCCCACTTCTGCTCTATCATCATGTTCTGTTAGCTCTGCTTTTCAAATATATCTGGATTCTTTTCCATCTCCCACCCCAACTAAAACCATACTAGTCTTAAATCACAATAATAGCCTCCTAAATGATCTTGCTAATTCCCTTTCACACTATCAGGTTAATTTCAACACAGTAGCCAGAATGATTCTTCTAAGTTAAAAGTCAGTGATGAAGTCTAACTCCATACACAAAAGTAAACTCTTAAGTGGATCAAAGACCTGAATGTAAATCATGAAACCATAAAACTCTTAGAAGAAAACATAGGCAGAACTCTCTTGAATATAAACATGAGCAACTTTTTCAAGAACATACCTCCCTGGGCAAGGGAAACAAAAGCAAAAATGAGCAAGTGGGACTATATCAAACTAAAAAGCTTCTGTACAGCAAAGGACACCATCAGTAGAACAAAAAGGCATTCTACAGTATGGGAGAATATATTCATAAATGACATATCTGATAAGGGGTTGACATCCAAAATATATAAAGAGCTCACACACCTGAACAAACAAAAAGCAAATAATCCGATTAAAAAATGGACAGAGGATCTGACCAAACACTTCTCCAAAGAAGAAATTCATATGGCCAACAGGCAAATGAAAAGATGCTCCACATCACTAATCATCAGAGAAATGCAAATTAAAACCACAGTGAGATATCACCTCACACCAGTTAGGATGGCCAACATCCAAGAGACAAACAACAACAAGTGCTGGTGAGGATGCGGAGCAAGGGGAACCCTCCTACGCTGCTGGTGGGAATGTAAACTAGCTCAACCATTGTGGGAAGCAGTATGGAGGTTCCTCAAAAAACTCAAAATAGAAATACCATTTGACCCAGGAATGCCACTCCTAGGAATTTACCCTAAGAATGCAGCAGCCCAGTTTGAAAAAGACATATGCACCCCTATGTTTATCACAGCACTATTTACAGTAGCCAAGAAATGGAAGCAACCTAAGTGTCCATCAGTAGATGAATGGATAAAGAAGATGTGGTACATATACACAATGGAATATTATTCAGCCATAAGAAGAAAACAAATTCCACCATTTGCAATAACGTGGATGAAGCTAGAGGGTATTATGCTCAGTGAAATAAGCCAGACAGAGAAAGACAAGTACCAAATAATGGAGTATAAGAACAAAGAAAAAACTGAAGGAACAAAACAGCAGCAGACTCACAGAACCCAAGAATGGACTAACAGTTACCAAAGGGAAAGGGACTGGGGAGTGTGGGTGGGAAGGGAGGGATAAGGGGAATAAGAGGCAATAATACAAATAGCACACATAGTGTGTGTGGGGGGGGCACGGGGAAGGCAGTATAGCACAGAGAAGGCAAGCAATGACTCTATAGCATCTTACTATGCTGATGGATAGTCACTGTAATGGGCTATGTGGTAGGGACTTAATAATGGGGGGAATCTAGTAACCACAGTGTTGCTCAAGTGATTGTATATTAATGATAAAAAAAAAGTCAATGATGAAAATGTTCTAAAATTGACTGTGGTAATACTTGTGTAATTCTGTGATTATAGTCAAAACCATTGAATTGTATGTATACTTCAAATGGTTGAATTATATCGTATATGAATTATATATATAGCTGTTTTTAACCAAAGTGTTATCAGGTCATTCTTTTGAATATTCCATCTAATTCAAAGTAAAGCAAAGCCATTACAATTCCTTCTACACTATGTTGTATATTTAACCCATTTACCACTATATGCTATATTTTTATAAAATTAAGTTACAAAATGAGAAGAAAAAACAGATATACAAAGTAAAAGTCCACTGTAATTTAAAAAGTGCCTGGATGCTGATTACTATAAAAGCTCACAGGTGCATATTCCCCAGTTTCTGTACTTACTTTACTATGGACTGATGACAGTTGTTGGGATTAGCACTAGCCCTTGGACTTCTTTGAATAGCACTTGCTTGTTGAGACCCTGTTGTTCTCCCTACCTCGTTGTCTTTGTGATCTCATCTTTACTACCTTCCCCCTTGTGCTCAGATCTCCAGTTGTAGTAACTTTATTGCTGTTCCTTGTACTTGTTAGGCTTTCTCTTATCTTACACTCTTTTCTCCTTGTGGAAACCTCTAAACCCAAGTAAGCTACATAGGTATTCTTGTTTGATAATGCTAGAATCCTGGGGACAAATATATGGGCTCATTACATTATTATCTCCATTTTTTTAACTTCTTCATAAAACTTTTTTTTACATTTTTTAAAGTTGTAAGTTGATCATATCAATAGATGCAGAAAAGTATTTGACAAAGTCCAACATCCATTCATGATAAAGATCAGTAAGCTAGGAATAGAGGAGAATTTCTTCAACTTGGTAAAGAATATCTACAAAAAAACCTATAGCTAACATAACACATAATAGAAGTTCAAGCTTTCCCACTAAGATCAGGAACAAGGCAAGGATATCCATGTCCCTTCTCACCACTACTTTTTGGCATTTACTGAAAAGTCCTTTTTTAATGCAGTAGTTGTCAGGGGGAATACAAATATATAGATTGTGAAGGAAGAAATAAAACTGCATGCGACATGATTGTAGAAAATACCAAAGAATCAACAAAAAAAATGAATAAGCAGTTATAACAAGGTTAAAATATAAAGTCAATTGCTGTCCTATATACTGGAAATAAGCAAGTGGACTTTGAGATTAAAACAGTACTATTTATATTGCACTCCCAAAAATGAAATACTTAGGTACAAATCTAAGAAACTATTACAAGATCTGGATAAGGAAAGCTGCAAAACTCTGGTGAAAGATAACAGAGAAGAACTAAATGGAGAGACACTCCATGTTCATTGATAGGAAGACTCAATATTTTCAAGGTGCCAGTTCTCCCACCTTGATCTATAGACTGAGTGCAATCCCGATCAAAATCCCTGCAAGTAATTTTGTGGATAATGACAAACCGTTTCTTAAGTTTATATGGAGAGGCAAAAGACCTAGAATACCCACACAATATTGAAGGAAAAGACAAAAAGAACTGATGCAATCCAACTTCAGGACTTAATATAAATATAGCTACAGTAATAAAGACTATGTGGTATTGGCAAAAGAATAGACAAATAGATCAGTGGAACAGAATTTGATGTAATCTCATTTCCTAAACCTGTGTTTCTCCTCTATTCTCATATTACTACCATTACTCTTAACAATTCTGACACCAGATGTGTCTGGGTTTCTCCCACATCAACCAATTCTGTAATACTAGCTGAGTGTCCAACAATTTAACTTAATTCTGACACTTACCTACATGGTGATGGCATGAAATCTCACAGGTTAAGGTCTCAGTCCCACAAGATTGCCCCCACTTGAGATGCCAATCACATGTAGTAGGTCCCCAGGTTACCCACAACTTCTGTCCTACTTGGCTACAAATTGGAGGTTCCTATAACCTACTCCTTCAGTTAGTTGATTTGCTAAAACAGCTCACTGAACTTGTAGCTCATACAAATAGAATAGAGAGTTCAGAAATAGACCCACACCAATATAGTCAACTGATCTTTGAAAATGGAGCAAAGGCAATACAATGGAGCAAAGAAAGTCTCTTCAGCAAATGGTGGTGGAACAACCGGACGCACCATCCACTGCAAAGAAGTGAATGTAGTACCCTTCACAAAAATTAGGTCAAAGTGCATCACAGATCTAAATGTAGAATGCAAAACTTAAAAATTTTAGAACATTGGAGAATATCTGGATGGCCTTAGATATATGGCCATGACTTCTTAGATAAAACACCAATGGCATGATCCATAAAGTAATTGAAAAAATGGACTTCATTAAAATAAAAACTTCCATTCTGGAAAAGACAATGTCAAGAGAATGAAAAGACAAGCCACAGACTGGGATAAAATATTTGCAGAGACACATGACAAAGGACTGTTATCCAAAATATACAAAGAACCTTTAGAATCAGATAGTAATAAATAATTTTTAATTCTTTCCATTTTGATAAGGTTTCACAAATGTGTATGAAGCTACCACCACAATCAAAAGAACATTGCTAGCAACCTAAGAAAAAATTATCTTTAAGCCTTTTATTAAAAACTATGAAGATCATGGAACAGAGATGGTTAAATCGTAAGTCTGACAGCTAAGGAAATTCACTTCTTAAATAAAAAGCTAATGAATATTGTATATATTATTATTTTTGAATATTTTATAAGATGATTTAATCACTTCTTAGGATGTTACCAAAAGAACAAGCTTAGAAATGAAAAATACTTCAGTCAGCAGGGGTGCTTCAGTTTCTTCAGGACCCTTTTAGATGAGGTATCCCCAATTTTCTAAGTCCCTGCAACTCTATAGCTTATAGGCTTTTCCTAGATGATGTTCTCCTATGTACAGTAGTTTGATTGTGAGCAAGGTTTCTATCTCTCCTCAGCAGAGAAGTTACAAATACCAGTCTTGGACTGAAAAAAGTATTGATGTTATTGAACCATATTTGGAAAATTCCTGAGAGTGTAAGCTTGGATCTTTGAGAGTAGAATCAAATATTAGAGGCTTAAAAATCTCAGCTAAGTTCAGAGTCTTAGGATAAAGAGTTATGAACTAGAGTAGAGTTCTGTGGGTATTTCTAAAGTAATTCATTGTATTCAAGTTCTTTGTGAGATTAAGATTTTTTGGTCATACTTGAAAATGCCATTTCTATTTCTTCCTGCACTAAGACTATTGCTGCTATTCAGTCAGACACATATATGGACAGTGATGTTGATGGAGTGAGATTACATAGAATAACTGGTAAGGAAAGATTTTGATTCTTTGTGAAAAAGTTGTTGCTAATGAAGCCAAAATATTGTACACAGGCATTAATAGGGGAGGCTATTAACAAACTACAAGTTTTTGTAAGAATAAGGTACGATCCTAGATAGTATCTTAGTTTAGGTCTAAGAAGAAAATTTGGATGACATAGCACCCTACACCCTTACTTAGGGAAATCAACTTCAGAGTATATCAGGTATTATATTTGAATATTAAGAATTAACTACATGTAGTTAGCTGCCGACTTAGTTATCTGGTGAGGAGTTCTTCAGTGAATCAGTTGAAGATTCCCTACACCTACCCCCACACACACAACAGAAAGACTTCTGAAATGAATAATTGAAGAGCTACTCTCATTGCTACAAAAATTTTTTTATTAAGGTATCATTGATATGCACTCTTATGAAGGTTTCACATGAAAAACAATGTGGTTACTACATTCACCCATATTATCAAGTCCCCTCCTCCATGCCCCATTGCAATCACTGTCCATCAGTGTAGTAAGATGCCACAAAGTCACTATTTGTCTTCTCTGTGCTACACTGTCTTCCCCATGATCCCCCACACACCATGTGTACTAATCATAATACCCCTCAATCCTCTTCTCCCTTCCTCCCCACCCACCCTCCCCCACCTTTGGTAACTGCTAGCCCATTCTTGGAGTTTGTGAGTCTGCTGCTGTTTTGTTCCTTCAGTTTTGCTTCGTTGTTATACTCCACAAATGAGGGAAATCAGAGGAAGATGAATATTTATGTAGGCCATTAGCTGCTTTTGACATACTGTCTGAATAAATGAGGTTCTTCTAGTGAGATATCTTAAATATAGCCATATACCATTCCTCTACATTCCTCAGGGTTGCTGATTAGATGTTCAGGAACAGTAATTAAAGTTTGTAAACCCCTTATTCCACCCTATAGCAGAATGGGATATACATCTTCAGACTGTCATAGGTGGAATTAGTGCTTAGATTGTATGTGTGAAACCCCAAATTGAGAACTATAATTGAAATACATAGTCACACAGTTTGAAATAAAGGAGGAAGATTCTTTATTTTAAATAAAAGTCTGTGTAACTGAAATCTACCAAAAGTGTAAAAAAAAAAAAAAGAAGACCTTAATAGATGGAGAGACATCCCAGGAAAATAGATTGGAAGACTTAATATTTTTTAAATGTCAGTACTAATCACCCAAAGCAATCTAGAGTCATTGTAACCCCTATCAAAATTCCTACTGCCATTTTTTTAGAAATGGAAGAGATGATTCTAATTTGCCAGACCCCAAACAGTCTTGCAAAAGAAAATAACGTTGGAGGAATCATACTTCTTGATTTCAAAACTTACTAGAAAGCAATCAAAATAATGTGGTACTGGCACAAGGATAGATATATAGACCAGTGGGATAGAATTATGTGTCCTAAGTGAATCCATGTATCTATTGACAGTTGATTTTCAATATAGGTGCCAAGCCCAACCTACAGAATAGGAAGAAATATTTAGAAGTTATTTATCTTGATTCTGGGAAAGAGATGGCAGAGTAAGAAGGCAAGGTGGAAACCTTCTCCCAGGACACATAGAACACGAAAATACAGCAAATACAACTAAACCTGAAAATGACCTGAAGACTGCAGAACTGACTGCCTACATGTGGTGAAGAAGAGAAGACCTCAGAGAAGAGAGTTAAGTGGGAAAGCCGAAATCTGGGGGGACCCAAGCTCTCCCTGTGACCCCAGCCTACAGGTGGGAGGAAGACAAATGGAGCAGGGAGGGAGTAGAAGTCCAAGATCTCTGAACACCCAGCCCTGGAGATCTGCTCTGGGAGCATGAACCCACATTACATGGTGCTCTGGTTATTAGTGGGGCTGGACAACAAAGACAGGTGGGACACTCAGAGAGGCTGAGATTCTAGCTACTGTGGAGAACAGGTATGCTTTACTGGCCCTCCCTGAGACAAAAGCAAAGCAGGCAGTTTGAAAGACTTCCTAGCAGCAGGAGGAGCACCAGAGGGGCAAGGGTTACCCTGAGCCAGAGAAAGGGCAGGTAGACAATACCTTTCCAGCCCACCCTTGGCCCAACAGGTTGGGAATTCTGGAGAGCCCCATCATTCCATCCCCTTTGCTCGTAAAGCAGGCCTCCCTGCAATGTGTAGCCTGCGATAGCCCACTTGGCCTGGCAGTGGTGTCAGACTTGGCTGCTGGATAGGCAGAGGGATACCCTCCCAACTTTCTCGACCCTCTTTTGGCCCATCCAGGGAACTGCCTGTGGGAGCCAGCTCTGGGTGCTCCTTCCTCCAGGCAGGTGCTGGTCCCACAAGCGTGCAGTCCCTGCCATTACTGCAGGCCAGGCAGTGAGCGGCTCCGCCCACAGCAACTCCAGTGATGCAGCACCAAGGCTTCTTGCACATGTGACCAGCTGACAGCCCACTTGGGCTGGCAATGGTGTCAGACTTTGCTGCCAGATAGGCAGAGGGAGACCCCCTCCTACCCCCTGCAGCTTTCTCAGCTGCGTTTCAGCCCAGCCAGGGAACTGCCAGTGGGAGCCAGCTCTGGGAGCTCACTTCTCTTTCGTGGAGCCAGAACCTGCACAACAAGCCTGGGCAGACACACACATCAGCCTGCACACCCCACTAACCCTGCAGCTGTCGCCACTGCTGCAGTCCAGGCAGACGGCAGCCCCACCCACAGCAACTCCAGCAGAGACTTCTGTGCCTATTAAAATGGCAGGCCTGAAGCAAACATTCTCCCTGAAATCAGATCACTACAAACCAGACAGAAAGGTGCCCAGCCCACTGCATGCCAACAGCTAGGGCTTCTGCACTGGAAAGTGAGGTGTCTTGAGCTTCTGGGCACTAGAGGGCACTTCCTCCATAAAACTATTACTCCATAGGAACAGTGGAAAAATGAGGAGGCACAGGAATTTGTTCCAAACAAAATTACAAGAGAAAACACCAGAAAGAGGGCTGAATGAAACTGAAATCACCAGTCTTCTTAATAAAGACTTCAAAGTAAAAGTCATAAACATGATCATGGATCTACAAAAAAAATATTCAAGATCTCAGGGAGGACCTCAACAAAAAGAAGACCAGCAAAAGAGCCGCTTAGAACTGAATACATATCTGAAATGAAAGATAGAATGGAGGGATTTAATAGCAGACTTTTACAGGTTGAAGGTGTAAATGACTTAGAGATTAGGGAGCAAGAAAATAGTGAAGCCAAAAAACAGAAAAAAGGATCTCTAGGAATGAAAGAATAAGAGAGCTGTGTGGCCAATCCAAATTGAACAATATTCACATAATAGGGGTACCAGAAGGAGAAGAGGAAGACAAAGGGATAGAAAGCCTCTTTAAGGAAATAATTGTTGAAAACTTCCTCAGACAGGTGAAGGAAATAGACACTGAGGTCATGGAAGCTCAGAGAGCCCCTAGCAAAAGGAACCCCAGGAAGACAACACCAAGACATACAATAATTAAAATGGCAAAGATCAAGGACAGGAGAGAATATTGAAAGCAGCCAGAGAGACAAAAAAGATCACTTATAAAGGAAACCCCATCAGGCTGTCAGCAGAAACTTCACAGGCCAGATGGAAGTGGCATGATATATTTAATGTGACGAAACAGAGGGCCTCCCACCAAGAATACTCTATACAGCAAGATTATCACTTAAATTTGAAGCAGGGATTAAAACAGTTTTTAGATCAACAAATATTGAAGGGATTCACCACCACTAAGAGAGCCCTATAGGATATGTTAAAGGAACTGCTGTAGATGGAAATGTTTGTAAGGCCAAATAGCTGTCACCTGTGGAAATAAACCCACAGTAAAGGTAGTAGACCAATTAATTACTAAGCAGCTACGAAATTAAATCAACTCACAAAATCAGTTAAGGGATACACAAAAACTGTAGAATATGACACCTAATACATAAAGTGTGGAGGAGGAAGAAGAAGGTGGGGGAAGTACTTCTAGACTGGGTTTGAAATAGAGTAATCAGCAATTTCAGATGGATTGTTAGATAGTAAGGAAGCTATCCATGAACTTTTGGTACCCCCAGATCTAAAGCTTGGCAACAGATACACACACAAGAAAAAGAAAGAAAATCTGATCACAACACTAAAGAATCCATCAAATAATAAGAGAATAGTATAAGAGAGGAAAGCAGAGAGGAGATATAAAAACAACCAGAAAACAATTTTAAAAATGGCAGTAAGTACATATCTATCAATAATCACCTTAAATGTAAATGGACTGAATGAACTAATCAAAAGAAATAGAGTGGGAGAATGGATAACAAGATCTCTCTATATGCTGCCTACAAGAGACTCGCTTCAAACCCAAAGACACAAAGACTAAAAGTGAAAGGATGGAGTTCCGGGAAGATGGCGGCGTGAGCAGGGCGGTGGAAATCTCCTCCCAAAACCATATATATCTATGAGAATACAGCAAATACAACTATTCCTAAATGAGAGACCAGAAGATATAGGACAGTGCGCAGCCTGCATCTGCACCTGAGAGGACTCAGCACACCGCAAGGCAGGTAAGATATGAAGCCGTGACCCGGCGGGACCCGAGCACTCCCCCACACTAGCACACTGGTGGGAGGAGAGGATTCAGAGCCGGGAGGGAGTGGAAGTACAGACCCACGAAATAACCAGCCCTGGTGAACTGCACCGAGAGCGCTGACACACATTGCACGGTGTATCGGATATTGGAGAGGCAGAAGGTGCAGGTTTTGAGCTGGGAATGCCCCCGGGTCCTTGGCAGCAGGCTCCCCGGGACAAAAGAAAAGCGTGCACTTTTTTTGGCGGTCTTAAAGAAGCAAGGGCCCGGGATCGTCCCAGTAGATTCGGCCCAGCAGGCTGGGGGTCCTGAGGAATTTCAGAACACTTGGCTGGTGACTGGGAAAAAGTAGCCGCACTGAAAATTCACGTAGAGAACAACAGCCTCCCATTCGTTCCCGCCACGGCCAGAGCTACAAAGGTCCCGGCGGAGATGCGCGGCCATGGCTGCGGAATAGTGGAGCAACAGGGCCACCTACAGCATCCTTACAGAACCTACTCCCGGTGGGTTTTTTTTTTCCCTTTCTTTTCTTTCTCTTCCTTTTTTTTTTTTAAGTCTTAAAGAGCCCAGTGGACATACCTGGCACCTACCAGCGACCACTTCTATAGCAGTGAAAAGACAGAGGAATATGGTACAGACCAAACTCACCCAGACCCAGACAACAACAGAGAGGGAGACTGAAGGGATGGAAATGCACAATCTTCCTGAAAAAGAATTCAGAATAAGTCATAACCATGCTACAGAGAAATATGCAAGAGATGAGGGAGAAAGTGAGGGAAGTCAGGAAAGACACTGCAGAAATGAGACAAGCCATCGATGGGCTTAGCAGCAGACTGGATGAGATGCAAGAGGCTGTTATGGAATAGAAATGAGAGAACAGGAATACAGAGCAGCGGAGGCAGAGAGAGATAAAAGGATCTCTAGGAATGAAAGAATATTAAGAGAACTGTGCGACCAATCCAAACGGAACAATATTTGCATTATTGGAGTACCAGAGGAAGAAGAGAGAGAAAAAGGAATAGAAAGTGTCTTTGAAGAAATAATTGCTGAAAACTTCCCAATGTTGGGGAAGGAAATAGTCTCGCAGTCCACGGAAGCCCACAGATCTCCCAACACAAGGGACCCAAGGAAGACAACACCAAGACACATAATAATTAAAATGGCAAAGATCAAACATAAGGACAGAGTATTAAAGGCAGCTAGAGAGAAAAATAAGATCACCTACAAAGGAAAACCCAACAGACTATCATCAGACTTCTCAACAGAAACCTTACAGGCCAGAACAGAATGGCATGATATATTTACCGTAATGAAATGAAAGGCCTCGAACCAAGAATATTGTATCCAGCATGATTATCATTTAAATATGATGGAGGGATTAAACAATTTCCAGAGAAGCGAAAGCTGAGAGAATTTGCCTCCCATAAACCACCTCTACAGGACACCTTAAAAGAACTGCTCTAGAGGGAAGCACTCCTAGGGCTAAAAAGATGTCAGGAGAGAAAATAAAATCATAGCAAAGAAAGCAGACCATCCAAATACCAACTAAAGGAAAAGAATAAAACATCTAGTATATAAAGAATGGAGGGGGAAGAATAAGAAGGGAGAGAAATAAAGAAACATCACACTGTGCTTACAATAACTTAACAAGAAAGTTAAGTTAGATTGTTAGAAAGTAAAGAAGCAACCCTTGACCCTTTGGTAACCACGAATCTAAAGCCAGCAATGGCAATAAGTCCATATCTATTGATAATCACCCTAAATGTAAATGGACTGAATGCACCAATCAAAAGACACAGAGAAACAATGGATAAAAAAACAAGACCCATCGATTGGCTGCCTACAAGAAACTCACCTCAAACCGAAAGATATACACAGACTAAAAGTGAAGGGATGGAAAAAGACATTTCATGCAAACAACAAGGAGAAAAAAGCAGGTGTTGCAGTACTTGTATCAGACAAAACAGACTTCAAAACGAAGAAAGTAGCAAGACATAAAGAAGGACATTACATAATGATAAAGGGGTCAATCCAACAAGAAGATATAACCATTATAAATATATATGCACCCAATACAGGAGCACCGGCATATGTGAAACAAATACTAACAGAATTAAAGGAGGAAATAGCAATGCATTCATTTTAGGTGACCTCAACACACCACTCACTCCAAAGGACAGATCAACCAGACAGAGAATAAGTAAAGACACAGAGGCACTGAACAACACAATAGAACAGATGGACTTGACAGACATCACAGAACTCTGCACCCAAAAGCAGCAGGATACACATTCTTCTCAAGTGCACATGGAACATTTTCCAGGCTAGACCACATACTAGGCCACAAAAAGAACCTCAGTAAAGTCAAAAATATTGAAATTCTACCAACCAACGTCTCATATCACAAAGGTATAAAACTAGAAATAAATTTTAGAAAGAAAACAAAAAGGCTCACAAATACATGGAGACTTAACAACATTCTCCTAATTAATCAATGGGTTAACAACCAAACCAAACCGAAATCAAAGAATATATGGAGACTAATGACAAAAACAACACAAAGCCACAACTTCTGTGGGATGCAGCAAAGGCAGTTCTAAGAGGAAAGTATATTGCAATCCAGGCCTATTTAAAGAAGGAAGAACATTCCCAAATGAATAGTCTAAAGACACAATTACTGAAATTGGAAAAGAAGAACAAATGAGGCTCAAAGTCACCAGAAGGAGGGACATAATAAAGATCAGAGAAGAAATAAATAAAATTGAGAAGAATAAAACAATAGAAAAAATCAATGAAACCAAGAGCTGGTTCTTTGAAAAAATAAAATAGATAAACCCCTAGCCAGACTTATTAAGAGAAAGAGAATCTACACACATAAACAGAATCAGAAATGAGAAAGGAAAAATAATGATGGACCCCACGGAAAGGCAAAGAATTATAAGAGAATATTATGAGAAGCTATATGCTAACAAGCTGGAAAACCTAGAAGAAATGGACAACTTCTTAGAAAAATACAACCTTACAAATCTGACCAAACAAGAAACAGAAAAACTAAACAGACCAATCACCAGCAACAAAATTGAATTGGTAATCAAAAAACTACCCAAGAACAAAACCCCCGGACCAGATGGATTCACCCTCTGAATTCTACCAGACATACAGAGAAGAAATAACACCCATTCTCCTTAAAGTTTTCCAAAAAATAGAAGAGGAGGGAATACTTCCAAATTCATTCTATGAAGCCAGCATCCCCTAATACCAAAACCAGGCAAAGACCTCACCAAAAAAGAAAATTACAGACCAATATCCCTGATGAACGTAGATGCAAAAATCCTCAACAAAATATTAGCCAACCAAATTCAGAAATACATCAAGAAGATCATACACCATGATCAAGTGGGATTCATCCCAGGGTTGCAAGGATGGTACAACATTCGAAAATCCATCAACATCATCCACCACATCAACAAAAGGAAGAACAAAAACCACATGATCATCTCCATAGATGCTGAAAAAGCATTTGACAAAATTCAGCATCATTCATGATTAAAACTCTCAACAAAATGGGTATAGACGGCAAGTACCTCAACATCATAAAGGCTATATATGACAAACCCACAGCTAACATCATACTTAACGGCGAGAAGCTGAAAGCTTATCATCTAAGATCGGGAACAAGACAGGGATACCCACTCTCTCCGCTGTTATTCAACATAGTACTGGAGGCCCTAGCCATGGCAATCAGACAAAACAAAGACATACAAGGCATCCAGATTGGTAAAGAAGTCAAATTGTCACTATTTGCAGATGACATGATATTGTACATAAAAACCCTAAAGACTCCACTCCAAACTACTAGAACTAATATCTGAATTCAGCAAAGTTGCAGGATACAAAATTAACATACAGAAATCTGTTGCTTTCCTATGCACTAACCATGAACTAAGAGAAAGAGAAATCAGAAAAACATTTCCATTCACAATTGCATCAAAAAGAATAAAATACCTAGGAATAAACCTAGTGAAGGAAGTGAAGGACCTATACTGTGAAAACTACAAGACAGTCCCAAGAGAAATTAAAGAGGACACTAACAAATGGAAATGCATCCCATGCTCTTGGCTAGGAAGAATAAATATTGTCAAAATGGCTATACTACCTAAAGCAATCTATAGATTCAATGCAATCTCTATCAAAATACCAACAGTTTCTTCAATGAAGTAGAACAAAAAATTCTAAAATTCATATGGAACCACAAAAGACCCCAAATAGCCAAAGCAATCCTGAGAAGGAGGAATAAAACAGGGGGAATTACACTCCCTGACTTTAAGTTCTATACAAAGCCACAGTAATCAAGACAATATGGTATTGGCACAAAAACAGACCTACAGACCAGTGGAACAGAATAGAAAATCCAAACATTAACCCAAACATATACAGTCAATTAATATTTGATAAAGGAGCATTGGATGTACAGTGGGGAGATGACTGCCTCTTCAGCAGCTGGTGTTGGCAAAACTGGACAGCTACATGTAAGAGAATGAAACTGGACTACTGTCTAACCCCATACACAAAAGTAAACTCAAAATGGATCAAAGACCTGAATGTAAGTCATGAAACCATAAAATCTTAGAAAAAAACATAGGCAAAAATCTCTTGGACATAAACATGAGTGACTTCTTCATGAACATATCTCCCTGGGCAAGGGAAACAAAAGCAAAAATGAACAAGTGGGACTATATCAAGCTGAAAAACTTCTGTACAGCAAAGGACACCATCAGTAGAACAAAAAGAGATCCTACAGTATGGGAGAATATATTCATAAATGACATATCCGATAGGGGGTTGACATCCAAAATATGTAAAGAACTCACGCACCTCAAGAAACATAAAGTAAATAATTCAATTAAGAAATGGGCAGAGGACATGAATAGACACTTCTCCAAAGAAGAAACTCAGATGGCCAACAGGCCCATGAAAAGATGCTCCATGTCACTAATCATCAGAGAAATGCAAACTAAAACCACAAAGATATCACCTCACACTGGTGAGGATGATCAACATCTAAAACACAAACAACAACAAATGTTGACGAGGATGTGGAGAACAGGGAACCCTCCTACCCTGCTGGTGGGAATGCAAATTAGTTCAATCATTGTGGAAAGCACTATGGAGGTTCCTCAAAAAACTCAAAATAGAAATACCATTTGACCCAAGAATCCCACTCCTAGGAATTTACCCTAAGAATGCTGCAACCCAGATTGAAAAAGACATATGCACCCCTATGTTTATCGCAGCACTATTTACAATAGCCAAGAAATGGAAGCAATCTAAATGTCCATCAGTAGATGAATGGATAAAGAAGACATGGTACATATACAGAATGGAATATTATTCAGCCATAAGAAGAAAACAAATCCTACCATTTGGAACAACATGGATGAATCTAGAGGGTTTTATTCTCAGTGAAATAAGCCAAGCTGAAAAGACAAGTACCTCGTGATTTCACTCATATGTGGAGTATAAGAGCAAAGAAAAAACTGAAGGAACAAAACAGCAGCAGACTCATAGAGCCCAAGAATGGACTAATAGTTACCAAAGGGAAAGGGACTGGGGAGGATGGGTGGGAAGGGAGGGACAGGGGGGAAAAAGGGGCATTACGATTAGCAGATATAGTGTTGGGCGGCATGGGGAGGGCTGTACAACTCAGAGAATACAAGTAGTAACTCTATAGCATCTCACTACACTGATGGACAGTGACTGTAATGGGGTTTGTGGGGGGAACCTGATGAAGGGGGTAGTTAATCACCATAATATTGCACATGTAATTGTAGATTAGAGATACCAAAATAAACTATAACAAAAATAACATGTCAAAAAAAAGTGAAGGGGTGGAAAAAGATAGTTCATGCAAATAATAGGGAGAAAAAGGCAGGAGTTGAAGTATTTGTATCTGATGAAGTAGATTTCAAAATAAAGAATAACAAGAGACAACGAAGGACATTACATAATGATAAAGTGGTCAGTCCAACAAGAGAATATAACCATTATAGATGTCTGTGCAGCGAATATCGGAGCACCTAAATATGTGGAACAAATACTAACAGAGTTAAAGGGGGAAATAGACTGTAACATATTCATTTTAGGAGACTTTAACACACCCCTCCCATAAATAGATCAGCCAGACAGAAAATAAGTAAGTATACAGAGGCACTGAACAATACATTAGAGCAGATGAACTTAACAGATATCTACAGAACATCCACCCAAAAGCAGTAGGATACAGTTTCTTCTCAGGTGTTCTCAAGTGTACATGGAACATTTTCCAGAATAGATGACATACTAAACCACAAAAAGAGACTAAGTAAACTTAAAAAGATTGAAATTGTATCAAGCAGCTTCTTAGACCACAGTGGTAAAACTGGAAATAAGTTACACAAAGAAAACAAAAAAAGCCTACAGCACATGGAGGGTAAACAGCATGCTTCTAAATAATCAGTGGATCAGTGACCAAGTTAAAACAGAGATCAAGCAATACCTGGAGATAAATGAAAAGAACAGGTAAACAGCCCAAAACCTGGGGAATGCAGCAAAGCCCATTCTGAGAGGAAAGTACGTAGCAATACATGCCTACCTCAAGAAACAAGAACAATCCCAAATAAAGTCCAAACTCACAATTAACGAAACCAGAAAAAGAACAAATGAACCCCAAAGTCAGTAGAAGGAGGGACATAGTAAAGATCAGAGCAGAAATAAATAAAATAGAGAAGAGTAATACAATAGGAAAAAATCCATAAAACCAGGAGCTGGCTCTTTAAGATAATAAGATAGATAAACCCCCAGCCAGACTTAATCAAGGAAGAGAGTGTACACACATAAACAAAATCAGAAACAAAAAAGAAATATCACAACGGACACCACAGAAATACAAATAGTTACTAAGAATACTGTGAAAAATTATATGCTGATCAATTGGACAAACTAAAAGAAATGGACAGCTTTCTAGAAAAATACAGCTTTTCAAGACTGACCTAGGAAGAAACAGAAAATCTGAACAGATCAGTTACCAGCAATGAAATCAGATCAGTAATCAGAACACTGCCTAAAAACAAAACCCCTGGTCCAGATAGCTTCACAACTGATTTTTATCAAACATTTTAAGAAGAACTAATATCCATCCTTATTAAAGTATTCCAAAAAGTAGAAGAGAGAATACTTCCAAACTCATTCTACAAGGCTAGCATCACTCTAATACCAAAACCAGAGACACCACAAAAAAAGAAAATTACAGACCAGTATCCATGATGAACATAGATGCAAAAGTCCTCAACAAAATATTAGCAAACCGAATCCAAATATACATCAAACAGAACATCCGTCGTGACGAAGTGGGATTTATTCCAGGGATGCAAGGTTGGTAAAATATTTGTAAATTAATATCACATACCACAACAACAAAAAGAAGGATAAAAACCACATGATCATCTCCAATAGATGCTGAAGAAGCATTTGAGAAAATTTAGCATCCATTCATGATAAAAACTCTCAACAAAATGGGTATAGAGGATACATACCTCAACATAATGCAGGCCATGTACAACAAACCCACAGCCAACATCATGCTTAATAGCCAAAAGCCGAAAGCTTTTTCCTCTAAGATTGGTAACAAGACAAGGATGCTCACTCTCACCACTTTTATTCAACATATTACTGGGGGTCCTAGCCACAGCCATCAGACAACACAAAGAGATAAAAGCATCCAAATTGTTAAGGAAGAAGTTAAACTCTCACTATGTGCAGATGACATGATTTTATACATAGAAAACCCTAAGACTCTACCAAAAAACTATTAGAACTAGTAACTGAATTCAGCAAAGTTGCAGGATACAAAATCAGTACACAGAAATCTGTGGTATTCCCATATAGTAACAATGAATTTGCAGAAAGAAAAATCAGGAAAACAATTCCATTTACAGTTGCATCAAGAAGAATAAAATACCTAGGAATAAACCAAACCAAGGAGGTGAAAGACCTATACTCTGAAAACTACAAGACACTCATGAGAGAAATTAAAGAAGACACCAAAAGATGTAAATCTACCCCATGCTCATGTATAGGAAGAATTAATATTGTCAAAATGGTCATCCTTCCCAAGGCAATTTACAGATTCAGTGCAATCCCTATCAAAATACCAACGGCATTCTTCAGTGAACTAGAACAAATAGTTCTAAAATTCATATGGAACCACAAAAGACCCCAAATAGGGAAAGCAATCCTGAGAAAGAACAACAAAGCTAGGGGGATTATCCTACTTGACTTCAAGTGCTGCTACAAAGCTACAGTAATCAAAACAGTTTGGTACTGGCACAAGAAAAGACCCACAGATCAATGGAACAAAGTGGAGAGCCCAGATACAGACCTATGCATATACGGTCAATTAATATATGATAAAGGAGGTATGAATATACAATGGAGAAAAGACAGCCTCTTCAATAACTGATGTTGGAAAAACTGGACAAGCAACATGTAAGAGAATGAAACTGGGTTATTGTCTAACTACATACACAAAAGTAAACGAGATGGATCAAAGACCTGAATGTAATTCATGAAACCATAAAACTCATAGAAGAAAACATAGGCAAAAATCTCTTGAATATAAACATGAGGAACTTTTTCCTGAACTCATCTCCTCAGGCAAGAGAAACAAAATGAAAAATGAATAAGTGGGGGTAACATCAAACAAAAAACTAATGTACAGCAAAGGATGCCATTAGCAGAACAAAAGCCTTCCTACAGTATGGGAGAATATATTTGTTAAATGACTTATCCGATAAGGTGTTAATACCCAAATTACATAAAGAACTCATGCCTCAATCCAAAAAACAAATAACCTTAACAAAAAAATGGGCGACTCCAAAGAAGAAATACAGATGGCCAACAGGCACAGGAAAAGATGCTCCACATCGCTAGTCATCAGGGAAATGCAAATTAAAACCACAATGAGATATCGCCTCACACCAGTTA
>JAVSCE010012583.1:0-18881 GCA_032199065.1 Smutsia gigantea | reverse complement strand
TTCAACTGGATTGAACAGATATTATTTTACAACTACATAAATTTTCAAAACTTAGTCAAGAAAGGGAAAACCTAAATACAGCAAACACCATGAGGAAAAATGTGAAACCTGTCTGTGAACTACCCCTTTAAAACAATCAACCAGCTCAACCCATAGGAGACTTCAATCTTCAGAAGACAGAAGATTTCTCTACTGTTCAAATTTCTGGGGCAGAGAAATGAGAAAAACTTCCCACGTCTTTTAATGACACCTGGAAAAGGCAGCACAGAAAAAGTACACTACAAATAGACTCACAGACACTAAGAAGAGACTAGTGCTTCTTAGTGGGTGGGTGGGTGAAACTGGTGAAGGGGATAAAGAGGCACAAAATTTCAATCATGATATAAATTAGTCATGGGGATGAAAGTACAGCACAGAGAATATAGTCAATGGTTCTGTAACATCTTTCAATGTTGACAGTAACTATACTAGTTAGGGTAGGCTTTTAATAACAGTAAACTCTTGAATCACTATGTCGTACAATTGAAACCAATACTGAATATCAACTATACTTAAATAGTAATAAAGTATACTACAAATGAATCCCACTTTTGAATGTTGATATAAAAATCATAAATATGACATCGGTCTTAGCAATGAACTTTTGGATGACTCCAAAAGCAAAAACAAACAAGTGGGACCTTATCAAACTAAAAACTTCTGTACAGCAAAGGACACCATCAACAAAACGAAAAGGCAGCCTACTGAATGGAAGAAAATATTTGCAAATCAAATATCTGGTCAGGGGTTAATACTAAAAATATACGAAGAGCTCAACTCAATAGGAAAAAAAAATCTGATTTTAAAATGGACAGAGGATCTAAGACATTTTTCCAAAGAAGACATCCAGATGGCCAACAGGCACATGAAAAGATGCCCAACATCACTAATCATCAGGGAAATGCAACTCAAAACCACCAGGAGATATCACCTCACACCAGTCAGAATGGCTTCTATCCCAAAGACAAGAAGTGTTGGCAGGGAATTGGAGGAGGAACACTTGTACACTGTTGAGGGTAAATATAAACTGGTGCAGCCACTATGGAAAGCAGTATGGAGGGTCTTCAAATGATTAAAAATAAATACCATGACCTAGGTATGCCACTTCTGGGTATTTAGCCAAAATAAATGAAAACACTAATTTAAAACAATATGCACACTTATGTTTACTGCGGCACTATTTACAATAGCCAAGATATGGAAACCTAAGCATCCATCAATGGATGAATAAAGATGTGATACACATACACACAGGAATATTACCCATCTTGCCATTTGTGACAACACGGATACACCCTGAGGGTATTATGCTAAGTGAAATAAGTCAGAGAAAGACAAATACCACATGACTTCACTTACATATGGAATCTAAAAAGCAAAACAAATGAACTAAACTAAACTCAGATACAGAGAACAGACTGATGATTATTAGAGGGGAAAGGGTGTGGGGGATGGGCAAAATGGGTGAAGGGGCTCAACTGTATGGCGATGGACGGTAACTACTTATTGTACACCTGAAACTATACTAATTTCACCTCAAAAAAAAAACAAACCCCCTGCATAAAGTATACACAAATGGAACCCAGTCAGGTATTCAAAAAGAACACATCCAAAAAACAGTGGGCTTGCCAAGGACCAGCTGGGTGCTAAGAAGAGACTTAGTGATATGATTTACTACACTAGTGGATTAGAAGGGGGCAGACAGAGTCTGGGAGATGCCAAACCACCACTTGATAAAATCTATTGTCTGATTTTTAAAAAGCCAAATCCTTAGTAAAATAGGAGTGAGGATTTATCCTTAACATGATAAAACTGTATCACAGACCAAAGTCATGAACAAGCAAGGAGGCCCCTTAGGCAGCACTATTATTTAACATAGTCCTAGGTGTGCTAGTCAGCAGGATAAGATGAAATGACATAGAAAAGAAAATACTGGAAAAGAGGCAAGGCCATCACTATTTGCAGATTATAGGATTATATACCTGGAAGTGCTGAGAGGATCAAGCAAAAGAAATGAAAAATAAAAAGACTGGGAAGGTGGCTGGTAATAAAAAATATACACAAAAATCAGTAGCTTTCTAGCACACCAACAATCATCACTTAGGAAATTTAATGGAAAAAAATATTCCATTTACAACAGAAATATACTGTAAGGCACTTGGGAATAGGTCTAACAAGAATGTGAAGTATAAACATGAAGTTATAAAACACAAAAGAACACAGAACTAAATAGAAACCTTGTGTTTGGATGGGACACACACAGAGATACAAAATCAGCTCTCCAAAAAAAAAAATCAACCTACCTAATCAATGTAATTCCAATCAAAATCCCAATGGACTTTAACTTGAAAATTTGACCCTAAAATACATATGGATGCAATGCATGGGGAAAAGGAAGTTTCACAAAAAGTAATTTAAGACTTGCTCTCTCAGGTTTTAAAATTTTTGCAATTTTTCAATCAGAGCAACATCTAAATACATTTCTTAAAAAAATTGCAGTACATGAATAACTCAGCTGCAATCACTGACTGTGTTTATAGATGTCAAAGTCAAATGCCCCTGGGGCCCACTATTTGGATGTCACTAGTCTAGGCATTTTGCATCCCCAACCCTGTTATCAGTTCCATGCCCGCTACTTCCATTGCCTGCTTTCTATCAAACTAATTCAAGAAGCTCCCTGTATGCATCTTCCCAAGTAACTCTACAGTAAGGAGAGTCACCTCTTCCTTCCAATCCCACTGCGTGGGAAGGTCACCGATGCTGATCATTTGGGACCTGCTACTTCAATAATCACCTGAAGACATATTTACCCTGGGGGCCTTAGTAAAACCTTTCAGTAGACCAGTGGGGCAAATGACAAAAGCCACATTCTAGTTTGACTGAGAAACCAATCCTGGCTTGAGCTCCTGCCCCAACAGACCTACAAAGCCTGCCAGGCAGCCTTTGCTATATACTTCCTGTTCTCCTGGGGGCCTTCAATGGACTCCTCCTTTTCCACCTGGCTCAGTCCCAGCCCCACCATGGCAGACACAGGAGCCAGCACCAGCAATTCCCATTACAACGTTCTGCTCTCTCCCCTACCGATCCCCAACATTGAGAGGGGAACCCAGTCTCTAACCCTGCTGGGCTGGGAGCTCCTTGAAGAAAGGCTAGTGCCTGTGTGTCCTCTCTGTTGGCCCAGCCCCAAGCAGCACTGAACACTTCCTGGAGCGAACTGACTGCGCCAAGCACTCCCCCCGCCAGCGGTGGTATATTCTGCAGTGGGACCACAGGACAGCAGCAGGTCTCATGTCCCCATGTTGACTGACACTGGCACAGCTAACAGCACAGGTGTATGATTCCAGCCGGGCCCTTGTGGTGCCTTGGGAATCCATGTTTCCCTAATTGGCTCCCGTTGTCACCCCTTCCAACTCTCTAGCTGGCTTCCCATATTCTCAGCATGAGACCGCATCTTCCTCTCCACAGAAAAGCCTGGGTATCAGGCAGGACTGCTCCACACCCCACCTCGGCCACCGTGTGTGTGTGTGTGTGTGTGTGTGTGTGTGTGTGTCTGTGTGTGTGTGACCTCGGCCACCGTGTGTGTGTGTGTGTGTGTGTGTGTGTGTGTGTGTGTGTCTGTGTGTGTGTGACCTCGGCCACCGTGTGTGTGTGTGTGTGTGTGTGTGTGTGTGTGTCTGTGTCTGTGTGTCTGTGTGTCTGTGACCTCGGCCACCGTGTGTGTGTGTGTGTGTGTGTGTGTGTAACAGTAACAACAGTTGACATGAATTGAGCACTAGGGTTCAGACCTCTCTCCCACCTCTCCCTGCCACCCTGTAGTTAGGTTACATTGTCCTCAGCCAAGTATTTTGTATGAAGATATTTATTGAAATGTAATTTGTAACAGCAAATACCTAGAGTCCACCTCAATATCCATCAAAAATCACATTCAAAACAATTTTACTTACATACAACATAAGCTTACATGTTTCTAGTAATGGCACGACACATTGTTTGGACTAACTTCCCAATTAAAAACAACTAAAATGGTTGATTTTAAAAACATCCCCTTAAAAGTACTTTAGAACTGACAAGATGGTAAAAACAAGCATGACAAAACCTATGAGACAGCAGGAAATCCAGACAGGTGGGAGCCCCTGCATACCCAGCTGTCTGCCCTGAGGGTATCTGCCCATCTGGATGAACTTTGACTATTAGTTTCAACAACCCTCCAAAGGCAGGGAAAAGGCTGAAGCCCAGGCCAATGGCCATCTAAATTGAGGAATTTAAAAGAAAATGATTCCAACATTAAATGGGGACCGTAAAGGGTTACACTCTTGGGGTAAGGGTGACTCAGAAACACACCTGCCCTAATTCAATACCCAGAGGACTGCAAGGAAAGCTGCCTTGGTTCTGGAGAGACAAGGGGAAAAGATTAGGAACCTGTTTCAGGTGGTCCCAGGATGTGACATCCCAAGATGCCTGTCAAAAATTTAAAAAATGTTGGAAGAAGGCACATTTATCCTAGACTTCAAAGAACCCCCACATTTCAAGGACAATGCATAACACACAGCCAAAAATAACCAAGCACAAGAGGAAATAAAGCACTGTGAGAACCATAAAAAAGGTAGAAAAATGAGTCAAGACTTGGCCAGGCAATTCATAAAAGAAACCAAATTGGACAGTAAATATATGGAAAGATGCTCAACCTCACTAGTAAGCAAAGAGATGTAAATCAATCAATAATATAAAATTATAAACCCACCAGTAGCTAAAATAATACTGAAGTCTGACAACATCAAGTGTTAGTGAGGCTGTTGCACAACAGAAACTTTTACACATTGCTGTGTGAGTTACTGAAGAGCACCTCACAGACATGGCTCTGGGAAGCCTGCAGGAGGAGCTCTCGCACCCACCACCACTCGTCAACTTCAGACCTCACTGGAAGAGATGGACATCATACAACTCATACCACGTTAACTACTTTACTTCCCAGAAGGAAAGCAGGTATCTGCCTCCCCTGGCAACAGCCCAGACAATGAGGGACTGTCACAACTCAGCCAATAAGAAGTCACAATACATGGGACTCCCAGTTTAAACAGGAGGACTTTTTGCTTAATAGTCCTCCCAACTCAGCCCTTTTCCCTCCATAAAAGGGTATGGTATTCCTCTCCTTTGACCTTTGATCTCTGGACTTGCCTGCTGTTTTACCATAGTTTGTATGCCCCAAATTGCAATTCTCTGCTGTTCCTGAGTAAGTCCATTTTTGCTGGTAAAATAACTGACAGTTTTATTGGTAAGGTTAACAGATGATAGCAAGATAAATGAGTACAACCACTGTGGAAGACAGTGTGGCATCGCTTGTTAAGATTAAAGTTACAAATATAGAATAACCCAGAAATGCCACTCTTAGAACAGCAATTTTCAAACTTCTTGGTCTTAGGACTCTATATACTAAAAAAATGAGACTCTCAAAGAGCTTGTGCTTAAGCTGGTTATATCCATTGATATGTATATTAAAAATTAAACCTGAGAAATTTTTTAAACACAGGTAGATACAAAATACAAGTGCACATTCCATTAGCCATCAGAGCAAAGATAGCACATGTCACATCAACTCTAGAAAACTCCTCTACACTCATGAGAAAAAAAAGGAGAGTGCAAGAGGCAATTAACAACTTAGTGTTATGAAAATATCTGCATCTTGTGGACCCCCTGAAATGGTCTCAGGGGCCCTTCAAGTTTGAGTTTGAGAGTCAGTGCCCCCAGAGGAACTTGTGCACACTGGCATAATTATTCTCATGGCTATATCATGCTTCCTGATTTCAAATTATACTACAAAGCTACAGTAATAAAAACAGTATGGTACTGACAGAAATCAGACACAGATCAATAGAACAGAAAGCCCAGAAAAAACTTACACTTACATGGTTAATCTATGAAGGAGGCAAGAATATACAATGGGGAAAAGAGTCTCTTCAATAAATGGTGTTGGGAAAACTGGACAGTCACATGCAAAAGAATGAAATCGGATCACTGTCTTGTACCATACAAAGAATAGAAGACTTGAAACCATAAAACTCCTGGTATTAGCAATTTTTTTCTGGATATGTCTCCACAAAAACAAACAAGTGGGACTACATCAAACTAAAAAGTTTCTGTACAGCAAAGGAAACCAACACAAACAGACAATCTACTGTATGAGAGAACATATTTACAAATGATGTACCTGATAAGAAGCTAATATACAAAATATACAAAGAACTCATACAACTCAATACCAAAAAAATAATAATCTGATTAAGAAACAGACAGAGGACCTGAATAGACATTTTTGTTTAACCAGGGTGTTGTCAACATTTCTCAACTTGATCCCTGATGACAGTTTTTCACTTTATTCTTATTTAAAAGCCTTGCACACTTCTGTATATTTCACAATAAAGGGGAAAAGCTATAACATAGTTCAATACCAATAATGTGAAATATGTATTTCTGCAGAGAAAAAAACAGACCATATTCCAATATGTTAACAGTGGTTAACCCTGGGTTATGAGGTTTGCATTTTTCCTTTACATTTTCCCACATTTCCCAAGTTTACCACAAAGAACAGAGATTATGGTTGTAACCATATAAACACCTGGTATTGTCAGACTTTATCATTTCTAGCCTAGTGGACAGTATGTAATTTTATATTATAGTTTAATTTGCATCTCTCCAATTACTAATGAGATTGAACATCTTTTCCTATGTTTGTTGTCCAATTTGATTTCTTCTTTTATGAAATGCCTGGTCAAGTCTCTGGCTCATTTTTCTACCCTTTCTCACTGGTTCCCAGAAAAATCACAAGACGTATTTAAAAAGACAAGGTTCTATCTACAAGTGAGACTAATGAGGACCAACACAAAATAGATGGCAGGGGCCACCTATGGAAATCTATGCAGAAAACAGCTCCCTGGAGAGATTGGCAACATGCCTCATCTACCAAGGATGAGCTCAAAGCTTGCCAAGGAGCCTAGAACCAGACTGGCTGACACCAACCCACAAAGACTGGCTGTGATCTGATTTACTCCAAGATGTGTATCCTGAGGCAATGTGACAATGACAGAAAACCTTAGTGACTCATAAGGAATAACTGAAACTGGAATTACAAAGAATATGTCTTGTCTGTATAGCAGGTCTCAACCTGGGGCAGTTCTGCCCCTAGGGGACACTGGGCAATGTCTGGAGTCATTCTGGGGTGGCAAGACCTGGGAGGGGTACTACTGGCATCTAGTGAATAGAGGCCAGGGACGCTGCTGAACACCTTACAACATACAGGCTAGCCCCCCACCTCAAGCGTCAGCAGTGCCGTGGTTGAGAAATTGTTTAGCAGCCTCTACCCAGACAGAAAGTGTCCAAACATCCATGCTCTTCAAGTAGAAATAGAGGTGTAGAAGGATCCCCAGGCCGCCCTGCCTTGATGGCGTGCTGGCCACTGTGCTCTCCAGAGGCAGCCTCCCCCCATGGAGAAAGCCTCTGCAAATAAAACCAGGTCAAGCTCATAGGATATCAGTGCTGGAAGGACCCTCAGAGCCAGCTAGTCCTTCCCACTCACCGGAGAGACAACCCAACTGATGGCCGATGACAGCAGCATGGCATCAATGGAGGAGGCAGGCAAGGAGCTAAGCATCCACCAGCATAATCACAAACATGCAGAATGGTGATTATTTCACAAAGAACCAGGTAAGTCAGAAAAGGCACGGTGATCAAGCTACAAGCAGTTAATACCTCCAGAGAGAATGGAGCATTACATCTGGACCTTGAAACCTCAGTGGATTGTGTGGCAGTTCTAGCTAAAGTGTGGCTAAAAATTCTTTGACATTTTTCCAATAAAATATGTACGTTCTCATCTTGAATCTGGATTATCCTTAAGTGACTCAGCCTACAGAATGCAGTGGAAGTGATAGTGCGTGACTTCCGACGCTAGGTCATGAAAGGCCATGAACTAGGTATAGACCCCCATGGAACTGAAAACAGGTGTTCAAACCAAGATGCATACACAAATGTTCATAGCTCAATAGCCAAAGGGTAGAAACAGCCCAAATGTCCAACAGCTTGGATCAACAGACAAGCAAAGTGTCATATATCCCACCTCTCAATGTGAAAAGGCCACTGGGACATTAAGAGAACATAGGGCTGGAGCCAACCAGCAGTTGGGGGGCAAGGGAAGCCAAGATGGAGCCCCTACTGGCGGATCTGAGGAGATGGCAGGCCAGAGCTCAGCACAGACCTGCTCCTCCGTGAGGGAGCAGCATCGAGTAAGAACCCATGCAGGGCCCTGCCAGTGAAAGAGCAGAATACGGCCTGCATCTGCCCTCAGGGAGCTTACAGTTTTTAACAGGGGGCAACGGGTGTGAGGGTCTTGCAAGGCAGACAGCACTGCAGCCACAACGGAATCCTAGTGCGTCCTTCCAGACCCACGTGACCATTACGATGTATAGTTGCTTCCAAGTCTGTCTAGGCCAAGTTCCTTGAGGACAGGTTTTTTTCACAGCACCCTAGACCAAAAATACCTAACAGTCCTGTTTACTAAGCAGTTAGTTCCAACCAATTCAACAGTGGTAGCTTGTGTGGCACTGGACAGAGGCTGCTGTGTTTCCTTGAAAATTAAAAATATCTGTGGCACCACCATGACTTTACTGCCACTTTGAGCTCACTGCAGTGTCCCAGGGCACGATCATGCACAGATTGGGACCCAGAGGTTTAGCCATAGGAGGCTGAAGCAAAACACTCAAAGGTGGGAATCCTTGCGTTTATTGCCACAGCCACAGCCCCAAAGGCTGCCATGGGCCCCTCTACAGGCAGAGGACTGCCCTCTGCCATGCCCTAGCTATTCAGAGTTCCAGGACGCCCCTCCCCTGGTTGAACCCCAGGGTGGCAAACACCCCATGTTGCTTTAGCACCCAAGGGATTTCACGACCCCTTGTTGATCTCCGTTAACTGTGCCCATATCCTGTAAATAGCCCTTTGATTTCCCAGTGTGCCATCCATTTCCTGCTACATCCCTGTGCCAGGTATTGTTCTAGACACTGATGACAAAGGGGACAAGAACAAAAATCCCTGCCTTCATGGAGCCCGAAGTCCAGTGGCAGAGACAGAAAGTGAGGAAGCAGGTAGGTAACATCAGGAGATAAGGGCTGTGGATAAAATGAGAGTGCCTGTGGCCAGGATTCTCACCTGGCCCTGGTTGACTAGCTCACTGCCCACCTGTGGGCAATACATGGCTACTGACTCTATAAAGAGCTCCGCCCAGTGCTCTGGGCGTGACACGGTGGTATGGCTGCAAGGCTGCAGGAGAGCAGAGCAGAGGCTGGAGTGGTGGCAGTGCCAAGGACAGAGGCCCAGGGGATGGCTGTGTGGGACAACTGTGCAGAGAGAGGAGCCCAGAGGCAGAGACCGGCTTGCTGCATACAGACTCGCTCTGAGTGAATGGGACTTCAGTGACTGACCTGCCACCTGGAAATAAAGTTGAGTATAACCTTTTCACCCCAAGAACAGTTTTGCTGTCAATTTTTTTGGTCACATTGAATCCATAGGGAACTTGCCCGGGGCTGAAACCCATTAGCAAGACAGGGCTTTAAAGGAAACCTCAGCAGGCTGGGGGTAGAAGGGTTTTGGGGGTTCTATTTCAGGTAGGGTAGCAGGGATATCTGGAGTGGCACCTGAGAAGTGAAGGAGACACCTCAGAGGGGAGGGCAAACTCAAAGGTCCCCGAGGGGAGTGCTTAGCCTGTTGGAGCTGAGCGGGGGAGGGAGCTGAGGTCAGAGGAGAAGGCTCCATCCTGTTGGGACTTGTGGGCCAGTGGGGGGTTGGATTTTATTTTCCTTACAACAGTAAGCCAGGGGGCAGTGGCGGGGGGATGGGGGGTTCTAAGCTGAGTGATGTGCACTTAGGTTTCTAAAAGTTTGTCTGGGGGCTGTGCGGGAACTGGACTGTAGGGGGCAGGATCAAACTCTGGGACGCCTGCTGGGAGGTCACTGCAGGGGCTCCAGTGAGAGGGGACAGTGGCCCAGTCAAGGGAGGTAGCCAGGGAAGAGGTGGGAAGAGGCAAACGTGACTGATTCTAAGAGTGGTCACATCTCCGTCATTTGACAGATCAGATGTGGGGCCCGACAGCTCTGGAGGAGTGGCCCGTGCCATGAGCAGAATGGGTTTCCAGACAAGCGGGAGGAGCAGAAGCTCAAGTTTGCACAGGGACCTTTTGAGACGTTTATTAGCAGAGGCAATAGTCAAAAAACACCTGCACAGTGCAGGAACCCTTGCTTGCAGGATTCTCCTGGAGGCACAGCTGAACTGTAAGGAGCTCAGTGATGTAACCAGCAGCAGGGCATCAGATGAGATGACCACCTGGAAGTGATGACTGGAGGTCGAGAGAGATCAGAGCTGGGGTAGAAAATGAAGTCACAGCATGCAGGTGGGATTTGAAGGCTTGAGACTGCTGAAAGCACCTGGGATGCAAGTACAAGTGAGGAGCAAGGACGGAACGATAGGTGCTTGCCCAAGCCCCAAGGTTAGGGACAGAGGGGCCTGGGAAGGGCCTGTGCAGCGTGACTTCCTGGGGCAGAAAGTGCTTCCTGTGGGAGAGCCCGATGGCCATGTCAGATGACCCTTGGCTTTAGCAACACAAAAGCCATCACTGACAAGCTAGGAGCAGTTTTGGGGGAGAGGTGGGAGGCATAGTAACAGAAGGAAATTAATGGAAGCCCCAAACTACATGCTTACAAGGTGTGTTAGATGAGATTAAAACATGTTTTTTGTTGGGTTCTTTTTTTAGGCCCTACTTTGGATTCTTGAATTTTTTTTTGGTATTAATGTACAATTACATGAGCAACATTATGATTACTAGACTCCCCCTATTATCAAGTCCCCACCACATACCCCATTACAGTCACTGTCCATCAGCATAGGATTGTTGCATTTTTTTGAGCTGGAGTGATAGAGCCAAGTGAAAGAACAGTGAAAAAGTAAAAGAGGGACCACTCCTGCAAACAGCCCAGAATTCTGTGGCAAGCCAGAGGGCCATGACAGGCAACTGAATCAGAGTTGCTCCTGGGACAGTTCTTCATGAGCTCATTTGGACTCTGGGCCCAGCTAATTCGGGGGACACTTGGGTTCTGGACAAGTGAAAGCTTTTGTAAAAATCATCCTCTGAATTCTCATTAGAACCACTTTAGGCTGGTGGCCTCTTTCGCCTTCTGGGCCCTCCAGAGAGCCTAACTTTGCTAATACCTTGACAACGCAGGCCTGCGTGCATTAGCAGTTAACTGGCTACTCTAGCAATCTGTAAGGCCAGCAAAGCAGAGAGCAGCAGCCTCGTGCTACAGATGGGGCAACATCTGCCAGCCAATGGTGGGGCCATGCTGCAATGCAGGCCTGGGGTTAACTCCATCATCCCAGGCTGGCTGAAGCAGCAATGTCAAAATGAGCCCAGTCTGTGCCTTGGCACTATTTTGGCGGTAATGAATTGCACACCGCAACAGTATCCCCTGCAGAGGGTGCCACCCCCAATTTGGAAGTGAAGCCCAAATAAACCACCTTGCAACGCCAGCACGATGTCGCCGAGCCTCTCCTTTAAACAGGTGCTTCTGGACCAGGGGCGCTCTTTGTAGTTGAAGATAACTATCTGAATCCCAGAGTTTTCAGAGCGCTTTAAAGCCACAACACTTCTGGCATTGTATGAGCAGCCCTGGGTAGAAAACTAACAGGAAGAGCTCAAAACTGGTTGAAACTGGAATGGAGGTCCAGGCCCACCCATTCCTGCTCTAGTCTTCTTCCCCCACTCACCTCAGCAGAGGGAACCCAATCAGCTGAGGTCAGGGCGCAAGAAAGGCAGGTGAGCTGGGGGCACACCCCACAGCAAAGGGGCAAGCATGGCCCCATTTCAGAAACCCTGTTTGCTGGCCTGACTGCACCCTACTTCGAATGGCCAGCAGGACTGGGGAAGAGCAGTGGGGGATGGAAAAGACCTCTTGAAAGACTGCGGGGCCCACACTGCAGGCACAGACACCTCATGAAGCAGTACAAAAATCAAACCCCAGCGAAAGAAACGTAGTTGCCTTCCAGGGCCCTCAGGGGTGCTTCTAAACGTTCAGTGTCCCACCAAGAATATCACTATCATCCAATTTTCTCCACTTTAAAATCCTGAACTCAGAGCATACTGGGGACTGATTTAAAAAGGCAAAATTGAAACAACGTAAGAGAACATCACAAACTAGCTTTTTCAAAGAAGAAAGAGAATGCTAATATCTGCCCCTAGCTTCTCTAATTTCCTCTTACTGCTAAAACAGATTTCATGGCTTAAAACAACACGCATTTTTTATCTTACAGTTTTGCAGGTCAGAAGTCCAACACGGGTCTCAGCTAGCTAAAACCAAGGTGTCACCAAGGCTGCATTCCTTCCAGAAGCTCTAGGGGAAAGTTCCCTGGCCTTCTCCAGCTTCCAGCAGCTGCACGGGCATTCCTTGGCTCATAGTCCCTTCACTTTTACAGCCAGTAATGACCAGTCCAACCTTTCTCACAAGCTATTACCCTGACTCCTCTACCTCCCTCTTCCATATTTAAAGGCCCCCAGTCCTTTAATTGACCAGGATAACCGTCTTGCCAATGCGTTTCAGTCCCCAGCAAGTTCCCTATGGATTCAGTGTGACCAAAGAAAATGACAATAGAACGTTCTTGGGGTGAAAGGGTTATACCCAACTTTATTTCCACGGTGGCAGGTCAATCACTAAAATCCCGTTCACTCAGAGCAAGTCTGCATGCAGCAAACCAGTCTGCCTCGGGTCCCCTCTGCCTGCACAGCCGTCCTCTGGGCCTCTGTCCTCAGCGCTGCTACCACTCCAGCCTCTGCTCTGCTCTCCTGCAGCCTTACAGCCATGCCACCATGTCGTGTGCAGAACACTAGGCAGAGCTCTTCATATAGAGTCAACAGCCATGTACTGCCCACAGGTGTGCAGCAAGCTAGTCAACCAGGGCCAGGTGAGAATCCTGGCCATAGAACTCTTTTTATCCACAATAACCCAGGAGAATCTTATTTTAAAGCCCTCTGATTAGCAGCCTTAATCCCACCTGCTACCTTAATTCTCCTTTACCATATACCCTAACAATCACAGGTTCCAGAGATTAGAGCGTGGACACTTTGGAAGGCAATTACTATTATTAGGTCTACCACAGCCTCCCACCTGCCTCCATTTAGAACACCTACCTGCATGACAGGTTTTCTCACCTGTTTCTGTTCTGTGTTTAAGATGACTTTCAGCTTTTACATGCAAACCAAGATTGACTAGTCAGTGGGCCTGTAAGCAAGCCTCAGGGAGAGCCAAGTCTGGGTTGGAGGCCAGGACCCCCTGCAGCCGGGCCTCCCCAAGCACTTGCAGGGCAGCAGAGGAATCCATGCCACCTGCAAAGAGTAGGTGTAGACACACAGGAGGAAAAGCACCAACACCACATGGTAGAAGAACCCAGAATGGAAAGTCAGTGCACCTGGAAGGTGTCTTTCCTGAACTCACAAGAACCCAAACCAGGTCCTGCCCATATTCCCTTCTGCGTGGCCGAATAGCCTCCTCCTCCTCCTGCCTACTAGAAGCAGCTTCAGGCCCTTCTTCAGTGCCTGCTGGGGCTGACTCCTGTGTGACACACATATCCTGGGGTGTATGTATGTGTGTCTGTTTTAACAAACTGGATAAAATGAGAGTTCCTGTGGCCAGGATTCTCACCTGGCCCTGGCTGACTAGCTCACTGCACACCTGTGGGCAATACATGGCTGTTGACTCTATATAAAGAGCTCCGCCCAGTGCTCTGGGCACGACACAGTGGTATGGCTGCAAGGCTACAGGAGAGCAGAGGCTGGAGTGGTGGCAGCATCAAGGACAGAGGAGCCCAGAGGCAAAGACCAGCTTGCTGTATACAGACTCGCTCTGAGTGAACGGGATTTTAGTGACTGACCTGCCACCTGGAAATAAAGTTGGGTATAACCCTTTCACCCCAAGAACAGTTTTGCTGTCAATTTCTTTGGTCACACTGAATCCCTAGCAAACTTGCCCGGGGCTGAAACCCATTGGCAAGACACAAACCAGCATGTTTTATTTGGTACCCAAAATTATGGAGGCAATGGGGATGTGACCTGTGACAGAAAGGGGCCAAAAACCAATCCAAACAGGTGACATGAAAAGGCACACAGTACCCAGACCCTGTCGGTTCAGTGCAGTGACTTCCTGGTGCACATAATGGTGACCCCGAGACATCCAGGAAAGGAAAGTTCCCTCCTGCCCGGGATGCCCCTTTCCAGGGACCATTCCTGAACTCAGTGAGAAGAGGATTAAGGAGCTCTGGGCCACCCCTACGGCTGCCCCTGCTGCCAGCTTGGCTTATAGCCAATAGCCCCAGGCAGCCCACAGGGCTTCTGCCTGGATCCCAACTTGGCATCTCAGCGCTCCCAGCACATGGAGCCCAATCTGCTCGCCTCTCTGCCCCGTAGACCAACCCCATCCCAAGGGTCACATGCTGCCATCCCCTCATTTATTCTTAGACTACAGTGCATTTTTAAATGGACGTCATTCACACACTATACAACTCACCCTTTTAAAGTGTACAGTTCCAGTGGTCCTTAGTACATTCACAGGACCGTGCCACCATCACCTCTACCTACCTTCAGAACACTTTCATCCCCCCAAAGGAGACCCTGTGCCTATTATGCAGTCACTCCTCATTCCTCCCACTGCCCCCACCCGGCCCCTTGGCAGCCACTCATCTACTTTTTGTTCTATGGATTTGCTAACTCTGGATGTTTCCTATAAACGGGATCATACAACATGTGGGCTTTCGTGTCTCGCTTCTTTCATTTAACATAATATTCTCAAGGTTTGCACTGTTTACTTTTTAAATATGGCTGGGAATGTCTTAGGTAATGTGAGTAATTAACACAGAACTCACTTGGAGCCAGGTGCTGTGCTAAGTGCTTTAGCCATTCAATCCTGATAACAACCCCATGAGGTGGATGGTGGTACTACCCCCATTTTACACACGAGGACACCAAGGCCCCGAGCCGTTAAATGACCACCCACCCCCTCCCAGGCCGTGGTAGCGCTGGGTAGGATTGCTCCAACTCCTGCCCTTTCCCTCTGTCATAGGGCTGCCTCTCTTTGAAGGAGCAGGCACTCAGGGATTTGCCAACATGCTCATCGACTTATTCTCAGTCACTTCTCACATTTCTATGACCTTGCCCATCCTGGGGGTATCTACATTCATGACCCCTGTTTGGTTATTCAGATGAACCTGAGTTCAAGTCCTAAACCTCATTGGACCACACATTTTTCATGTGAAATGGGTTACCACCTGTGGGGAAAATGGAAGCTCCTACAGCGAGGATATTCACCTGACCCTAAATTACTTGATGATGTAACTGGCCTACTGCTAGGCTACTGTTTCCACACCCTAGGCAATGAGCTATTATTGTCTGAGTTACTATATAAAGAGCTCTGCCCAGTGCTCTGGGCAGAGGCAGAGTCAAGGAGAGTTACAGACCTGCAGACTGTTGGATACAGGCATAATTCTCTGGCTTGACCTATAGCTGGGAGAACAAGCTGGGTAACAAACCCTTTTACCCCAAGAAGGTTCCACTGTCATTCCTCCGTCTCACTGAAACCCTCAGGCAAAACACCACCCAGTTACTTTTCAAGGCTGTACGCAAGTGGCCATGGACATTTATAGACTCAGGAGACCAGACAGGTCACAGCGCCAACCTTTCAGGGCAGTTGTGCAGGGGAACTGTGTGGGAGGCAGTAAGGGCCTGGTGTGTGGATGGCATTTGGGAAATGGAGCTTGATTACTACCCACCCACCACTGAGATTCTTCTCCCCATCATTCAGAACAAGAGTCCCATTCCTGTAGGTGCATACAGGCGACACACCTGTCCTCAGAGGATTACTGAGAACAGTAAAATACACAGTAGACTAAAACCCATCCATAATTAGAACAAGAATGACTTGTTAACCACCCTCTTAAACTCCTGGGAGCCCACAGACTGTCTCAACTAGCCAGCCTCTGGAAGGATTTCACAAATTGCACTTCGAAGTCCTGTGTGCTTTCTGAGGCCTGCACGGCTTTCTTGGTCACACCTTACTACTGAGGATCAGACGATCAAGTGGCTCTTGGGCAGGCCCACCCAATCTCCCACTCCGGGGCTCCAGAAGAGCTTGCACGTGCCTAACTGAGCACCTGCTTTGTGTTTGTTCACTTTTTGACATGGCAGCCAGATAGAGCAATGTGAAATCCGTATTTATCTTACTAGGCAAAACTGGGTTCCTACCTTGAGGCAGAAACTTCTTCTGGTTCAGTTTTCTTAATTAAAATTTGAAAAGATCACTGGGTAGCAGTCTTATCTGGATGGGATACTGGCTCAATCTCTTCTGAGCTATGTAACCAGGGTCCCCTCACCTGGAAGGCAGGCTGCAGACCTAACCAGCAAAACTAGTAGCACACTTGAGAACAAGATATGTGAAGTGCCTGGCACCCAGCAAGCATCCAGGAGATGGTAGCTGGTGGCAAGGCCGCAGATCTGAGAGTAACACATGCCTGGTCCCCTCAAGACACCTTTATGAGTTGCTATACATTATATGGATGAGCAAACCAAGCCAGGTTTGAGGTTCAGAACTCCCAGGGCTGCTTGGCCACTAAGTGGTGGAAGGAGGGCAACCTCCAGGTGTTAAAGGCATTATGCTTAGTGCTAAAGAGCAAACGCTGTGGAATCAGACAAGCCTGGGATCAAATCTTAGCCCCGCCCCTTGAGGCAAGTTACTTCACCTCCTGTGCCTCTGTTTATTCATCTGTAAAACGGCTGCACCTGTTCAGTTTTCTCCACTGCCTCCTAAAATGCCTTGTGTAATGCATTTAGGTGAAAATCTGAGACCGGACCATTAATATTCCTCACCTTGTCAATATGTATACCCCATTGAAACCTTTCAGAAGATGGCGTTGGAGTGTCATTGGTCCAATTTTTCTGTGCTTCCACATTCAAATTTTCCGTATTATTAAATGCAAGTCATCAAAGTATTATTTTTCCCACAAATGCATCATAAACAAAACACAAATCTTAACCCCAAAGGGAGAAGTGAAACAGCAAATTCAACCACCCAGCAACCTGATTTTTCTTCATCGCACTAACAATAAGACTACAAAGACTGTGATGTTAGTGCTTACTTTCTCCCTGCCCAAAGACATCAACTCCATGAGGACCGAGTCTTAGTTTTGTTCACTGCTGCATCATCGGCGTCCAGACCAGAGCCTGGCACCTTTGTAGAATGTTAAGTAGCTTCTCTTTTATCGGCTCTGGGATGCCTGTCCTCACAAGAAACAGTTCTGCATGTTTTGCAAAACTGCCCTGGACTGTCGCGTTTGTCAGTGTTCCTTATACATCACACACATCTCACTAGAGCTCGGTTTGTAAAACAAAGTTTGGTTTTTGCTGAGTTCATTATGTTTTGCACTAGCTGAATCTGCCTTCCTTGTCAGGAAGCTGAGAGAGGGAATCTGTGCTCAACTGCAGTGTTTTCCTCAAACCGTTTTTCTGACGTGGAGATGGGATATAAATAAGTGTAAGAAGATTCAGTTGGTACATGTTGGAAACTCTATTTTTAACCACAAACTTGTATTTATACCAAGATGCTTCTCAAACTTGAATGCACCTGCAAATTACCCAGGGAGCTAGGTAAAATGCAGAATCTGACTCAGGAGGTCAGGGGTGGGGCCTGAGATGCTGCATTCTGAACAAGTCCCAGGTGATGCTCATGTGGGTCCCGGACCACACTTGGAGTAACGAGGGGCTAATTGGTAGAATTTCTCTCCTTCTCCACAGCAAAATAGCACCAGTGGATGGAAAACTGGGGCTGGCGCCAGAAACACCAGGGAAGCTGGTTAGATCTACACATCCCTATCCCCACGGAGATCCTGACAAAAGGGGGTTGGAATGCGCCCAGGAAGCTCCCCAGGTGCTTCTGTTGCAGGAAGCCTCGAAACGCATTTTGATATGCTCCACTCGAGGGAAAGAAGGCCCTCTACAAGGTTTACCCAAAGGCAATCTCCTCGGGGCTGCTGTTGTCACCAATGGTGACACGTTGTTCAGGATTTGAAGGGGGGGGCTATCCCGCTGTTTCTTGCGCAGCACCAGGATGGGTCCCAACCACTCCTCTCCCGCCACAAGGAGCTCGACAAGGTCAGCCCCGCCGCCGCGCTCTGCCCCTCCCGCCCGCTCGCTGCCTCCGCCGCAGGCCCTCGGGGCGGAGGCCGGGCCGCTCATGCGCACCACGGGGCCAAGCCCCAAGCCCCCGCCCCACGGGCCCCCCGCCGCCTTACCTCTCTGGACCAGAGTGGCCAAGGAGAAAGCGAGGCAGATGAGAAACGCCGAGCGCCAGGCCACCATGGCTGGGAGCGGGCAGAGGGGGCCCAGAGAAGCACAGTTAGCGCGAGGGATAGGACCGGGGGGAGACGACGCAGGAGGAGGCGCCCAGCCACCACTGCAGGGCCCCGCCCACAGCTAGCGCGCGCGGCGCGGCCCCGGCAGGGTGGTGTGGGGCGCGCACGAGCGCAGGCGCCGGGGGCGCGAACGGCCTGGGCCTGGAGAGGTGCGACGGGGTTGCGTGAGCGGCGCGAGGGGCGGGGCCGCTGCGCGAGGGGCTGGGCCACAACCTGGGAACAGGCCCTCAGCCCGAGGCCGGGCAGGCGCGTGACACGCCGGGTGGGTTGGGTCTGCGGTGTGACCAGCGTTGGCGTGCGGCCGGGCCCTTTCCCAGCAGAGTCCTCCAGACGCGAGTGAGAGGTGTGCCCTGCAGGTGGGA
>JAVSCE010012582.1:0-46974 GCA_032199065.1 Smutsia gigantea | reverse complement strand
AATGTTTTCCCTGTTGTAGCTTTTCTTTAAATTTTGTTTTTCGATTCTTGACAGTATAGATATGTGAATATTTATGTATTAACATTTTCCTGCTTGGCATGGAAATAGAGAGCAAGAAACAAATTCTTGTAGAAATTGCTTCAGTGGGTGTTTGTGAATGGCAAGTGAAATGACAGCAATTGGAGTGAACTTTCAATAGTGTGGTTGTTAGGTTAATAAAAAGGTTTCCATTCAATTATTCAGCAGCACTGATGGCACACCTTTCTGGTAGGCTCTGGAGAGAGAAACCTAAAGAAGGAGGGTGCAGGAGTTTGGAGGCCAGACAATGGGGGGGAGATAACAGTTAAGTATGCTTTTGAGTAAGAAACTCTTCTACAATTACTCTAGGGTACTGTTAGATCTTGAGGACACAGATAAAACAATACTTAAACTCTAGATAAGTGGGGTGGTTGTGGTCAAGGGGGCAGCCCAGAATATAATGTCCAAACAAGATGTGGAAATGCTCTGGGAGGAGCCTGTAATAATCACAACTGCAAACCCTTACTAGGAACCAGGTGCTCTTACAAACCTTACCGCTCTTCGGTGAAGTAGCGACAATCATTCCTATATTGCAGAACTGAGGCACGGAGAGTTTATATACAATCCCCAAGTCTACACAACAGGGAGTGAGCTGGGATTGGAACCCGTTCTGGCTTTACCTCTAAAAGTGTTACATGAAGTGACGTCTGAAAGAGAAAGCGATCCTCACCCAGTACCAGCTGGTTCTCTCGCCATCTTCCCTTGCATGTTTCTCCTCCTTGTTAGCATGTGCCTTTTAACGACATGTGATTTTTCTCCCACACACCCCGTTTAACTTTCCCTTGAGTGCAGGCACTGAAGACTCACAGTCCCAGGGTGGCCGTATTTTACTTCCCAGGAAGGGAAGGGACCTGCAGAAGCGATCATGGACGCACGGCTGACCCCGGGGGAGCCACAAGGTAAACTAGCACCTACCCGACTGGGGGCCCACCCAAGGTGTCTCACACAGCCCCGCCACCAGCTGCGACAGCCACTCTCCTTAATTCCGTCTTCTGAGTTCCGGGAGGAGCCGCCCCCTGGGGCCCCGGAAGCCAGGCGGGGCCGTTCCGGCCTCGGACTGACCGGCCGGCAGTTCTCCCGGGTCGGGTAAGTCACCTCCCCGGCCCCAGAGCTCGGGCTGCGCGGGCGGCGGGTGGGGGCAGAGTGAGCGGGGCCCTTCGCTGGGTCGGCCCGGGGGGCGGAGATTGGTTGGCCTGAGTGTCAGTGGCACAAAGCCTAAACATTACTCATTCGGAAGCCTTTCCATGATGCCTTTAATCCCCTGGTGACCCTACTCTAGGCACAAGGAAGCGTCATTCAGCCAAAAGCGGTCGCCTGGCTTCCTGTCCGAGAGCGCCGCGGCGGGCGCGGTCCTCCCTGCTCTAACCTCCCCTGTGCCCATCGCTTCTGGGCCCGGGTTCCAGGCCAAGGCTCCCCAGATCCGTAATTTCTCTCCAATGACTTCTTTCTACCTTTCACATAAGTGCCGTGGCTTACATTCAAACGCTTCTATCAGTGCAGCTACATATTTCCAACATTCTTTTTCAGATTCCATGGAAGAATATCCTACCGTTGAAACAACACCGAACTGGGGGCCAGAAGGCCTGGGTTCTAGTTCTGTCAATCATTAAATAGCGGTATGACATTGGAGAAGTATTTTTTACCTCTCTGAACTTCCAATTTCCTTTTCTGTAAAATAAGGAGTTTCAAATAAATAGCAAGTAAGGTTCCTTCTAGTTTTGATATTTGGATTATTGCCCTCTCCCCCAGGTATATTTCTAATTCCTGCATCAGTTACATGTTTGTGCTTTGGTTAATCTCCATTTAGGCCTTTTTCCCTCTCCATTAATCTGTGTCCTTGTCAAATCTGGTTTTAGACTCATTAACAAAAATTTTTTTTCATAAGGAATCTTGTGCTTCCGGAGTACTCTTTACTGCTTAGTTTAGGGACGCATACCTAAATAAGATTTTGTAAATGTGACATCTTGAGGTGTTTAATGTGCCTGAGAATCATTGTATTGGAATAACACTTTAAAGACAGTAAACTCTGAAGGAAGGGAATCTGGTTTATTAAACTTTTCAATCAACAATCTTAAATACAATACCTGGAAGATTGTGCTCAGGAATTGTTTGCTCAGGAGAAAACATATACTTTTTACATTATTTAGTTACTCCTTCCCTTAAAAACTGAAAAGCAGAGCTGTGGAAGTACAGTCTTTACAGCAGAGGGAATAGAAGACTCAAGGAGGAAAAGAAGTATACTACTGAGATGGGAACTATGCTATTGCAGTTTGTTGCACTTTTCTCTCAATAACGCTTCTGCTCCAAGAACAATATTCCAAAGGCATTATTCGATAGATATGTACTGGATACCTTCTTCCTATTCTAATGCATCTTTTTGGGGGTGTGGGTGGAGAGGGAAAAATGTGAGGGTTGAAAGACAATGGCAAATAGTGGTAGCATTTGCAAAGATTAAAAAACATGACAAATCATCAGATTACAGGTGGGTCGGAATAAAAGCTTGGGTAGAACTGGGGGGCCTATAGAAGTGTAAGAGATGAAGTGAGAGGTTAGTAAAGGGTAGGTAATGAGCCCTTATATCATGTTTTGTAGTACGTTAAACTGGGGATAATGGGCCGCTGGATGGTGTTTAGTAAAGAGCTGATGAGTTCAAATTTGCACTTTAGAAAAATCACTCTAGTTGTGTTATTGTTAGTTGATCTTTTGAGTGGAAAAAAGAGCCTTATGTAAGTTAATTGTATTTCATTTCTATCATAGTAGGAACATTAACAGTAATAATAGTTAATATCTAGAGAGTACTTAGTATGGAATCTCATCTGACTAGCTTGTGAACTCTTTCAGGGCAGGAATCCAGTTTTACTTATTGCTGTAAATAAATCTAACACAGTGCTTTGCATGTAATTGCGAATTGTCATTTGGTAACTTGAGTTCAATATTAACCAGAATATGATTTTTAAATGTTTTTTTTCTAGGAGAATCATGAACCAGAAGATACTGAAGTTGGATAACTTGCTATGATTTCATTCTGTTTGTAGACAGCTGCACAGCTTGGGTCAAAGAACATTAGCACAGTGGAGACATGTGTTTTCATCTGCTTACCCAGTGTGGACAGCTCAGCTGTCTGCCCGCCCCTGGCAAACAGACACGCTCATCAGGGCTGCTTTAACTCAATATAGGCTTCTAGTAACAAAGAAAGTAGTTACAGATTTCTGTCAGTTATTGAATTATTTGGTCTGAGGGTGAAAGTGCCTAGAACCACAAGTAGAAATCCATTTTGAGTATAGTGGACCCTTGAACAACACAGTTTTGAACTGCACACATCCACTTACACACTGATTTTTTTCAATAAGTATATTGGAAAATTTTTTGGAGTTTGCAACAATTTGAAAAAACATTTTTTCTCTAGTTTTATTGTAAGAATGCAGTATATAGTACATATAACATACAAAATGTGTGTTAATCAACTGTTTGTGTTACTAGGCTTCCAGTCAATAGTAGGCTATTCAGTTTTGGGGAATCAAGTTACGCACATCTTGTGTAGGGAGTTGGCACCCCTAATCCCCACGTTGTTCAAAGGCCAGCTGTATTTTGTCATTTACAAAGTGTTTATTCCTTAGTACTATACTCCAGGAAATAAATCTTTGTGTGGAAGGGAATTTGTAGTTAGTTCAGTAATGCTGATGAATTTGTTTTCTTGGAAATCAATGTATAACAGTGAATTAAGGATGCATGATTTTTTATTTTAGTCTAAGTTTTAACTACTTAGGAGAATGTTAGTTGGGGGAAGTAGGAGCTGATTGGTAGATATTCCAGAATAAATCTAAGTTGTCATTTAAGCTTTTTTCTTCCTTTTTCTTTATGCATTCTGGATTTTTTAATAGGAAGTTTTGGAGTGGATTCTTTAGGGTTTTTTATGTACAATATCATGTCATCTGCAAACAAGGACAGTTTGAGTTCTTCCTTGCCGATCTGGATGCCTTTTATTTCTTTGTGTTGTCTGATTGCCGTGGCTAGGACCTCCAGCACTATATTGAATAAAAGTGGGGAGAGCGGGCATCCTTGTCTTGTTCCAATCTTAAAGGAAAAGCTTTCAGCTTCTCACTGTTAAGTATAATGTTGGCGTGGGCTTGTCATATATGGCCTTTATTATGTTGAGGTACTTGCCCTCTAAACCAATTTTGTTGAGAGTTTTTATCATGAATGGATGTTGAATTTTGTCTAATGCTTTTTCAGCATCTATGGAGATGATGATGTGGTTTTTGTCCTTCTTTTTGTTGATGTAGTGGATGATGTTGATGGATTTTCGAATGTTGCACCACCCTTGCATCCCTGGGATGAATCCCCCTTGATCATGATGGATGATCTTTTTGATGTATTTTTGAATTTGGTTTGCTAATATTTTGTTGAGTATTTCTGCATCTATGTTCATCAGGGATATTGGTCTGTCATTTTCTTTTTTTGTGGTGTCTTTGCCAGGTTTTGGTATTAGAGTGATGCTGGTCCTCGTAGAATGAGTTTGGGAGTATTCCCTCCTCTTCCACTTATTGGAAAACTTTAAGGAGGATGGGTATTAGGTCTTCACTAAATGTTTGATAAAATTCAGCAGTGAAACCATCAGGTCCAGCCGTTTTATTCTTAGGTAATTTTTTGATTACCAATTAAATTTCTTTGCTGGTAATTGATCTATTCAGATTTTCTGTTTCTTCCTGGGTCAGCCTTGGAAGGTTGTATTTTTCTAGAAAGTTGTCCATTTCTTCTAGGTTATCTAGTTTGTTACCATATAGTTTTTTTTATAGTATTCTCTCATAATTCCTTGTATTTCTGTGGTGTCTGTTATGATTTTTCCTTTTTCATTTCTGATTCTGTTTATGTGTTGTAGACTCTCTTTTTCTTGATAAGTTTGGCTAGGGGTTTATCTATTTTTTTTATTTTCTCAAAGAATCAGCTCCTGCTTTCATTGATTCTTTCTATTGTTTTATTCTTCTGACTTTTATTTATTTCTGCTCTAATCTTTATTATGGCCCTCCTTGTACTGACATTGGGCCTCATTTGTTCTTCCTTTTCTAGTTTCATTAATTGTGAGTTTAGACTGTTCATTTGGGATTGTTCTTTCCTGAGGTAGGCCTGTATTGCAATATATTTCCCTGTTAGCAGGGCCTTCGCTGCATCCCACAGATTTTTGTGGTGTTGAATTATTGTTGTCATTTGTCTCCATATATTGCTTGATCTCTGTTTTTATTTGGTCATTGATCCATTGATTACTTAGGAGCATGTTATTAAGCCTCCATGTGTTTGTGGGATTTTTCGTTTTCTTTGTGTAATTTATTTCTAGTTTCATACCTTTGTGATCTGAGAAGCTGGTTGGTACAATTTCAATATTTTTGAATTTACTGAGGTTCTTTTTTTGGCCTAGTATATGATCTATTCTTGAAAATGTTCCATGTGCATTTGAGAAGAATGTGTATCCTGTTGCTTTGGGATGGAGTGTTCTGTAGATGTCCGTTAGGTCCATCTGTTCTAATATGTTGTTCAGTGCCTCTGCCTCTTTACTTGTTCTGTCTGGTTGATCTGTCCTTTGAGGTGAGTGGTGTGTTGAAGTCTCCTAAAATGAATGCATTGCATTCTATTTCCCCCTTTAATTCTGTTAGTATTTGTTTCACATATGTAGGTGATCCTGTGTTGGGTGCATAGATATTTATAATAGTTATATCCTCTTGTTGGACTGACCCTTTTATCATTATGTAATGTCCTTCTTTGTGTCTTGTGACTTTCTTTGTTTTGAAGTCTATTTTGTCTGATACAAGTACTGCAACTCCTGCTTTTTCTCACTATTAGTTGCATGAAATATCTTTTTCCATACCTTTACTTTCAGTCTGTGCATGTCTTTGGGCTTGAAGTGAGTCTCTTGTAGGCAGCATATAGATGGGTCTTGTTTTTTTATCCATTCAGTAACTCTATGTCTTTTGATTGGTGCATTCAGACCATTTACATTTAGGGTGACTATCGATAGGTACGTACTTATTGCTATTGTAGGCTTTAGATTCGTGGTTACCAAAGGTTCAAGGGTGATTCCCTTACTATCTAACAGTCTAATTTAGCTTACATCGTATACTATTACAAACACAACCTAAAGGTTCTTTTTTTTCCTCCTTGTTCTTCGTCCTCCATTCTTTGTATGTTATGAGTCATTCTCTGTACTCTTTGTCTTCCCTTGGATGACATCTGTTTAGCCTAAGAATACTTCCATCTATAGGAGTCCCTCCAAAATGCACTGTAGAGGTGGTTCGTGTGAGGTAAATTCTCTCAGCTTTTGCTTCTCTGAAAATTGTTTAATTCCTCCTTTAAATTTAAATGATAACCTTGCTGGGTAGAGTATTCTTGGTTCAAGGCCCTTCTGCTTCATTGCATTAAATGTATCATGCCACTCCCTTCTGACTTGTAAGGTTTCTATTGAGAAGTCTGATGATAGCCTGATGGGTTTTCCTTTGTATGTGATCTTTTTTCTCTCTCTAGCTAATTTTAAAAGTCTGTCTTTATCCTTGATCTTTGCCATTTTAATTATTATATGTCTTGATGTTGTCTTCCTTGTGTGCACAGTTGTTATCTGCACCTCCATGGCTTGAGAGACTATCTCCTTCCCCAGATTGGGGAAGTTTTCAGCAATTACCTCCTCAATGATACTTTCTATCCCTTTTTCTCTCTCTTCTTCTTCTGGTACCCCTATAATGTAAATATTTTTCCGTTTGGATTGGTCACACAGTTCTCTCAATATTCTTTCATTCTTAGAGATTCTTTTTTCTTTCTGTTTCTCAGCTTCTTCGTATTCCTCTTCTCTAATTTCTATTCCATTTACCGTCTCTTCTACTACATCTAATCTGCTTTTAAATCCCTCCATTATGTGTTGCATTTCATGTATGGTATTTCTTAATCTTGAATCTCCATCTTAAATTCGTTCCTGAGGTCTTGAATATTTTTCGGTACCTCCATAAGCATGTTTATAATTTTTATTTTGAACTCTCTTTCAGGAAGATTGGTGAGTTCAGTTTCATTTGGCCCTTTTTCTGGGGTTTGTGATATTTTGGTCTGAACCATGTTCTTTTGATGTTTCATAGTTCTGTGTGGTGCCCACTAGTGTGCAGAGACTCCAGTCTCTGGAGCTGCTCAGCCCCTAGAGTGAGGTTGGGGGTCCTAGGGGAGCGGAGCTGGTGCCTGGGGGGAGGAAAGATCTGTTTCCTGCTTCCCGTCTGTGGTGCCTGTCACACGGGCAAACTTCTGTGCTTTGTGTTTCTAGCTGTTGTAGGCGGTGACTCCCTCTAGCTGTTCTGACGCCTGCACGGTGACTGTGAGTTTGCGAGCAGGTGCCTGCTGGGCAGTAGGAAGGCTTGGCAGGCTGTATGTCACAGTAGGGGGCCTCGGAGCTGAGTAGGCAGTTGGGGATGGAGCACCTGAAGCTCCTCAAAGTTCACATCCAGCTGGGCAGAATGCGCCCAGACAACCTTGTCCAGCTCTCCCTTTTCCTGCACAGCAAGCTCCATGCAAACCCCGCCCCTTCAGCAGCCCTCTCCCTGCTAGGAGGCCTCTCAGACTCTCTGCCTTTCCTCCGACACAGAGCGGCCGGGTGTGGATCCCCTCCTCCACGAATGGCTGGAATGTCAGTTTCTCAAGCACTCCGCCTGTCCGAGCTCCCCAACGCCCAGGGCACCACACAATACAGGATTCTGCTCACAAAGCAGATGCCCAGGGCTAGGTGTCCAGCAGTCCCAGGCTTCCACCCCCTCTCCCACTCTGTTTGTCTTCCTCCGCCGGTGAGCTGGGGTAGGGGAAGAGCTTGGGTCCCCCCGGATTAAGTCTTTCATACGTTACCCTGTTTCTTGAGGTCTGCTCTGTTCATGAGGTCTGTATGCAGTCTGGTTCAGCCTTCCTTCTTGCTGCTGTCTGAAGGTTAGTTGTATTTATTAACTATATTTTTGTACTGTTTATGGTTTTGGGAGGAGCTCTCTGTCTCACCTCTCACGCCACCATCTTGAATTCCCTAGTTCTTGATTTTGTTTGGATTTTTTTCAAGGGCCAAATAGTTAAACAATATCCGAATCACCTTTGCTCCAGTCAGGGAATACCAACACGTTGAGAGACAACTTTGGTTATTTAAAATCCTTCTATATGTATGTTCAAAACTTAGCATTTCTAGTAAAAAAATAAAATCTGAATGTACATCTCCCAGAGCAGAAATAGTTAAACAAAGCCTGGATTTTCATCTGAAAAGGGAGGCAGAGGAAAAATACAGAGAATATATGAGCTAAGAGACAGGGGAAAAATTAATATATCTGAGATACATATATATATATATAATGTATATATACACACACACACACATATGCACATGTGTATGACATGAAAGAATTACCTCTCAGTGCCATGGTGATCAGTTATGGAGAGCATGTCCTGGTGAGTTTTATCTTCTTTTTGATACTTGTGATGGGCAGCCTCCGAAATGGCCCCCAGTGCTCTTCCTACCCCTGTCTGGTACTCACACCTTGTGCAGTCCTCTCCCACAATGCAACAGTGTTACTCTGAATGACAACAGAATGTAGCAGAAGCGATGGTACGTCACTTCATGTTGAGATTACAAAAGGTTGTGACTTCCATCTTAAGCTCTCTCACTTGCTCTCTCATCATTTATCTTGAGTGAAACTTTGTCATGAGCAGCCCTCTCAAGAGGCCTACTGTGGTCTCCTGCCAACAGCCACATGAGTGAGCTTGGAAATGGACCTTTCAGCCTCAGTCAATCCCTCAGAGAATGGCAGCTCTGGCCAACATCTTGACTGCCACCTCCCAGAATTATGGAGTCAGACCACCCAGCTAAGTGGCTCCTCATAACTGGGAGATAACAAGTGTTTGTTGGTTTAAGCTACTAGGTTTTGGAGATAATTTGTGATACAGCAATAAATAATATAATACTTTGAATGCAACTTTCAAATTCTATATAATGTACATACGTTGCTTTACAACCAGAAAAGAAATTTCTAAAATCATCCATCAAGTCAACCCTTCATTCCAGTGTGATAAGTAGAGAACAACCTGTTACAGTCATCTTGTTACCATTGGTGCCTGGCACGCCTCTACCAACTGAAGTCAGCCACATCTCCTGGGCAAAGACACCAGCCACACCAATGAGGTGTGAACAGGCGCTATCCCTTATTTGGGTTTTTCCAGGATCCCTGGCCTTGCAAAACATCCCATAAAACGGGATGCTTTTTTTTGTGTGATCCAGGTCTTGCAACTGTAGCTAAAAAAAATCTGTTAATTTCACTGGAAGATGGATAACATTTAAACTTGGTTAACTGATTCACATATTGTACAAACTAACAAATAACATTTGATTCCAACTGTCCTAGAAAAAAGTATGGAGTGGTGGAAAGAATGCTGAAATAGCTCTGTGGCTCTGGACAAGTACCTTTGCCCCTCTGGGCCTCAGTTGCCTCATAAGTAAAACAGCAAGGTTGGGGTATATTAATCTCCCATGACTCTAAAAGTCTGTTAATCAATAGTCCTGTTTTGGCTCTTCAGTGAAAGTCATCTCATGAGGGACCCTGCTGTGTCCAGTACAGAGACACTATTTAAATTTAAATTAATTGAAACTAACTAAAGTTAACATTTACTATGTCACTAGTGACCAATGTGTTGGATAGCACAGAGTTGAACATCACAGAGAGTTCTATTGGACAGTGCTGCTGTAAGGGCTTGCTTCCCAGTGTGGTCCATGAACCAGCATGGGCACCACCCAGGAACCCTTAGAAATGCAGAATCTTGGGTCCCTACCCAGATCTGCTGAATCAGAATCTGCATTTTAACAAGCTCTCCAGGCACTGCCTGCACGTGTTGAGTTTAAGAAGCACAGTTCTAAGGAGCCTTGACCACCAGGTAGGTGGCTGGAAGGACGGAGTGGTGCTTAGCTGTGTGGCCTCTGTATGGACTGCAGGGACGCCCAGACGGCTACCGCTTGAGTTGTGTGACCTACTCTACCTCATAGGAAAATCTGAGGCTATAAAAAATAAAACAATGATCATGATGCTCACACTTAATAAATGCTCTTTAAATGGCCGCTGTGTTATGTTTGGATTTAGGAGGTTTCAGATGCCTCTCGGCCAACTCCAAGCCCACACAGACTGCGGGGCCGAGGGTGGCCCACTCCCTCAGCGCCACAGGGTGGTGCTGTGTCACCGACGTCCTTTTCCTCTCCAACAGGCTTCCTGCAGCCAGAATTTCCCTGGGGACTTCCAGGTCTGTTTCGGATTACTGAGCACGACTGGGCAGTTGGGACTCCATTCCAAGCATTCATCGGACAGATAATGGGGAAACAGGCCTCAGCTTTGTGCCCAGTTGGAATGCAAGAGTAAGGTCGGCACAAAGAGTTGAATGAGGACTGTGTGAAAGTTGTCCTGGAAGCAGGAGCTTCTGTTGGAAAGCTGGGGGAAGGGAAGCCTTAAGAGTTTGTAAATCAGCTTCTGAATGATCTGGGCTCTTCATCCCACAGATTCAGGCCCCACAGATTCAATCTATGGCTTTTTGGCGTGTGTGTGTGTGTGTGTGTGTGTGTGTGTGGAGAGAGAGTAGTGGATTTCTAAAGTTTCCCAAACATCACAATCACGTGTGTGTGTGTGTGTGTGTGTGTGTGTGTGTGTGTGTGTGTGTGGAGAGAGAGTAGTGGATTTCTAAAGTTTCCCAAACTTCACAATCACCTGTTGAAACACAAGTTGCCGGGCTCCACCTCCAGAGTTTCCAATTAGGTGGAAGGTCTGGGATGGCCTGATAATTTGCATTTCAAACAAGGTCCTAGTGGTGCTAAGCCTGGTGACCCGGGACTGCTCTTTGAGAACCACTACTCTAAACTTCTGAAAAGCTCACATGGAAAAATAATAAAATCCCAGTTCCAGAGAAGGATGTTACTCCGAAGGAAATTACTCCAACCGCCACTCCCTACTGCTCCTTCATTGCCCTGCACCCCACCCGCTGCCCCACATGCTCCCTCTCTCAGGAACCTTTCCTGGCACCCTCAAGCCAGGTCAGGTACTTTACTTGTTGGTCACATATGCAGCATGGATGTGACAAATAAAAAACTCTAGAGACCAATAGGTCCCTGAAATAAAAGGGTTTCTCAAGGCTTTATAGATGCTCGTCAGAATGAGGACTGAATCCCGGGACAGGAAGTTTCTGCTTTACAAGCAGCAAGGCCAGTTAACAGAAATTTGTCTGCCAGACTCAAGAAATGGGGCATTTATGAGGCATCTCAAGGGAAGAAATTGGTGCACATGTTTTTTCCCAAAATACACAGAAAAGCCCATGGGGGTTGGGGGGACAAAACTTCAGTTTTATTTTAATGAGATTGTTATGACGTGTGGTTTGGGTGATGGGAAGTTTAGTTTTGTTTGCTCCAGTGTGGTATCTGGTTGGGACCAGTTTGGCCTGGTCCCCACAGGCAAGGAAGTCATCTCCCTGCAAAGCCTTTGTTGTCTTCAAGTGGGACCTCCTAACTGGGCAGTTTTTTCCTTGAACCTTATCTTCCTCTTCCTGGCAGTTCATGTCTATCTTTCTACCTAACAAAACTATATGCCCAGACAAAGACTTGTACATGAATGTTCATAGCAGCTTTATGAGCTGAAAACAACTCAAATGTCCATCAACAGGTGAATGAATAAACAAATTGAGGTATATCGATTCAGTGAAATACTCTCAGCAATAAGAAGGGAATGTTTGGATACACACAATGATGTGGATAGATTACAAAGTGATTGTGCTGAGTGAAAAAAGCCAGACAGAAAGAGTGCATACTGTATGATTCCACTCATATGAAATTCTATAAAATGCAAACTGATCCACGGTGACAGAAAGCAGATCACTAGTTGCCTGGGGATGGGTGGTGGCAGGAAGGGTAATGGAAGAAGTATTATAAAGGGGTATGACACTTTTTGGAGGGGATGGATATATTTATTACCTTGATTGTGGCAGTGATTTCATGGATGTATGCTTATGTCACATTGATCAAACTGTACATTTTAAATAAATGCATTTTATTGTATGTCAATTATACATTGATAAAGCTCTTAAAAATAGTAATGCAACTCGACAATAACAAAACAATTGAACAAAAATGTGCAAAAGATTTGAACAGAAACTTTACCAAAACAGATAGCAAATAAATTAAGCACATGAAACAGTGTTCAGCAAAAATAGTATGGAAATGCAAATTAAAACCACAGTGAGGTATCACCACACATTTATCAGGAGGGCTACAATCAGAAACACTTAACTGTATCAAGTTTGAGTTCTGGAGATGGTGTAAAGTGCTGGAACTCTCACATTTCTTTATGAGGAATGCAAAATGGGAATGACCCACGGCTCAGCATGCCTACTCCTAGGTATTCACCCAAAATAAATTATGTCCACGTGAAAACCTGCACATGAATGTTGATAGCTGCTTTATGCACAATTGTCACAAGTGCTGAATGGATAAACGATGTACATCATATAACAGAATATTAACTCAACAATAAAAGGAACGATCTATGATACATGCACCAACATGAACAGATCTGAAAATAATTACATTGAGTGAAAGAAGCCAGACTCAAAAGGTTACTTACTGTAAGATTCCCTTTGTATGACATTTAGAAAAGGCAACATCACGGAGCCAGAGAGTAGCTCACTGGTTCCAAGGGTTTGGATGGAGAGAGGGTTGACTCTAAAGAGATATATTTTTCTTTTTTAGGTGGTGGAACTGAGATGACTGTGGTGACAAATTCTATACATTTGTCAAAACTTGTAGAACTGTATGACAAAAACAGCAAATTTTATGGTATGTAAATTTAAAAATAAATTTTAAATGATTCATATTGTTACAAAAATGTCAAAAGATGTAGAAGTATGAGAAGGAAAACGTGTAAGGGCCCTTTATGCACATACAATGTAGAGCCTTGCACCTAACGGCTGAGTAAACCTAGCAGTTGACTAAGCATCTTGTCAGATTATTTCCTATGAATACACATGCTCTTATATAGAGATTTTAGTTCTATGGAAACCATGCATACAGGATTATACCATACATTTGGCTCTGCAACTGCTCATTTGTGCAATGTTGTGAGAGTCTTGGAGAAATAAAGCTTAAGTCCATTGCACAACTTGATGTAATTTACAACCATTGTACCATTTTCAAAGTTACATAAATGAATATGCTACCCCTGTGCCATTAGTTTTGCGAGAAATTAGGTTGGGTCTAAACCAAATCAGGAAACTCTTAAGGAAAATTTAGAAATCAATACCCATCTCTCACTTTATTAGATTCTCCCTAGGGATGATAGTTGATCTACTATAGAGGAGAAACACAAACTTTCCCCAAGGCTTGGGAGTGTGAGTGTCTTGGGGGAAAGTCTGATGGTACATGGCAGGGACTGACCGTGTTGAGGGTAGGTAGAGCTGGTGCCAGTTTTCCAAGGTGAGAAGGAAAATTATGAACAGAGCAGCATATTTTATGTTATTTTATTTTATTTATTATTTATTTTTTAAATTAAGGTATCACTGATTTACAATCTTATGAAGGTTTCACATGAGCAACATCGTGGTTACTACATTCACCTATATTATCGAGTCCTCCCCCACACCCCACCACAGTCACTGTCCATCATCGTAGCAAGATGCCACAGAGTCACTACTTGTCTTCTCTGTGTTACACTGTCTTCCCCGTGACACCCCCACACCATGTGTGCTCATCATAATACCCCTCAATCCCCCTCTCCCTCCTTCCCCACCCTTCCCCTTTGGTAACCGCTAGTCCCTTCTTGGAGTCTGTGAGTCTGCTGCTGTTTTGCTCCTTCAGTTTTTCTTCGATGTTATACTCTACAAACGAGGGAAATCATTTGGTACTCGTCTTTCTCCCCCTGGCTTATTTCACTGAGCATAATACCCTGTAGCTCCGTCCATGTTGTTGCAAATGGTAGGATTTATTTTCTTCTTATGGCTGAATAATATTCCATTGTGTATATGTACCACCTCTTCTTTATCCATTCATCTACTGATGGACACTTAGGTTGCTTCCATATCTTGGCTATTGTAAATAGTGCTGCAATAAACATAGGGGTGCATACATCTTTTTGAATCTGGGATCTTGTTTTCGTTGGGTAAATTCCTAGGAGTGAAATTCCTGGGTCAAATAGTATTTCTATTTTTAGTTTTTTTGAGGAACCTGCATACTGCTTTCCACAATGGTTGAACTAATTCACATTCCCACCAGCAGTGTAGGAGGGTTCCCCCTTTTCTGCATCCTAGCCAGCATTTGTTGTTCCTTGTCTTTTCAGTGTTGGCCATCCTAACTGGTGTGAGGTGATATCTCATTGTGGTTTTAATTGGCATTTCTCTGGTGATTAGTGATGCGGAGCATCTTTTCATGTGCCTGTTGGCCATCTGAATTTCTTCTTTGGAGAACTGTCTGTTCATATTCTCCTCCCATTTTTAAATCAGGTTGTTTGCTTTTTGGTTGTTGAGGCATGTGAGTTCTTTATATATTTTGGATGTTAACCCCTTGTCAGATATGTTGTTTATGAATATATTCTCCCATATTGTTAGGATGCCTTTTCGTACTACTAATGGTGTCCTTTGCTGTACAGAAGCTTTTTTGTTTGATGTAGCCCCATGAGTTCATTTTTGCTTTTGTTTCCCTTGCCTGAGGAGATGTGTTCAGGAAAAAGTTGCTTATGTTTATATTCGAGAGATTTTTGGCTATGTTTTCTTCTAAGAGTTTTATGGTTTCATGACTTACATTCAAGTCATTTCTAGTTTACTTTTGTGTATGGGGTTAGACAATAATCCCGTTTCATTCTCTTGCATGTAGCTGTCCAGTTTTGCCAACACCAGTTGTTGAAGAGACTGTCATTTCCCCATTGTATATCTATGGCTCCTTTATCGTTAATTGACCATATATGCTTGGGTTAATATCTGGACTCTATTCTCTTCTATTCATCTGTGGGTCTGTTCTTGTGCCAGTACCAAATTATCTTGATTACTGTGGCTTTGTAGTAGAGCTTGAAGTTGGGAAGCGAGATTCCCCCCCTGCTTTATTCTTCCTTCTCAGGATTGCTTTGGCTGTTTGGGGTCTTTTGTGGTTACATATGAATTTTAAAACTATTTGTTCTAGTTCGTTGAAGAATGCTGTTGTTATTTTGATAGGGATTGCATTGAATCTGTAGATTGCTTTAAGCAGGTTGGCCATTTTGACAATATTCATTCTTCCTATCCATGAGCACAGGTTGTTTTTCCATTTATTGGTATCTTCTTTAATTTCTCTCATGAGTGTCTTGTAGTTTTCAGGGTATAAGTCTTTCACTTCCTTGGTTACGTTTATTCCTAGGTATTTTATTCTTTTTGATGCAATTGTGAATGGAATTGTTTTCCTGAGTTCTCTTTCTGCTAGTTTCTTTCAGCAAAGTTATATTCTGCAACTTTGCTGAATTCAGTTATCAGTTCTAGTAGTTTTGGGGTGGATTCTTTAGGGTTTTTATGTACACTACCATGTCATCTGCAAACAGGGACAGTTTAATTTCTTCCTTAACAATCTGGATGCCTTTTATTTCTTTGTGTTGTCTGATTGCCGTGCCTGCGACCTCCAGATCTACGTTGAATAAAGTGTGGAGAGTGAGCATCCTTGTCTTGTTCCCGATCTTAAAGGAAAAGCTTTCAGCTTTTTGCTGTTAAGTATAATGTTGGCTGTGCGTTTGTCATATACGGTCTTTATTGTGTTGAAGTACTTGCCCTCTATACCCATTTGGTTGAGAGTTTTTATCATGAATGGGTGTTGAATTTTGTCAAATGCTTTTTCAGCATCTATGGAGATGATCATGTAATCTTTGTCCTTCTTTTTGTTTATGTGGCGGATGATGTTGATGGATTTTCGAATGTTGTACCATCCTTGCAACCCTGGAATAAATCCTACTTGATTTTGATGGATGATCTTTTCAATGTATTTTTGAATTTGGTTTGCTAATGTTTTGTTGAGTATTTTGTATCTATGTTAATGAGGGATATGGGTCTGGAATTTTCCTTTTTTGTGGTGTCTTTGCCTGGTTTTGGTATTAGAGTGATGCTGGCCTCACGGAATGAGTTTGGAAGTATTCCCTCCTCTTCTACTTTTGTAAAACTTTAAGGAGGATGGGCATTATGTCTTTACACAGCTATGTATTTTAAATCTGCTCTTTGAGAACCTAAGATGTAGTCACTTTAACTTGATACAGAGTCTAAATCATGTTCTTGCCACCCCTGAGAGTTTGCACTGTGGGAAGAGCCAGGCACTACACTGGGGCAGATGCAATGGAATCATGGCTCTCGAGAGACATCTGGGTGACCTTGGCCAAACCCCATGGCCGTCGCCTTTTGGATTCACAAGCTTGTTGTGGAGGTTAATAACTACATGCAAAGCCTAGAGATCAGAGGCCACTCAGCACAATCAATAATTTTGAACGCTGTACCTTATTTCCTGTGAAGGCCGTTGACCTCAGCTCTAAGAAAGATTAAATTCCTCTCTTGGAGGGCTTCCCTGAGTGGCTACTAAATGCATTTGTCAACAGCCTCCGCATCCCAGCAGGGCAGCTGGAGCCTCTCTCAACTCTTTCCAGTTTAGCACCAACAGGCAGCTGAAATGTGCTGTGAAATGTTGGCTAAGAGGGCCTGTATTTATTTTGTTCCTGAAGCCTTCCAAGTGGCCACTGCTCCTATGATCTCCCTGTAATGCCCAGTTACAAAACCTGGTGGCTTTCCAGAACAGCTGCTGGAGACTCATGTCTTTCTTGAAAGATACCCAGACCCTTGGGCCACTAGGGTCAGCCTTGTGTTTACCTGGAACCCCCAAAGTCCAGAGTTCAGCACCTTTCACCAGGTTATTTAATTACACAGTTAATGGCTAAGGGAAAGGTCAAGGACGCATGCCTCATCTCTGCCTTCGTTTCCACCATCAGTTAAATATTGATGGTGCCCAGCTACACGCAGGTGGGAACAGACCCTACACGGTGCTCCACAGACTACACTGCTTGCTGGCTAGGTCAGTGGCAGTCGACAGGAAGACAACCTGAGCTGACCCAGCATCTTCTTGCCAACTTTAAACCAGGTCGATTCTTCTGGCCTAGTGCACCATTTAACCTTGTGGTAACTGAACTGATTGCTGGTCCTGGCGGCTCTGTGAGGGATCAGGAGGGCAGGAGGTTCTGGAAAGAAACCCAGACCCCTAGTCACTAGGGTCAGCTTTGTGTTTACCTTGGAACACTAAGGTCTCAGAGCTCAGAACTAAACATACTGAGTGAGGCAAGACATGTGGTCCAACTGTACCCACAGGAGTCTCAGCCTGTTCCCACCCCTACTCACTGCTAACCAGGGGTATAGCCAGAATTCAGGGAGCCCCACTCTGGCAGGATGGGAGAAATGAGCAAATTAGAAAGTGAAGGTAGGATCCCCATTCTAAGTGATGGTGACTGAGACTGGATAGGCCTTTTCTGGCTAACTTAACGAAGTGCAGGATGCTGGCAGTAGCAGATGCCAGAGGTGAGGCAGGATGGCCCGAGAGGCTGGGGTTGGCTGGGACCAGAGGAGCGGCCTGTGACTTCAGCTCTGGGGAAGAGAGAGATGAGGGGGTAATGACCCAAATAAGGCTGCTGGTTTCCAGCTAGTCCTCAAAACCAACCACAGCTCAGAGCTGGCGCTGGTCTCAGGTTAGAATCTCCTTAATCACACCCTGGGGGGTGAGGCTACGGGAGCAAACTGAGATCTCCAGAGGGGCCAAGTCTGTAATTGGGAAATAAGACATGTATCTATTGTTTTCATAACACAACAGGCAGAAATTAAATCTCGGTCTAATCTTTTGCATGGTGGGATACTGTTTAAAAAGTATGGAGAAACCTGATATAGACTTAGTTTCTCCAAGTTCTCTATGGTTTCTGATAGGTACCCAGATGGTGCTAATTTTCATTGCATAGCTTACATTGTAAAATGCTTTTTTTATGGTATGTATTGTTATTCATCTTCCTTTATTTATTTATTTTTATTTTGCTATTATTAATGTACAGTTACATTCGCAACATTATGGTTACTAGACTCCCCCTATTATCAAATCCCCACCACATACCCATTACAGTCACTGTCCATCAGTGTAGTAAGATGCTATAGAATCACTACTTGTTCTGTGTTGTACTGCCTTTCCCGTATCCCCCCCAACTCTGCTACATTATGTGTGCTGATTGTAATAGCCCTTTTTCTCCCTTATCCCTCCCTTCCCACCCATCTTCCCCAGTCCCTTTCCCTTTGGTAACTGTTAGTCCATTCTTGGGTTATGTGAGTCTGCTGCTGTTTTGTTCCTTCAGTTTTTTCTTTGTTCTTATACTCCACAGATGAGTGAAATCATTTGGTACTTGTCTTTCTCTCCCTGGCTTATTTCACTGAGCATAATACCCTCTAGCTCCATCCATGTTGTTGCAAATGGTAGGATTTGTTTTCTTCTTATGGCTGAATAATATTCCATTGTGTATATATACCACATCTTCTTTATCCATTTATCTAGTGATGGACACTTAGATTGCTTCCATTTCTTGGCTATTGTAAATAGTGCTGTGATAAACATAGGGGTGCATATGTCTTTTTCAAACTGGGCTGCTGCAGTCTTAGGGGAAATTCCTAGTAGTGGAATTCTTGGGTCAAATGGTATTTCTATTTTGAGTTTTTTTGAGGAACCTCCATACTGATTTCCACAATGGTTGAATTAATTCACATTCCCACCAACAGTGCAGGAGGGTTCCCCTTTTCTCCACATCCTTGCCAACATTTGTTGTTGTTTGTCTTTTGGATGACGGCGATCCTAACTGGTGTGAGGTGATATCTCATTGTGGTTTTAATCTGCATTTCTCTGATGATTAGCGATGTGGAGCATCTTTTCATGTGCCTGTTGGCCATCTGAATTTCTTCTTTGGAGAAGTGTCTGTTCATCTTCTCTGTCCATTTTTTAATTGGCTTATTTGCTTTTTGTTTGTTGAGGTGTGTGAGCTCTTTATATAATTTGGATGTCAACACCTTATCGGATATGTCATTTATGACTATATTCTCCCATACCGTAGGATGTATTTTTGTTCTATTGATGGTGTCCTTTGCTGTACAGAAGCTTTTTACTTTGATATAGTCCCAGTTGTTCATTTTTGCTTTTGTTTCCCTTGCCCGGGGAGATACGTTCATGAAGAAGTCGCTCATGTTTATGTCCAAGAGATTTTTGCCTATGTTTTTTTCTAAGAGTTTTATGGTTTCATTTCTTACATTCAGATCTCTGATCCATTTTGAGTTCACTTTTTTGTATGGTGTTAGACAGTAATCCAGTTTCATTCTTTTACATGTAGCTGTCCAGTTTTTCCAACACCAGCTGTTGAAGAGGCTGTCATTTCCCCATTGTATATTCTGTGAAATGCTCTTTCAAAACACATTCAGGGCTCTTAGCAAGTTTTAGTATCTCGGCAACCCTGTGAGGTGGGAAGTCCATCCTAGGCTTCTCCTCATCTCGATGTTCCAGTTAGAGTCCAAAGGCATGAAAAGACCAATGTCCAGCTCAGTCAGACACACAGGAGGAATTCCCTCTTGCTGGGGGAGGGTCAGCCTTTTCTTCCCATTCAGGAATTCAGCTGATGATGACGCCCAGCCACGCTGGGGAGAGCAATCGACCTTATCCAGTCAACCAGCCCACATGTCATTCCTGTCTAAAAAGACTGTTACAGACACACCTGGGATGTTTGACCAAACATTGGGGCACCATATGGCCCAGTCAAGTTGACACGTAAACTAATAGTCGACAGCACCTCACGGGCTGGCAGTGGGCACCTGAATGCCCCAGCATTCCCCATCAGTCAAAAATCCAGGCCTCATCCTCGCTCTTTCTCTGAGCACACAGAGCCATCACCCCCCACACTCCCCATCATCCATTCAGTTACTAAGACCTGTCAATTCTTTCTGTCCTCTCTCCAACTCTAATGCCATGACCCTGGCCCAGGCCACCCTCATCTCTCGCCTGTGACAATGGGGAACACTGGTTCCCATCCTCATGCTTCTAAGACTAACACCTATGGCCTCCCTATTTACCCTCCCCTTGGGTGACAAGTGTCCACATTTCCACTGGGTGGAGTTAAACAACGAAAAGACCACAGTAAGTGCTGGGGGTTTAGCCTCTCTTTTCCTTCCTCATCTTGGCCCAGAGGCAGTAGTGATTCTGCAGAAGAGCCCCCAGCTGCACTCAGGTGGCCTGCCTCAGGGCCAGACTGGAAGGAGCAGTTGGGCAAGGAGTGCCAGCAAACCCATCTGGCTCTCAAACCGAGGCACATTCTCCAGAAGCTTCATCAGGAATGTGGGTGCTGCCTGACCTCCACCAGGAAGCCTCCTGTATCTGTTTCTCAAAATGTTTCAGAACAAGGATGGAAGGCAAAAGGGCATTATGCTTTGCCCCCCTAAGCCCCAGCAGCCTGGAGAACTGCTCCAGACTTCTAACAAGGTTTTGATTTCCGTTTTCTCTGCTGTGGCCAAAGTGATTCTTCTGATGTGCAAATCCAGTCATTCTCCTCCCCCTGCACAAACCCATGGTGTGGCGTCCTGCTGTGTCAGGGCAAAGCCCAACTCTCTGACAGGGTCCCCAGGACCATCCTGCTTGGCTGAAGACTCACCTCCCTGTTGGGCAGTCATGCAATTGTGCCTCTGAGATCTGCTGCCACAGGGAGCAGAGCTGACGGACAGCCTCAGCTTCCATCCTTCTGGACCCTTCAGCGCATTCACTCCAAGGCCGCATGTCCCCGAGCTGCTCCTCGCCAAGGACTGGGTATAGCAGGGTTTTACATCAAACCCACTCATCTCTGTGGAAGAGTCTTCCAAGGGACAACTTTGACTCAGGGACTCCCCACTGGCCTGGCTGAAACTTTCCTAAAGTGTACTGCAATCTGAAATTCTTCCCCCAAATCCTCTTTCCTTCCCCAAATTCTTTTATGGGTGTCAGACCCGCATCATGGTTAGAAGTCCCCCCGACCCACATCTTCTGTTACTTCCCTTTTATCCTCTCAGGAATTTTCTCCCAATAATTTTGTCTTGCATGTCTGATTCCTTCTTGGATTCTGCTGCTCAGAGGACCCAAACTAGCACACTTACCATAATGCATGACTTGCTGTAGTGTTCTGCTCTCCCACCCTGGCCTGTGCACATGCTGTTGCCTCTATCTGAAGGATTTTCTCTTCTCTCCCTACCCTTTCCTTGGCCAACTTCTATTAATCCTTCAGGATCCAGCTTACAGTTCACTTCATTCATCAGAGACATTTATCAGTGGCTCACTGTGGCCCAGCCATCATTCTACACACTGGGGATATGTAAGGAATCAAGAATGGATAAGCCAAGCCCCTGATCTCATCAAGCTCACTTTATAGTAGGTAAATGGTCAATAATCATATTTTCCAAAACAGGTGCATAGTAGAATCCATAGTGGTGTAAATACTATAAAGAAAATAAAGAAAAGTAGGGGGTGGGAGTTATTTTAGACAGGAAGATCCATGGAGGCTCTTTGGGAGGAGGTGACATTGGAGCAGAGTCCCGAGTAATACAAGGGAGTGAGTCATACAGATGTCTGGGGTAAGACCTTTCCAGGCAAGGAGAAAGCCTTGTGGACAGCAGGAGGGGGGCTGCAGGACTAAGAAGCCCAGTTCTGCATGCGCTCCTGCAGCCCCCCCCGCATGCCTAGAGATCACTGTACTGGTTCATGGGTACTCGTTAGCCTGTCTGCCTCCCCTCCAGACAGTAACTCTGAGGCAGGGACCCCTTGCTGGACGAACAGGTCGGCACTCTGTCCTTTGAGCCTGGCACGCACTGGCACTCAGTAAGGACTGACAGCCAGTTTTACGGTATTATCTCACTTAAAATTCCTAAGAATGAAGTAGGCAGCATTACCATCCCCTTGAATGGGGGCACAATGGGCCCCATCCTGCTTTCTCAGCAGGCATGAGGAAACTGAGGCACAGAGATAAGTGGTAAGTTTAAGCCACTTACCATGACTGGTAAGTGAAAGGTAAGTTTCCTATACAGCTGAAAACGTATAAAAAGTATATAGCGGGGGTCAGGGTTTGAGCACAGCCAAGATGAGTGCTTGACCACTGTACCCAATGGCCTCTCTCATGTCTAACATGAGGCAGTACCAGAAAAGCCCAGCCAGGCACTCGGCTCAGCGGCAGAGAGCACCTCCAGCTCCGTGTGATCCCCAAGGCAGGGTTTTCACCAGAGGCTCCTAGAACAGCAAGGGCAGGAGGCATGTTCAGAAGAGCCACCCATCCCTTGCACACCAGGAGCGCAAGCTGGAGAGCTGCGGTGACTTCGGGGCTCTCTTGCTGTTCGCTCTTTCGTGCTCCCTAGCCCAAGTTTAAACTTGACAGTGAGGATTGCAGAAATCATTTGGCCAGAGTCCTGGCACAACACCACTGAGCAAACATGTTGCTGTGAAGACAGTTACGTGAAGAGAGGATGTGATTCATGGCCTGGCACTGCCCATGCCTGACTGGAGCCCTGCCGTGGTCACTCTGGTGTACCAGCCACGCTGGTGAGCCCTGGCAGCACGTGCCTGCCCCTTGCCTTGGAATTGCCGCTCTGCTGGCTGTGGTGCCTGCACGCTGGCGCCCTGCCGCTTGGCAGTTCCCCTGGTGCTCTTGGTGATGCTGGGCACCAGGCTGTGGCCTTTAGGCCTAGAGTCATTGCAGTGGGGAAGCTGTAACCAACCCTATCATTTTACAGAAGTGGAAACTGATGAGAGATGCTGGGACTTGCCCCAAGGCCTGAAAGCTAGTTGGTGGCACAGCCTAAGCAAAACACCCCATCCATGTTCTCTTCCTCCTTGTCTGACTGTTGCCTCCTCCCTGGCTCCCTTCTCTGTGCTGCTTCCCTCTCAAGATCTGGGAGCCATTCTCTCATCCTTGCCTGGGGTCCCCGCACCAGCCCCACTCACCATGGCTCCTGCCCAGCTGCAGCAGGGACCGCCCCGCAGCCTCCACTCTTGCGTTCTTCCGCCCCACTCTCCATCCTGAAACTGCAGTGACCTTCCCAAAAACTGAGTCAGGCTGTGCCACTGCCCTATGAAGTGCCTCTGAAAATTCTGTTACCCCACGGATGGAGCCTTAACGTGGCCTCGGGTCCTCTCCACCCCAGTCCTGGCCCCCCGAGCAGGTCCGTTGCCAGTGCATCCCTTATGCTCACCTGGCATTTCAGCCACACAGCGCACCTGACTCAAAGCTGCTGAGAGACGCAAACCCTGACTGTGCACAGCGCCCGGGGCATACTGAGAGCTCGGCAAACAGCAGCCGCCCTGAGAGGCTGGGCTCTTCCCACCAGGCTGGCTTCTAGAGGCCACCTGGGCTGGCTAGTGGGTGATTTCTGCTCTGCTCTCCAAGCCAGGAGACATGCCCTTAGTTATGACCGCAGCCAGGTTCTCAATGCCCCAGATCCAGGTTATGCACCCCAAGAAAAGGGGTAAAATGAATACCTCACTGCCTGCTATTTCTCAGAGAATTTTTTGGAGAAAAAAAAATTGAGGTAGTGCATACGCAATGGTCACACAATTTATTATTATTTCTCATTCCCTGAAGTCAAGGGAGTCATTGACCCCTTGGGTGCCTATGGCCACAGCTGCAGTTTCCAACTCAGGACTGGGGAAGGATAGGGGGAATATTCACCCTGGGGCACACGGGAGATAGTCAGCTGTAGGTGCTCTTACCACATGTAGGTGCTTTTCATTTGACAGGCAAAAACACAAGGGGCCTGGCTTCATGAAAGCATTGTGTTACATCCCCAGGTAAGCAGAGAGCAGTCCCGCAGCCGCAGGGGATGGCCTATGAGTATTCATGAGGAAGGCAGAGTCTAACGTGTACCAAGAACGTGGCAGCCACTTGTTCCTTAGGTCATCTACCCCCAGATCCAGCCAGCCAGCCTTCCTTCCACCTATGCATGCATGCATCTATTCATGCAGAGTACATTGGTTTTGCTTCTCTCCCTTTTTCGCTGCCAAATAAGACATTGTAGAAGAATACTATCAACTGAATGATTGTGTCCCCTCAAACCTCGTATGTTGAAGCTCCTAATCCATGGTGATGGTATTTGGAGGGGGAGACTTTGGGATATGTTTAGGTTGAGATGGGGTCATGAGGGTGGAGCCCCCGTGGTGGGATTAGTGCCCAAATAAGAAGATACAATGGGGTGGTGGCCGTCTGCAAACCAGGAGGACCCTCACCAGACATGGATTCTTCTGGCACCTGATTTTGGACTTCCCAGTCTCCAGAACTGTGAGAGACAAATATCTGTTGTTTAAGCCCCCAGTCAATGATATTTTGTAATAGTAGCCCCAACTGACTAAGGCAGAAAATAAGGAAAATCATAAGAGCGCTCTCACTCTTCCAGACTCACTGGGATCCTTCCTTCCCCCTCTTCTTTCCCCTCTTTCTTATACCAGGAGGATGTATAGGGAGTTGCTAAGTTACAAATAAGGTAAACTCAGTCCTTCCCCCCCCCCTTTTTTAGTTAGTTTTTAGCTTATGAAGTATTTCACACATATGGAGAATCACGGAGAATATTGTGACAGTCCCCTGCTCCGAGGAACAGTGACCTTTGCCGTGTTTGCTTTGAGGTTTTTTTTTTGAGGAAACACATGTCAACAATCCAGACCCCTTCACCCCTCCTGTAATAGTTCTGCCCAGCTAGTGCATAGTGTCTGGGCAGGTTTGGGACTTTTACTATCTAGGCATAGCCCCATAAGCTATACATAGTATTGTTCTGTGTGGTTTTGCATTTTATATACATGATATCATACCATATACATCCTTTTGCAACTTGCTTTTTAATTTTATTGGATCTTTAAAAATTGAGTGTGTAATAGATGCTGGTTGTAACAAGTCAAGCAACATGGAGGTGGATAAAAGAAAAGTTCATCATCTCCACCTGCCCCCTCCAACCCCAATGCCCAAGGTAAACTCGTTAGCAGGTGACAGACATCTTTCTGCTCCTCTCCTTCTGCTTGCACAAACACACAGAGGGCTCCAGTGCTGGGGAAGACCCAGCGAAGGGTCAGGACAGGCCAGGGCAGCGGGGGTGGCCACTTGAACAGAGCAGATGTTGCCTCTCTGGTGCTGTAGCGTGAGAGGAAGGGCAGCCAGAGACTGCAGGGGTAGGTATGCAACTTCCCTGGCCGTTAGCCCACAGTCTGCTGGTTTCGCCACCCACACCCCTCTCATGACAGCCCTGTGGTCTGAGTGGTGTCCAGGGTCAGTTGATGAGTAGCATCCTTTCTGTTAAGTGTCCTCGAGCTGGGACATGGGGAGGGTTTACCACTGGGCAATGGGTGACCTGGCAAGCTGCATAGCCTCTGTAGTGAGAGGACCATAGGCCTCTGCAGTCCTTTCTGATTGACGGCTGTCACCCAGATTGTTGTGTGTGAGAGCTGGCATGCTGGTGAGGCCGAACTGTTGGAGAAGCCATTGGGAGGCCAGGCTGGTTTTTGCTGTGACTGAGAAAGGGCTCGCAGATGATATGTGTTTTCTGACCCCTCCAGGAACCTGGAATGAGAACAAAGAATGCCAAGAAAGCTTCCAAGTTTTTATACGTGAATGAATAGGACCAGACATGTTATGCTCAGAGCTGGACTGGAATGTTTTTTTTTTCTTTGCCAAAAAAAGAGCCAATAACTAGAGCTTAAGGGTTTTTTGTTTTTGTTTTTGCTTTTCCAAAAACGAGTTTCACGTGGTTGCAGAGCAATAAGAGAACCTTAATGTGAGACCCAGTGGAGCTCCATTGCGGAGGCCTGCTCGATTTTCCATTTTTGAGTCTGCAATAGCTTGAAATATAAACCTTGCTGGGGCTTAGAAATCAAGATTTGAGACTGACCCCAAGACCCTCCAGGTGTTAAATTCTATCCTTCTATGTTTTTGTTTTTTCCCTTTCGCTCATTCAGCAAATCTTTTTGAATGCCCACTATGTGACAGTCATTGTACTAAGAGCTGAAGATATCAGTGAGAAATCAGACAATACCCCACCCACATGGAGTTCAGAACTCCTTACAAACAATCTCAAGACAAAGACTTGCACTCCTCATCAATATTCCAATAATTCATTCACTCATCTTTTGAAGTGAGTTGATTCCCACAATACCCTCCTGCCAATGATGGGATATGTGTTCCTAGCCCCACTTTGCAAACAAACAGACCAAGAACTAATGAACATGAGAGGGGAGCATCAGCATGCATGGTGCACCCTCCGGAGAAGCATAAACAGAGACGGGGAGGCCCAGATCTCACTTCATGGAGACCCCATCGGGCTCTGTGCACAGGCCGGCAAAGCAGTCAGTGTGCACACCTTCTGATTTGATACCAGGAAGGAACCTCGGTTTCCAGTCCTGATCCAAGAAGCAGGCAATGAGTTCTGCAGATGAGCCTGGGTTGAGTAGGGCATGGATCCCTGACTCCCAACCCTGCTCCGTTTCTCCAAAACATTCAGAGCCCTATTTGGAATCCCAGAAGCTGGAAATGGCTCTTCATTCTTTTTTCTCCTTTTCCCTGCCTGATGTTGGCTGTAACGCCAACCAGCAGCCCCATCCAGGTGGGCCACCTACACCTCAGGCCCCACAGAAGGCCCTGTAGCCATCCACTGGTGCCCTACAGTAGCCAAGCCAGGACTCCCTAAATTGCCCAGTGGGGCCTTCCAGGGCACTGAGTAACATACCTGTGACTCTGGTTCCCCTGGCTCCAGGCCCACAGCTGAGTTCTCCCCACAGTTTTCAATAGCAGTAAAAGGGCTTTCAGCCTTGCCACAGAATGCAGGGGCTTTTCTCTCTTTTCCTCGCAGGGCTGCGAAGTCCCTTTCAGGCCTCCCTTCTCTCCCAGCACAGCCAGGCTATTGAAGTCATCCCATCCTGATCGGTGGGTTGCTGGATGAGAAGGTGGCTTCCAGTAAACTTCTCGGGCAACCTTAAGTTGGCAGCACCAGCATGAAGGATTATTTGAATCTAATCTGTTCCTAAAAAAATGCTGGAGATTTTAGGTGAGCCAGTATCTATATGCGATATAATGACCTCTAGGAAATACATTGTTTTGATCATTCAGATGGCTAAAATATATTTGTCAGATATGTTTGGTCTTCATCCACAGTTCCACTTCAGAGCCATAAAGGTGAAATGGGTGTCTTGTTATGTTAATGGAGTCTTTTGGACCCCCACCCAAGGGTAGAGGCTGGTTGCCGGGGGACTAATTAGACAGTGGGAACCCTCAGCTTCAAGCCCCCAACTCAGAGGGGCTGTAGGTTGAACCAGCCAATTGCCAATGACTTTCAATCAGGACTATGCAATGAAGTCCTCACAAAACCCAGGAGAAGAGCCCTGTGCTCTTTGTGTATCTGCTTCCCTGTGAGAGAAATGGGCTTTCCATGCTTGGTGAACCAGAACCATTCATGCGCCAAGAACCAGGCCCCAAGCTCCAGGATAGAAGCTCCTTTATTTAGGAACTTGCCCTATGTACCTCTTTATCTGGTTGTTCACGTGTGTCGGTATCCTTGATTAAACAGTATCTTTTACGAATTCTGTGAGCCACTCTGGCAAAATAACCAGACCTAAGGAGAAGGTTATTGGAACCTCCAAACTAGCCTGTCCGTCAGTGGCACAGGTGACATCCTGGGCTTTGTGACTGGTGTCTGGAGTGGAGACTGAGAGGCAGTCTTTCAGGACTGGGCCTTTAGCCTGGGGAATCAGGTGCTGTCCCCAAGGAGATACTTTCAGAATTCAGTTCTCAAGACACCCTGTTGGTGTTCAAGAATTGCTCACTGAGTCCGGGAATCTGAAAAGACTATTTCACTAATAAAAATGGGGAAAACAATCATTCATTACCAGCTTAAGCAAAAACCCCAACCAATATCCTTTCAGTCACTGAAACATAAACACTTACAAACAATCCACCAAGGAGCTCTAAATATTACAAATCAATGGCTCCCTAAGTATGGTCCCGGACCTGCAAGCGTCACCATCACGTGGGAACGCAAAGATGCCAGTTATCAGAACTCATCCTAAACCTACTGAATCAGAAACTCTGGGTCCAGCAGTCTGACTTTTAGCAAGAACTCCAGGGGACCCTGATGTATGCTAAGGTCTTGTAACCACTGATACAAAGTATTTAACAATTATCTAATTATCGAACATTTAATGAATTCATTAGTAGGTAACCTTGTGAGGGGGTGTTAAAAATTTTTGTATTATTTAAAATTTTTTTTAATTAAAAATTTTAATTTTAATTTTTAATTTTTAATTTAGCTGTTATTAATGTACAATTACATGAGTAACATTATGGTTACTAGACTCCCTCTATTATCAAGTCCCCACCACATACTCCATGGCCGTCACTGTGCATCAACGTAGTAAGATGTTACAGGATCACTACAGGTCTTCTCTGTGTCATACTGCCTTCCCCGTATCCCCCCACACCCACCACTGCTACATTACGTGTGCTAATTGTAATAGCCTTTTCCCCCCTTACCCCTCCCTTCCCACCCATCTTCCCCAGTCCCTTTCCCTTTGGTAACTGTTAGTCCATTCTTGGGTTCTGTGAGCCTGCCACTGTTTTTTTTTTCCTTCAGTTTTTTCTTTGTTCTTATACTCCACATATGAGGGAAATCATTTGATACTTGTCTTTTTTGGCTTGGCTTATTTCACTGAGCATAATACCCTCTAGCTCCATTCATGTTGTTGCAAATGGTAGGATTTGTTTTCTTCTTATGGCTGAATAATATTCCATTGTGTATATATACCACATCTTCTTTATCCATTCATCTAGTGATGGACACTTAGGTTGCTTCCATTTCTTGGCTATTGTAAATAGTGCTGCGATAAACATAGGGGTGTATCTGTCTTTTTCAAACTGGGCTGCTGCAGTCTTAGGGTAAATTCCTAGGAGTGGAATTCCTGGGTCAAATGGTATTTCTATTTTGAGTTTTTTGAGGAGCCTCCATACTGCTTTCCACAATGGTTGAACTAATTTACATTCCCACCAGCAGTGGAGGAGGGTTCCCCTTTCTCCACATCCTTGCCAACATTTGTTGTTGTTTGTCTTTTGGATGGTGGCCATCCTAAGTGGTGGGAGGTGATATCTCATTGTGGTTTTAATTTGCATTTCTTTGATGACTAGTGATGTGGAATATCTTTTCATGCGCTTGTTGGCCATCTGAATTTCTTCTTTGGAGAGGTGTCTGTTCATCTCCTCTGCCCATTTTTTAATTGGCTTATTTGCTTTTTGTTTGTTGAGGTGTGTCAGCTCTTTATATAATTTGGATGTCAACCCTTATCGGATATGTCATTTATGAATATATTCCCCCATACCGTAGGATGACTTTTTGCATCAGTATCCTTTGCTGTACAGAAGTTTTTAGTTTGATATAGTCCCACTTGTTCATTTTTGCTTTTGTTTCCCTTGCCCGGGGAGATATGTTCATGAAGAAGGTGCTCATGTTTATGTCCAAGAGGTTTTTGCCTATGTTTTTTTCTAAGAGTTTTATGGTTTCATGACTTACATTCAGGTCTTTGATCCATTTTGAGTTTACTTTTGTGTATGGGTTAGACAATAATCGAGTTTCATTCTCTTACGTGTAGCTGTCCAGTTTTTCCAACACCAGCTGTTGAAGAGGCTGTCATTTCCCCATTGTATATCCATGGCTCCTTTATTGTATATTAATTGACCATATATGCTTGGGTTTATATCTGGGCTCTCTAGTATGTTCCACTGGTCTATGGGTCTGTTCTTGTGCCAGCACCAAATTGTCTTGATTACTGTGGCTTTGTAGTAGAGCTTGAAGTCAGGGAGCTTAATTCCCAGTGCTTTATTCTTCCTTCTCAGGATAGCTTTGGCTATTCAGGGTCATTTGTGGTTCCATATGAATTTTAGAACTATTTCCTATAGTTCATTGAAGAATGCTGTTGGTATTTTGATAGGGATTGCATTGAATCTGTAGATTGCTTTAGGCAGGATGGCCATTTTGACAATATTAATCCTTCCTAGCCAACAGCATGGGATGCATTTCCATTTATTATGTCCTCTTTAATTTCTCTTAAGAATGTCTTGTAGTTTTCAGGGTATAGGTCTTTCACTTCCTTAGTTAGGTTTATTCCTAGGTATTTTATTCTTTTTGATGCAATTGTGAATGGAATTGTTTTCCTGATTTCTCTTTCTGCTAGTTCGTCGTTAGTGTATAGGAAAGCAACAGATTCCTGTATATTAATTTTGTATCCCCAACTTTGCTGAATTCATGTTAGTTCTAGTAGTTTTAGAGTGGAGTCTTTAGGGTTTTTTTATGTACAATATCATGTCATCTGCAAATAGTGACAGTTTGACTTCTTCTTTACCAGTCTGGATGACTTCTATTTCTTTGTTTTGTCTGATTGCCGTGGCTAGGACCTCCAATACTATGTTGAATCACAGTGGGGAGAATGGGCATCCTTGTCTTGTTCCTGATCTTAGGTGAAAAGCTTTCAGCTTCTCGCTGTTAAGTATGATGTTGGCTGTGGGTTTGTCATATATGGCCTTTATTATCTTGAGGTACTTGCCCTCTATACCCATTTTGTTGAGAGTTTTTATCATGAATGGATGTTGAATTTTGTCAAATGCTTTTTCAGCATCTATGGAGATGATCATGTGGTTTTTATCCTTCTTTTTGTTGATGTGGTGGATGATGTTGATGGATTTTCGAATGTTGTACCATCCTTGCATCCCTGGATGAATCCCACTTGATCATGATGGATGATCTTTTTGATGTATTTTTGAATTCAGTTTGCTAATATTTTGTTGAGTATTCTGCATCTATGTTCATCAGGTATATTGGTCTGTCATTTTCTTTTTTTGTGGTGTCTTTGCCTGGTTTTGGTATTAGAGTGATGCTGGCCTCGTAGAATGAATTTGGGAGTATTCCCTCCTCTTCTACTTTTTGGAAAACTTTAAGGAGTACGGATATTAGGTCTTCACTAAATGTTTGATAAAATTCAGCAGTGAAACCATCTGGTCCACGGGTTTTGTTCGTAGGTAGTTTTTTGATTACCAATTCAATTTCTTTGCTGGTTGTTGGTCTATTCAGATTTTCTGTTTCTTCCTGGGTCAGCCTTGGAAGGTTGTATTTTTGTAGAAAGTTGTCCATTTCTTCTAGATTATCCATTTTGTTACCATATAAGTTTTCATGTATTTTCTCATAATTCTTTGTATTTCTGTGGTGTCTGTAGTGATTTTTCCTTTCTCATTTCTGATTCTGGTTATGTGTGTAGACTCTCTTTTTTTCTTGATAAGTCTGGCTAGGCATTTATCTATTTTGGTTATTTTTTCAAAGAACCAGCCCTGCTTTCATTGATTCTTTCTGTTGTTTTTTTCTTCTCAATTTTATTTATTTTTGCTCTAATCTTTATTATGTCCCTCTTTCTACTGACTTTGGACCTCATTTGTTTTTCCTTTTCTATTTTCATTAATTGTGTGTTTAGACTGTTCATTTGGGATTGTGCTTCTTTCCTGAGGTAGACCTGTATTGCAATATATTTCCTTCATAGCACGGCCTTCGCTGCGTCCCATAGATTTTGTGGTGTTGAATTACTGTTGTCATTTGTCTCCATATAGTGCTTGATCTCTGTTTTTATTTGGTCATTGATCCATTGGTTACTTAGGAGCATGTTATTAAGCCTTCATGTGTTTGTGGGCTTTTTCATTTTCTTTGTGTAATTTATTTCTAGTTTCATACCTTTGTGATCTGAGAAGCTGGTTGGTACAATTTCAATCCTTTTGAATTTACTGAGGTTCTTTTTGTGGCCTAATATATGATCTATTCTTGAAAATGTTCCATGTGCACTTGAGAAGAATGTGTATCCTGTTGCTTTGGGATGGAGTGTTCTGTAGATGTCCATTAGGTCCATCTGTTCTAATATGTTGTTCAGTACCTCTGCCTCTTTACTTGTTTTCTGTCTGGTCGATCTGTCCTTTGGAGTGAGTGGTGTGTTGAAGTCCCCTAAAATGAATGCATTGCATTCTATTTCCCCCTTTAATTCTGTTAGTATTTGTTTCACATATGTAGGTGATCCTGTGTTGGGCGCATAGATATTTATAATAGTTATATCCTCTTGTTGGACTGACCCTTTTATCATTATGTAATGTCCTTCTTTGTGTCTTGTGACTTTCTTTGTTTTGAAGTCTATTTTGTCTGATACAAGTACTGCAACTCCTGCTTTTTTCTCACTATTAGTTGCATGAAATATCTTTTTCCATACCTTTACTTTCAGTCTGTGTATGTCTTTGGGTTTGAAGTGAGTCTCTTGTAGGCAGCATATAGATGGGTCTTGTTTTTTTATCCATTCAGTAACTCTATGTCTTTTGATTGGTGCATTCAGACCATTTACATTTAGGGTGATTATTGATAGATGTGTACTTATTGGCATTGCAGGCTTTAGATTCATGGTTACCAAAGGTTCAACGGTAATTCCCTTACTATCTAACAGTCTAATTTAGCTTACATCGTATACTATTACAAACACAACCTAAAGATTCTTTTTTTCTCTCCTTTTTCTTCCTCCTCCATACTTGTATGTTATGAATCATATTCTGTACTCTTTGTCTAGCCCTTGGATGACATCTGTTTAGCCTTAGGAATACTTCCATCTATAGGAGTCCCTCCAAAATGCACTGTAGAGGTGGTTTGGGGAGGTAAATTCTCTCAGATTTTGCTTTTCTGGAAATTGTTTAATCCCTCCTTCAAATTTAAATGATAACCTTGCCAGGTAGAGTATTCTTGGTTCAAGGCCCTTCTGCTTCATTGCATTAAATATATCATGCTACTCCCTTCTGGACTGTAATGTTTCTGTTGAGAAGTCTGATGATAGCTTGGTGGGTTTTCCTTTGTATGTGATCTTTTTTCTCTTTCTAGCTGCTTTTAAAAGTCTGTCTTTATCTTTGATCTTTGCCATTTTAATTATTATATGTCTTGATGTCTTCCTTGAGTGCACAGTTGTTATCTGTGCACCTCCATGGCTTGAGAGACTATCTCCTTCCCCAGATTGGGGAAGTTTTCAGCAATTACCTCCTCAATGACACTTTCTATCCCTTTTTCTCCCTCTTCTTCTTCTGGTACCCCTATAATGTGAATATTGTTCTGTTTGGATTGGTCACACAGTTCTCTCAATATTCTTTCATTCTTAGAGATTCTTTTTTCTTTCTGTTTCTCAGCTTCTTTGTATTCCTCTTCTATAATTTCTATTCCATTTCCTGTCTCTTCTACTACATCTAACCTGCTTTTAAGTCCCTCCATTATATGTTGCATTTCAGGTATGTTATTTCTTGCTGATTGAATCTCCATCTTAAATTCGGTCCTGAGGTCTTGAATATTTTTCTGTACCTCCATAAGCATGTTTATAATTTTTATTTTGAACTCTCTTTCAGGAAGATTGGTGAGTTCGGTTTCATTTGGCCCTTTTTCTGGGGTTTGTGATATTTTGGTCTGAACCATGTTCTTTTGACTTTTCATATTTCTATTGGTGCCCACTAGTGCACAGAAGCTCCAGTTTCTGGAGCTGCTCAGCCCCTACAGTGAGGTTGGCGGTTGTAGGGGAGCGGAGTTGGTGCCTCAGGGGAGGAAAGATCTGTTTCCTGATTCCTGTCTGCGGTGCCTGTCTCCAGTGTCAGAGCCAGTGGGCCAAGCACACAGGGGTAAGCCTCTGTGCTTTGCGTCTATAGCTCTTGTAGGCAGTGCCTCCCTCTGGCTGGCCTGACGCCAGCACCGTGACTTCCCGTTTGCAAAACGGTGCCAACAGGCTAGAAGGAAGGTGCAGCCAGCTGTGTGTCACAGTGGGAGGCCTTGGAGCCGAGTAGGCAGCCAGGGGGATGGATCACCTGAAGCTCCTCAAAGTTCCCAACCAACTGGACAGAGCGCACCCAGACAACCTTAACTTGTCCAGTAGTCCCTTCTCCTTTGCAGCAAGCTCTGCCCAAACCCCGCCCCTTCAGCAGCCGTCTCCCTGCTAGGAAGCCTTTCAGACTGCCTGCCTTTTCCCTGACACAGAGCGGCCGGATGTGGATCCCTCCTCCACAAAAGGCTGGAATGTCAGTCTCTCAAGCACTCCACCTGTCCGAGCTCCCCAATGTCCAGCGCACCACACACTATAGGTCTGTGCTCAGAAAGCAGATCTCCAGGGCTAGGTGTTCAGCAGTGCCAGGATTCCACCCCCTCCCCTGCTCTGTTTCTCTTCCTCCCACCGGTGAGCTGGGGTGGTGGAAGGGCTTGGATCCTGCCAGATTAAGGCTTTTGTACGTTACCCTGTTTCGTGAGGTCTGTATGCAGTCTGGGTGAACTTCTTTGTTGTTGCTGTTTTAAGGTTAGGTATATTAATTCACTATATTTTTGTACTATTTGTGGTTTTGGGAGGAATTCTCCATCTCACTTCTCACACCGCCATCTTGAATCTCTAAAATTTATTTTTGTTTTGAGGTATAATTGACATACAATAGTATATTAGTTTCAGTTTGCAATTTGTATACATTGCAAAATTATTCACACAATAAGTCTAGTTACCATTTGTCATGATACAAAGTTATTATAATATTATTGGCTATACTCCCCAGGATGTACATTACACCCCATGACTCACTTTTTATAACTGCAGGTTTGTACTTCTTGATCCTCTTCACCCATTTTACCCCTCACCTCAACAACCCTTCTCTCTTTCAACCGCCAATCTGTTCTCTTTATCTATGAGTCTGGGTTTGGTTTGGTGGTTTGTCTGTTTTGCTTTTTAGATTCTAAATATAAGTGAAATCAAGCAGTATTTGTCTTTCTCTGTCTGACTTACTTCATTTAGCATGATACTTCATAGTCCATCCATGTTGTTGCAAACGGCAAGATTTCATTCTATTTCACAGCTGAGTAGTCTTACACTGTATATGTATGTATGTATGTGCATATATACACACACATACAAAACATATATGTGTGTGTACATATGTTTATAACTACATACAAAACACATGCTATATATATATATTATACACAAACACACACACACACATCTCACATCTTCTTATCCATTAATCCATTGATGAACACTTAGGTCGTTTCCATATCTTGCCTATTGTAAATAATGCTGCAGTGAACATAGGGGTGCATGTATCTTTTCAATTTGTGTTTCTGTTTTCTTCAGATAGATATCCAGTGGTGGAACTGCTGGATCATATGGTAGTTATATTTTTAGTTTTTTGAGGAATCTCCATACTATTTTCCCTGGTGTCCATACCAATTTGTAATCCTACTAACAGTGACAAGGGTTTCCTTTTCTCCATATTCTTGCCAACAATTTATTTCTTCTCTTTTTGATAATAGCCACTCTGACAGGTGTGAGGTGATATCTCGTTGTTTTGATTTGCAATTTCTGATGATTAATGATGTGGAGCATATTATCATATGCTTTGACCATCTGTGGGTCTTCTTTGTAAAAATGTGTATTCAGATCCTCTGCCCAAATAATTTTGATCAGATTGTTTGTGTTTTTGTTACTGAGTTGTATGAGTTCTTTATATGTTTTTGGATATTAGCCCCTTATCAGATACATGATTTGTAAATATCTTCTCCCAGTCAGTAGGTTGACTTTGTTTTGTTGATGGTTTCCTTTGCTATACAGAAACTTTTTAGTTAGATTTAGTCTCACTTGTTTATTTTTGCTTTTGTTTGCCTTTGGAGTCAGAGCCAAAAACATCGCTAAGACTGATGTCAAAGAGCTTACCGCCTATGTGTCTGTCTAGGAGTTTTATGGTGTCATGTCTTATATTCAAGTCTTCAATCCGTTTTGAGTGAATTTTTATATGCTGTAGGATAGCAGTCCAGTTTCTTTTGCATGTAGGTGTCTAATTTTTCATTAGTGGGTACCTTTCTATGCAAGACATAATAATACTGGATTGGATTATTGGATATGAGTTATATTTTCCTTCTGTATCACAACAATATAATAGAAGTAAACAATGAAATTATTTGTTAAAGATTCAAAATTAGTGCATGGAATGTACAGAAATAAATTGCATATATGGTAGACAGGATATCTTGTGTCTTTGCCTCTTGCAATATACTTTATCCCTTCTCAACTTTTCTTCTTCTAAGTTACAGGATTTTTTGGCCTCTTAGTATCAATTACTTAATTCCAGGCTTTTCCACTGTCTTCCACATGCTTCTGCCAGGAGAAGAGTGGAGGTGTGTTTGTAGTATGCCCTCCACCTGCGACTGCAAAATCCTCAACATTCTTGTTGGAGAACCAACAATTCTATAATGGAATAATTTTTTATTCACATAATGAATTTTGAGTAAAAATTGCCAAGTCTTTATAGCAAACATTTGGAGAGAGTTCAGATGGTGACTGGTATCTAATGATAGAGAGAGCCAATGGGTCTCCCTCTCTGAGGAAAGCTTCTCCGTTGGACGGATGGGCACTGGCCTTGCACAGCAGACTCATGGCTCAGGAGCTCTCACTCCCTGGAAGGATTACAGACACTCCCAACCCATTTATTCACAAAGTTCTCCTGGAGTTGTGCCACCCTGGCCTCGCATCAGAAGCAAACCTCACAAGTGCTCCCTCCCACAGGTCCCCAGGGAATGATGGGGTGAGCGTTTTATCTTTCATCTTCACTTGGGCACTTAAACAAAGAACCAGGAGCAGAAAGAAGTTAATTCATGAATCATTACAGAGGTCTATAGTGTCTGAGTGGGGAGGACAGAGATGATTAAGACTTGGAATGCTGACCTCTGAGGGATTACAATTTAGAGGAGTTGTAATAGAATTTCTGAAAACTCGATTCTTTCGTCTCCTGGGGAAGCCTGTATTCATCATGTAATGGCTCTTGTTTATTAAGTGTTAAAACAAATAACAACACGATTTAATACTTAATCATTATAAAGAATGTATTGCATTCTTTGTCCAAAAAATCTCTTGTGCTCCAAGCTTCCATACAAAGCTGTACAGTGAGGGTTGCTCACCCCGAAACCGCTGCTGCCAGGCGGCCTCTGGGGGTGAGACCCTCTGACCCTCTGGGGGGGTCTTCCCATTCCAGGTCTGTGGTCTGTGATCTGGGTGATGCCTTCCTATTCTTTCTGTGGTGGGAAAACTGTGAGATGCCATGCAAATGAGTGGCTCTGGCAGCTTCTTCTGATGAAGAAATTAATGTTGTCTGGTGTTGAAGGTGCATTGAGGAATCAGTGGTACCCACATTTTCAACTGCCCCCCACCCCGTGCCTATGTCCGGAAGTAGGAGCTTCTCTTGCCTCACAGGACAATTAAGTGACCTTTGTTTTCTAAAGCTCAGACTCAGGTCACAGAGGAGTGAGGTGAGGCTAAAGATTAAAGGGTGGATGTGCCCAGAGGGGAGAAAAGGACTCTGGAGACAGGACCCTGGGGAGGAAGGAGCACGACAGTAGTGAGGCCTGCAGGCACCCCCTCAGAGCCTGGGGGCCTCGAGACCTGCAGAGGTTTCTCGTGAGCCCCTTCGGTCATGAAGGATTTCCCTGACCCTGCTCAGGGCGACGAGTGGTAGGCCCAGCTTGGCAGCCGCCTCCTGTAGCAGAGGGAGCAAGTGCCTTGCTGGCCCTTCCCTGGGAGCAGGGATCAGCTTCCTCCCAGCTTCGTGGCATTGTGTTAACTCCAGGATCACCATCTGATCCCATGGCCACATGTAATGGCCATATCGGACTTCCTATCAGTTTGTAGGTGGGTGCTCACAGTTGGATGGATTAATTTTATTTTTTTTAAAAAAGAACATTGTATTTTTCACACCTGAATGTTGTGAAGCAAATTAATACCTATTAGACTTGACATGGATAAATATAACCCTGAAACTTTCTGGCAACTCAGAGCCATTGCAGGAAGGGCCCCAGGAAAGGGGCGTGTGGAGGGTCAGAGAGCAAAGCTCTCTGAGGAAGTGAAGAGACTCTCTCCTTTGCCAAAAACTCACAAAGAGGGACAGAGCAGGAAGAAAGCCAAATGCAAAGGACTCCCTTGACCACAGGAAGCCAGCTAGCGCTGATGGGGTCTGCGGGACTCAGATAAAGGGGGGCAAGCAGACAGGGCTGTGGGCCGGGACTGAATGAGCGCGTGTGGGTCAACACGGAGTATCTGCTGTGCTCCCCTCGGGGCTAGAGCCGGAAAACACTCCGCTTTTTAGCCATTGTGAGGTGACAGGCTCTCAAGAAGGAGAATTTGGTTGTGTTGGAGGAGAGGAAGTGACCCTGGCTCATCTACTAACCACGTAATTCACATCGTTGTATATTGTTTCATCTTCGTCAAACTGAATATTACTGTGTGCCAAGCACTTGAGGGAAGAACATTATCTGCCTTAGCGTGATGGATACTCCCAAACGTTAGACACTGAGGTACGTGCTCAGGCACTCCTCTCTCAGAAACAGCCATGTTTGTACCACCCCTTGACCAACACTGATTGACCAGGGGAGGGCACCCGTCCCAGGATGTGCCCATCACCTCTCCCTTCTTGGGAGTATGGAACTGAGAGCAAGAGACTGTGACTTATTCTCAACTTGGGAGTAAAATGTGTCAAGTAAACTTTGGAGACACAGAAAAAGGAAGGCAGTGAGCATATTCCATTCTGTGGGCCAGAGAGAGAAACCAAGCTGTAGAGAGAATGTGAATGAGGACGAAGTAGAACCACAGAGAAAACGGAGACAAAGAAGAGTCCCAAAGGCCTTCAAGTTCCCAATTCCAGCCCTCCCTGAGACCTGGCATCATTGCCCAGGGGTTCTGAGATACGCCCCTGCCTCCTTTCCAGTCCTCCTTTTTTTCTCAAGCTAGCTCCTGGTTCTGTAACTCAAAACGGAAGAGTCTTAACTAACCACTAGGAATAATACATAGCAATCCAAGAAAGTCAGTGACTTACCATATTCTTTTTCTTAGTGTGGTAAAATATATACATAACATAAAATTTACCACTGCAGCCATTGCTGAGTGTACAGTTCTGTGGCATTAAGTGTGTTCACACTGTTCTACAACCATCGACACCATCCATGCCCAGAACTTCCTGCTATTTTCATATCCAGGGTCCTTCATTATGTAAGTACTGATCGTCACAGTGTATGAACAGCATGAGCTGAGGTGGTGATACACGCCAGCATTGTGAGATGGCTTTGGGGTCCATTTGTTTTAGTTGAGTTTACTGTCAAGTGACTTGCTTCTTCCTCAGAACTTGAGAGGTAAGAAAAATATTGTGGTTCCTGAAGTGTTCCAGTGCTCATTATAAAAAATGTGAGCACAAAACTGCAAATAGCCTCACACCTAGACCTACATCCAAATGATCCCCACTTTACATAACATCTCCCCTCACGGAGCTTATAGGCAGTCCCTTAATTTTCTTCTTTTTAGAATCATGCTAAAATACACAACATTTGTCCATGTCCAGGGATTTCAAAGTAATATATAAAAATAATATTTAAACACTCCCAGAGATTTTTAAAGTATAGTGTCCCTTGCCCTCTGAACATAATTTTGTAGATAATATTTCCACGACGTGTGACCGTTAATTTTATGTGTTGACTTGGCTGGGCCACAGTGCCCAGATATGTAGTAAAAAATTATTCTGAATGTTCCTGTGAGAATAGTGTTAGATGAGATTAACATTGAAATCTGTGGGCTTTCAGTAGAGTAGATCGCCCTCCGAATTGCGGCTGGGCTTCCTCCAGGCAGCTGGCAGCCTGAATAGAATGAATGATTGATCTTCCTTGAACAAGAAGGAATTCTGTCAGCAGATGGTCATTAAGTCTAAACCACAACCCAGGCTTTTTCCTGGGTCTCTGGCCTTACAGGCTTCAGACTTAAACTGCAGATTTTGGATTCACTAGTCTCCATAATTTCATGAGCTAATTCCCTAAAATAAATCTCTGTCTATATATAGACTCACATGTTCTGTTGGTTCTGTTCCTCCGGAGAACCCTGGCTAACACACCATGTTCTACATGGGTTGTTCGGGTTTATCTTTTCATTTTGCTCTTTTTCTTCACGGTTAAACACAAAGTCAACTGCCATAAATAAAACAAATATCCAAATCGAGGTTAATTATTCCTAGGAATTAGCATGACTAACAATTTCCATCTTTGCCCGAACTGAATCCAGTTTGAGCTCTTCCTTTCTTATCACCAGACTAAGCATTTTCACTTTTCTATTTTACATTTGCTTTATAAAATAACCACTGCAAATATAATAAAATATTTAAATATTTGTCCTCAAACCGCCACACTGATGTTTTTGTCAGCTGGTGCATGAGGTCTGAAACTGGCATATAACCCTTCATTTGGGAATGTCAGTGAGAATGTGAAAAGGAAGTTTAGGTTGTCTTGAAGCCCAACCATTAAAGTAAAGAATAAGCCATGTTACGTGACAGTGAAGTATGATAAGCACACAGCTAACTCTAAAGCCAAATTTGACAAGTGACTAAAAGGGAGGCGAGGAAGGACAGGGAGAGGCTGGAACAGGTCAGATCACATCCGCTTTTAGTGGGGAGGGTAATAGGGACGGCATTTGCTCTGGGCCTCTCAGAGGATGGGGAAAATTTTGACACAGAGACAGAGATGACTGAGATTTTAGGAAGTCAAAGAAATAATAAGCTTTTTGTCTTCCCTGAGTGTTGAACTATTTGAGATGCAGACACAGGAGTCTGGTAAGTGGAAATTAAAATATCACTCTTATTATTGAGAAAACTGTTAAGATACCGTGACTAAGGTATCTTAGTCCAAGAGGTTTTATAATGGCTAAACCTCTGAATTAGACATACATGGCAGTCTGGGGCTCAGTTGGTGAATGCTTTGTATTGCACAGCAGAGATGTCAACCAGAACGCAGGCCTATCCCGAAAGAGGAAGGGGCCGGGGCCAGCATACCCAGATCTTTCTCTCAGAGCACCTCCCGGGTGTCACCACGAGGAGGAAGATTGAGGGAGGGGAAGGAGAAATAAAGTAAACAGTTATCTATGAGATGGAACCTGTGCCAGCTAGGATATAATGTTTATGGGTTTTTTTTCCCAATGACCTTGTATTATTTGCCTAACAGGCATTATTTTTACATTTAAAAATGAAGTCATTCAGAATTGAGTGCAGGAAAGGAGGATTGATTTCATCCAGGACTGGGTGACTGGGGCAGGGAGAATACCAAAATAATGAAGGCCATAATAAAAAGGTTCAGATTAACAAGTGTACATTGTTGTTTTTAGCAGTTACCTAGGCAGTGTACAATGTGTTACTATTTATCCATTTGGAATTTGGAAGTGAAAATTTGTAGTACTAAGTTGGACACAATAGGTTTGGTGCTGAGATATACAAATGTATTTCTAAGCTAAATTAAAATTTTAATCTAAGACAGGGTGTGAGTTAAAGAAATCTTGAGATAAGTTTTGGGTTTTCTTAATGTAAATTGTATCTCATTTGAAATATAAGTTATTTTCATAACTTAGGCCAGAATTTCTTAAACTGTGCTCTCAAGAAATTTAATATGCTGCTTATGAAAATAGTTGATGTGGGTGCTATTTTTTTTTTTACCAAAATATCTTCTAGAAAAACATGTATGTAAAAAATTCAAGTAAACAAATACTGCTATTTTGATTATGTAATAATTTGCCTTGAGCAGAAATAGCTAGAGCAATCCCTGGACAACATTTACTTTGTGCTTAGAGGCAGGGGCAGCATTCACCAACTGTAAGCTCCTGGCAGAAGACCCTGAAATTGCCTACACAACACCCACTCTACCTGCTTTCTTTACCAGTACGACCCTGGGTTTGTTCAGGGTGCCCAAGGCCCAGCCATAAGACTTGATTTTTCTTAGCTCCTTCATAGCTAGTAGTGGCCACATAACAGAGTTTGGGTCAGTTAGATGTAAGGGGATGTCTACAAACTGGGCTTCCAGAAAGACATTTTCCTGGTGAAAGGGAAAGACTCAGCTGCTTTGTGCCTTTTGCCATTTGTCCTTGTCCTCCTTTCTCCTGCCTGAGACACAGACTTGAGATCTGGAGCTTTAGCAGTAGCAGCCGACTTACGACCATAGGACGAAAGTCACATGCTAAGGATGGTGATCCAAGGCTCCAGATGAAGCTGGGGTCCTTGATGACATCACAGAGTCACGGCACCAGTTCTGGTCTGCTCACTTCCAAATCTCTTGTTATAAAGGAAAAAAAAACTGTTTAGTTAAACCATTGTTGTCAGGTTCCTGTTGCACGCAGCCAAATGCAATCCTGCTGTACACCCAAGTATGCCATCTATTGATTGATTACCATAAATGTGCACATAACTTTTCTCGTAATTTCAGCATATGTTCATGATATTAAGCAATGTTTGTTCACTATTAAACACTTAATACAACACTAACGTGTTAACTTAGATCTGTGGCCAAATAAGAAAGCTTTAAAAATGCAAAGGGTTTTAGGGATTCTAAATGGTATCTGAACCAAATGTAAACATAGAATACTTTAAAGTGAAGATGAGCCATCTGAGCTTTAACTTTCTAAAAGAAAAAAAAAACGTATGTGTGTTGCCCAGGATGAAGCAATGAGCACAATTTGGCATAGCCTAATTTAAGAGGATACAAATATCACAGAACATATAGCTCACATCCTTTCCCCCTTGGCTCCAATGTATCTGGGCAAGGTGGGACTTTGCACAACACGCTGCACTGAAAGCATGGACCAGAGGCTGCTACCTGGTACACCTCTTAGCCACAACAAGGCTGTTTCCAATAGAGAGATGGGTGATTTTTAAAAGACACAAGATATTTAAAACATATATATCTAAAGGATATAAAATACATGAAAAATTAAACACAAATATATAAAAGACACAACACATATAAAAACTATTTTTAAAGTTTCAAAAGAACATGAAAAAAGTAAAAGATGTTTTGCTTTAATTCTTTATCTTAAGGGAACTCCTGACGAGACCCTTTACCCTGGGTCTTTAATACCAGCTTGCATTAAAGTAGATATACGTCTGCTGGCTTTCTGTCAGCACATTATCATTTTTATAGTATTCTATGGTAAAGGTTAAGTAAATTTGGGAAACTGTCCTAAACTGATAAGATCTCTAGTCTAACCTAAAAAATGTTTTAAAATTCTAGTCTAGGAATAGGACTTGGTGTGGCCTAGGAAATCCAGGTTACTATTTATAAGGAGGACCTGCTACTTAACATTTTGATTCAACTTTCTATTTTATTTTTTTTAATTCACAAAAATCAATTTATGAAAGCAGATCATATTTGCTGAGAGAAATTCCAGCAGTGCAGAAATACACAGAGCTTTTCCCCATTGGACTGTAAGCTCGGCAAGGGCAAGCCCGGCCCATTTTATCTACCTCAGTCTCTCCAACCCTACCCTGCACACAGTGGGGGTTCAGAGTGGCAAGCACCCCCTTTTGATGGTTAACAGGCAAAGATATTGCTCTGGAGACCTCTTCAGGGTTTAAAAAATAAACTTTTAATTTTAGAATAGTTTTAGATCTACAGAAAAATTATGAAGATAATACACATTTCCTATATACCCACACCCACTTTCCCCTATTTTTATTTTTATTTATTTTTTAATATAATTTATTTTATTATCATTAATTTACAATTACATGTGCAATATTACGATTATTAAACTACCCCTTCATCAGGTCCCCCCCACCAACCCCATTACAGTCACTGTCCATCAGCATAGTGAGATGCTATAGAATCACTACTTGTCTTCTCTGAGTTGTACTGCCCTCCCCGTGCCCCCCCAACATTACATCTGCTAATCGTAATGCCCCTTTTTCCCTCTGATCCCTCCCTTCCCGCCCATTTTCCCCAGTCCCTTTCCCTTTGGTAACTATTAGTCCGTTCTTCGGTTCTGTGAGTCTGCTGCTGTTTTGTTCCTTCAGTTTTTTTCTTTGTTCTTATACTCCACATATGAGTGAAATCATTTGATACTTGTCTTTTTCGGCTTGGCTTATTTCACTGAGCATAATACCCTCTAGCTCCATCCATGTTGTTGCAAATGGTAGGATTTGTTTTCTTCTTATGGCTGAATAATATTCCATTGTGTATATGTACCACATCTTCTTTATCCATTCATCTACTGATGGACACTTAGGTTGCTTCCATTTCTTGGCTATTGTAAATAGTGCTGCAATAAACATAGGGGTGCATCTGTCCTTTTCAAATTGGGCTGCTGCATTCTTAGGGTAAATTCCTAGGAGTGGAATTCCTGGGTCAAATGGTATTTCCATTTTGAGTTTTTTGAGGAACCTCCATACTGCTTTCCACAATGGTTGAACTAATTTGCAGTCCCACCAGCAGTGTAGGAGGGTTCCCTTTTCTCCACATCCTCGCCAACATTTGTTGTTGTTTGTGTTTTGGATGTTGGCCATCCTCACTGGTGTGAGGTGATATCTCATTGTGGTTTTAATCTGCATTTCTCTGATGATTAGCGATGTGGAGCATCTTTTCATGTGCCTGTTGGCCATCTGAATTTCTTCTTTGGAGAAGTGTCTATTCATGTCCTCTGCCCATTTCTTAATTGGATTATTTGCTTTCTGTTTGTTAAGGTGCATGAGTTCTTTATATATTTTGGATGTCAACCCTTTATCAGATACGTTTTTTATGAATATATTCTCCCATACTGTAGGATGTCTTTTTGTTCTACTGATGGTGTCCTTTGCTGTACAGAAGCTTTTCAGCTTGATATAGTCCCACTTGTTCATTTTTGCTTTTGTTTCCCTTGCCCGGGGAGATATGTTCATGAAGAAGTCACTCATGTTTATGTCCAAGAGATTTTTGCCTATGTTTTTTTCTAAGAGTTTTATGGTTTCATGACTTACATTCAGGTCTTTGATCCACCTTGAGTTTACCTTTGTGTATGGGGCTAGACAGTAGTCCAGTTTCATTCTCTTACATGTAGCTGTCCAGTTTTTCCAACACCAGCTGCTGAAGAGGCTGTCATCTCCCCATTGTATATCCAAGGCACTTTTATCAAATATTAATTGACTGTATATGTTTGGGTTAATGTTTGGATTTTCTATTCTGTTCCACTGGTCTGTGGGTCTGTTTTTGTGCCAATACCAAATTGTCTTGATTACTGTGGCTTTGTAGTAGAGCTTGAACTCAGGGAATGTAATTCCCCCTGTTTTATTCCTCCTTCTCAGGATTGATTTGGCTATTCGGGGACTTTTGTGGTGCCATATGAATTTTAGAATTATTTGTTCCAGTTCATTGAAGAAAGCTGTTGGTAGTTTGATAGGGATTGCGTTGAATCTGTAGATTGCTTTAGGTACTATAGCCATTTTGACAATATTTATTCTTCCTAGCCAAGAGCATGGGATGCATTTCCATTTGTTAGTGTCCTCTTTAATTTCTCTTAGGAGTGTCTTGTAGTTTTCAGAGTACAGGTCTTTCACTTCCTTCGTTAGGTTTATTCCTAGGTATTTTATTCTTTTTGATGCAATTGTGAATGGAATTGTTTTTCTGATTTCTCTTTCTGTTAGTTCATCATTAGTGTACAGGAAAGCAAGAGATTTCTGTGTGTTAATTTTGTATCCTGCAACTTTGCTGAATTCAGATATTAGTTCTAGTAGTTTTGGAATGGAATCTTTAGGGTTTTTTATGTACAGTATCATGTCATCTGCAAATAGTGACAATTTGACTTCTTCTTTACCAATCTGGATGCCTTGTATGTCTTTGTTTTGTCTGATTGCTGTGGCTAGGACCTCCAGTACTATGTTGAATAACAGTGGAGAGAGTGGGCATCCCTGTCTTGTTCCCGATCTTAGATGAAAAGCTTTCAGCGTCTAGCCGTTAAGTATGATGTTAGCTGTGGGTTTGTCATATATAGCCTTTATGATGTTGAGGTACTTGCCCTCTATACCCATTTTGTTGAGAGTTTTAATCAGGAATGGATGCTGAATTTTGTCAAATGCTTTTTCAGCATCTATGGAGATGATCATGTGGTTTTTGTTCTTCTTTTTGTTGATGTGGTGGATGATGTTGATGGATTTTCGAATGTTGTACCATCCTTGCATCCCTGGGATGAATCCCACTTGATCATGGTGTATGATCCTCTTGATGTATTTTTGAATTCGTTTGCTAATATTTTGTTGAGTATTTTTGCATCTACGTTTATCAGGGATATTGGTCTGTAATTTTCTTTTTTGGTGAGGTCTTTGCCCGGTTTTGGTATTAGAGTGATGCTGGCTTCATAGAATGAGTTTGGAAGTATTCCCTCCTCTTCTATTTTTTGGAAAACTTTAAGGAGAATCGGTGTTATTTCTTCTCTATATGTCTGGTAGAATTCAGAGGTGAATCCATCAGGCCCAGGGGTTTTGTTCTTGGGTAGTTTTTTGATTACCAATTCGATTTCGTCACTGGTGATTGGTCTGTTTAGTTTTTCTGTTTTTTGCTTGGTCAGTCTTGGAAGGTTGTATTTTTCTAAGAAGTTGTCCATTTCTTCTATGTTTTCCAGCTTGTTAGCATATAGATTCTCATAATATTCTCTTATGATTCTTTGTATTTCTGTGGGGTCCGTCGTGATTTTTCCTTTCTCATTTCTGATTGTGTTTATGTGTGTAGATTCTCTTTCTCTCTTAATGAGTCTGGCTAGGGGTTTATCTATTTTGTTTATTTTTTCAAAGAACCAGCTCTTGGTTTTATTGATTTTTCTATTGTTTTATTCTTCTCAATTTTATTTATTTCTTCTCTAATCTTTATTATGTCCCTCCTTCTGGTGACTTTGGGCCTCATTTGTTCTTCTTTTTCCAATTTCAGTAATTGTGTCTTTAGACTATTCATTTGGGAATGTTC
>JAVSCE010012581.1:0-16261 GCA_032199065.1 Smutsia gigantea | reverse complement strand
GCACAAAACGATGGGCAAGAGCTGTGCCCCCACTTCAGCCTCAGCATACTTGTTTATGAACCACAAGTTCACTTTTTTATCTTTCCCTTATTTTAAAGATCAATTTTTTAATAAATCAGGAGACATTTCCCCCGACCCCCGGCCAATCTAAAGTGTTTTTAGGGGGGCTCACTACTGTGTCGAGGCAGCTGCGGTCAGGAGGCAGCCTCCCAGGCTCTCTCAGCGCCCCTACTGCAGAAGCGGAGCCAGTGCTTCTCCGGGCCGGTGGGGCAGCCAGGTGAGAGGTGAGTGGGGAGGAGCTTAAATCAGGAGAAGAACTAGGAGCTGTTGAGGGCTGGCCAGGAAGGCAGTCAACTCCGAATACTCTACCAGAAAGCAAAGGAAATTGGACTGGTGGGGACTTGTTAGAATTCTATCAGGGAAAACCATTTTCTGTTAAATCCCGGTGGGAGCACGCACACAGTCCATGCTTTTGGTCATTGCCAGACATGTGCTGCTCCTTCCTCATCCTTCAGGGGACGTTCTCAAAGATACACTCCATGCGAGGACCTCACAGGACAAGTGCAAACATACTGATTCGTACCAGTGGATTTGCACATTTTCACCCTAAACTGCAGCCTCAGGCAGCACTCCCCAACCTGGGGGTTAATCGAAGGGGCTGCTTACGGTTCGGCCTGGCCACCTGGAGGTTTGTTCCCCACCCGTAGTCCATACCTGTGCACACTGGTTGGCAGCCTCCAAATTAGCAGATAATTCACTTTTAAATCCAGGCCTAGATAGAATACTTCCCTTAAAAGAAGCATGAATCACTTAACCAGAAGTTCAAAAAAGCAAATATGTTTTCCAAACTTTTAAGAAAAATCAGCATTAAAGTTTTGTGTGGTAATGTGCAATGCAGCAAAACTACCTATAGTAAATTATTTAGTCATTTATTTCTAAAAAAAAAAATAAAATAAAATAAAATAAAACCAAATACATACACAGACTAAAAGTGAAGGGATGGAAAAAGATATTTCAGGCAACTAATAGGGAGAAAAAAGCAGGAGTAGCAGTACTCATATCAGACAAAATAGACTTCAAAACAAAGAAAGTCACAAGAGAAAAAGAAGGACATCTCATAATGATTAAGGGGTCAATCCAACAAGAAGATATAACTATTATAAATATCTATGCACCCAACAGAAGGGCACCTACATATGTGAAAAAAATACAACAGAATTCAAATGGGAAATAGAATGCAATGCATTCATTCTAGGAGACTTCAACACATCACTCACTAAAAAGCACAGATCAACCAGACAGATAATAAGTAAGGAGACAGAGGCACTGAACAAAACATTAGAACAGATGGACCTAACAGATTTCTACAGAACTCTACACACAAAAGCAGCAGAATATATATTCTTCTCAAGTGCACAAGGTACATTTCAAGAATATATCATATACTAGGCCACAAAAAGAGCCTCGGATAATTAAAAAAGAATTAAATTGTACCACCCAGTTTATCAGACAACAAAGGTATGAAAATAGAAATAAATTACCCAAAGAAAATGAATAATACCCAAAACACATGGAGCCTTCACAACATGCTCCTAAATAACCAATGGATCAATAATCAAATAAAAACAGACATCAAACAATATATATAACAAATGACAACAATAATTCAACACCGCAAACTCTGCGGGAGGCAGTGAAGACCATGCAAAGAGGAAAGTGTATTACAATACTGGCCTACCTCAGGAAAGAAGAACAATCTCATATGAAAACTCTAAACTCACAGTTAACGAAACTAAAAAAAGAAGAACAAATGAGGCCCAAAGTCAGTAGAAGGAGGGACATAATAAAGATTAGAGCAGAAATAAATAAAATCGAGAAGAATAAAACAATAGAAAGAATCAATGAAAGTAAGAGTTTTTCTTTGAGAAAATAAACAAAATAGATAAACCCATAGCCAGACTGACAAACAAAGAAGAAGAGTCTACACACATAAACAGAATCAGAAATTATAAAGGAAATATCACTACAAACACCACAGAAATACAAAGAATTATAAGATAATACTATGAAAAATTATATGCCAAAAAACTAGACGACATAGAAGAAATGGAAAACGTTCTGGAAAATAAAACCTTCCAAGGGCGATACAGAAAGAAGCAGAAAATCTGAACAGACCCATTACCAGCAACGAAATTGAATTAGTAATCAAAAAACTACTAAGAACAAAACACCTGGACAAGATGGCTTCTCTGCTGAATTTTATCAAACATTTACTGTAGACCTAATACCCATCTCCTTAAAGTTTTCCAAAGAGTAGAAGAGGGAATGCTTCCAAACTCATTCTATGAGGCCAGCATCACCCTAATACCAAAACCAGGCAACGACACCACAAATAAAGAAAATTACAGACCAATATCCTTGATGAACATATGCAAAAATAATTATCACCGTAACCTAACTTTAGAATATTTTCATCATTTCACCCATACCCATTAGTTGCTTCCCATTCTCCACTTCCCTGAGCCCTAGGTAACAATTAGTCAACTTTTTGTCTCTATAGACTTGTCTGTTCTGGACATTTCATATGATGGGATCATAGACTGTGTAGTCAGTTGTGTCTAGCTTCTTTCACTTACCATAATGTTTTCAAAGTTCATATGTGCTTCAGCATGTGTCAATACCTAGTTCCTTTTTATTGCCAAATAATATTCCACTCTATGAATATACTACATTTTGCTTATCCATTCAACTGTTGATGGACATTTGGATTGTTTTCACCTTTTGGCTGTATGAAGAATGCTGCTGTGGACATTCATATACAAGCTTTTGTATTAACATATGTTTTCATTTTTCTTGGGTGTATACCTGAAAGTGGAATTGCTGGGTCATGTGGTAGCTCTGTGTTTAACATTTTGAGGAACTGCCAAACTGTATTCCAAAGTGACTACAGTGTCCTGTTTTTATAAGTAAAGTTTCTTTTGGAACCCAGTAGCTTGGGCTGTGGCTTACAGGAGTCTGGGAGCCCAAGGAGCCCACACCCATGTGTTTACATATATCCTCAGCTGCTTTCACAGTGCAGAGCTAAGAATGCAGAGTTGCAATGGAGACCATGTGGCCTGTAAAACCTAACATTTGCTATCTGGCCCTTTACAGCAAAGTTTGATGACTAACTCCAGATACAAAGGAAGATACCTCCACTAAAAGCACTTAAGCGTAAAAAACAAAAGTAGATATAAGCAAATAAAAACAGACAAAGATCTTGGTAATGAAAATAAACTAGTTGAAATTTTAAACTATCTCAATATTTGAGATAAACTCTAGGTGAGACACAGAAAAGAGGGAATTAATGAATTAGAATCTGAAGCTAGGATTGGGGAATTCACCAAGGAAACAAAAAAGGAAAATATGAAAACAAACCTAAGAGGTAAGAGAATAGATTGCCAAAAGGAAAGAATACAGGAAATGGAGAAAATGTGAGATTTAAAGAAGTAATTTTTTTCAGAATTTCCAGAATCAAAGAAATAATTTCACATAACTACACATAAAATAAATAATTGTAAAAAAAAAAACGGGGGAGGTAGGAGAATGCTGAAAATAGTATATAAGCAAAATATGCAGTACATTTTGGAAGTTCTCATGTCTGTGTTTTTGAAACCTGGGTAGTGAATACCTTTGCTTTTAATATTCTGTTGTTACAAGTGATACAAACCCCAGTCCAGATTCCATGGTACAAGCAGAGGCAGCTAGTTCTCTGCAAACCTAAGCTTCAAAGGTAACACACAGACTAGTACCGAGCCTCTTCACTTTCCTCTGAGAAGCCTACGCTTTTTACACACCATGTACACTTAATACCCAAGAAGTAGGGCAGTTCTTATTAGTCTCAAGCAGATCCAGCTTAGTTCTCTGCAATTCCAAGCATACAAAAGGAGCCCTTTTTCTTAACGCAACTCAGATGGTTTGTAGTATGGTTTTGCCTTGCGTTTTTTAATTGAATGAGCATTTTTACATATATCAGATAGTGTTATGAGAAATATATGCTCAAGTATTAAATCAGGAATTGAAAGTAAATCCCCTTTTCTTACAAAAGCACTATTTCCTAGTTTTACAAATTATGCTAAATTTTGAGTATTTTTGATCATTGTCAAGGGTTTCTTTGTTTATAAAGCACTCTTAACAGCACATGAGATGCATTAGAGAAAGAAAAGTCAATTTGTGGTTTCCTTATAGCCAAGCTGTTTTTGTCTTTAGAAGCTAGAATCATTATGATTATTTATTTACCTTAAAGTTTGAGTTTTGGTAAACAGATGCAGTTAGTTAACATCAGAATCACAGGTATTTAAATAACTGAAGAGCTTGCATCATTCATTTTGTTAGGCCTGAAATCTTCCGTAGTTCTATAGAACCGTTCTCCAAACTAATCATTCTTGGGCAGATTAGGTGTGCCTAACAAGAGCAGTTTTATATCAACACTCGTGTTGTTATGACTGCTAATTCTCAATCTCTTAATTTTAATTTTTTTGTTCCTGCTATTCCTTAATTTCAGAGTTCAGATAAACTCAATGAAATCCAAAGGAAAGGGGGAACAGAGAATGAGCTGGTAGTAAATAAAATACACCTGGTGCTGTAATCTCCCAAAGATGGTCTCATCAGTCCCTTCCCATACTGCGTGTGGCCTGGGGCAGCCATGACAGGCTGGCCTTGTTGCTGCCAAACTGCTATGAAACACATTTCGGAAGGTCAGTGGCTCCTAGTGTGATTCACTGGCCTCCTCTTCCCTTCAGTGGGAAGTGCAGTGAGAATGCGTCGGGATGAAGGTACATTCCCTCCACTAAATTTCAGTGTCTCAAACAGCATTAAACAAAGCCTGTAATTTTGGGGTTTGGTTTTGATCTCTGGCAATGATAAGCTTGTCTATCCTTTTGGGCTCATTAGAATTTACTGGCTCCTTGCTGATTCATCAGCCAGTTCTTCTGTAAGGAATGATTCATGGACCAGGAAAGGAAAATTAATTTGAATAGAAAAGGAAGTAGGTGATTACAAATCCCTTTCTTATAAAAATCCCATACGTGTGTTTCAATATGATTTATACAAATGTAAAGGATTGATCCAGCTAGCTGGGTATAACATGTATCTGAAGTATTTGGAATCTCCTGGGCCTTACTGTAACGGCCACTTTTCTACTTGGGGACATACTTGAGGATGAATGCTTCCATTTTTTCTGAGCTCTATTGCTTTATATTCAGAGTAAAAACAATAATAGTATAAGTGAAGATTACATTGCTTCTATGTAAATCATTGCAAACTTGTCATAGTGAATATTCATCCTTAATGCTAAGTGATGTTTAAAATTTTTCTAATTTTTCTCCTGACATTTAAAAAATCTCAGAAAGAGTTCAAAGAAACTCATTGAAATCCAAAGGAAAAAGAAGAAAATGCATGAGCTCTTGGTAAATACAGTACACTCTGTGTCCTTCTCCAAAGATGGCTTCTGAAAGGGTTCTTTAGCTACCCAGCTCACTCGCTTGCAAAGAAGGACACGAGAACTCTGTCAGCGTGGTTTTATTCCCTGTAAGATAAACAGACAGAATGGCTGTCTCGAAAGAGAGCAGCAGCGGCAGCAAGGGTGGGGGGGCTGCTTATATAGGAATTTAGGGCCTTGGTGAGCAGGATGGTGGCCTTGTGACTTCTGAGAAACAGAAACTGATGCAGACAATAGGGAACTTAGAAACTGCTGTGGGGGACTTAGAAACCGCTGTAGACGATAAGGGATTTTGCTACACTCGGGTGCGGCTGCTGTTCCAGGCTGTGTGTTAAAGGGAACCTAACAGCTTCCATCAGTGATTTCCCTCCCTTTGCACGCATGCGGCTCCTCACATTGTCGGTGGGATCTCTTTCCCCTCCCTGTGAATCTGGGCTGGCTTTGGACATGCTGAGACCAGTGTTCCGTGATGGACATGATGCTGTCCCATACGGGTCTTGCCTTAAGAGGACTAGCCGTTTCCACTTCCTTTCTCTTGGCAGCCAGCCACGAGGTAAGAAGTCCAGTTATCTGAGACCATCATGATGTCAGAAACCCCAAGCCAGTCGTGTGGAGTGGCCATGTGACTCCACAGGCTGGGCGAGTTGTTTCAGGCACCCCAGCTCTGATTCCAGACTTGTGAGTAAAAAAGCCTTCATGAAGGTTCCAGCCCAAGTAGATACCACATGGAGCAGAAAAACCACCCAGCCAGATTGTAGGATGGTGAGAAATAATAAATTATTTTAAGCCCCTAAGTCTTATGGTGGTTTAGTATGTGGCAATCAATAGCTGAAGCACTGTGGTTCTAGTAGCATCTTTATTATTTTCATGTCAAAACTGCAAGTGTGTCATCAGCCCTTTAAAATTTATTGCTTGCAGAAACATACATGGTTTATAAATAAAAATGGAAAAATAGAATGATTTTTTTTTCCTAACACAAAATTAAGGCTTCCAGTAAAGCAAAGTAAAAGTCATTTTACCTAGTAACAGGACGTGCTTGAATAGGTTCCAGAATGACCGATATAACAGGTTTCACATGTCCTTGGCAGTAAGCTGCTTGCTTGCAGTCTACGGCTGAAAAAAAATATTTAAAAATGCCTAAGGACCTAAGGCAAACCCCACATCTTCTCACTAGACACTGAACAGTTCTTCCCCTTGAGCTTGGAAAGTCTTTGTGAGCACAGTTCAGTCTTCCCACCTTTTGCCAGTAGCAGTGGGGAAAATTCAAAATATTTAAAGAATTATCATGGATGCTCATCCTCTGCCTAGCTTTGTGTCTATGACCTCAGTCTTCAGAGATTCAAATCAGAAATCTTTTAAGCCTGAAAGATAATTTGTAGTCATTCAGTGTTTATTTATTTTCTTCATTATTGATTTTGAAAACATTTGGGGTTGGATGTTGTGCATTAAAAACTCCTAGAACAATAACAGCATGAGTTAGTTTCCTGAGACTTAGGCCATCCAGATAAAAAATAAAATCATACAGTTGAGAGAAAGCTAAAATTGCTGTTTAAACTCCTAATTTACACATGTAACCAAAGAAGAAAAGGGACTGATAATTTGTGGCAAAGCTGGGTTTTTCTAGAGCTCAAGTTTCTTGAACATTACCCCAGTGAACTGGCCTTTTAGCTAATCTCAGCTGAATATACTGATGAAGACAGGGGTAGTTCTCTATTCAGGCTATTTCAGTGCTAAACTGTCAAGTTCCACGTACATTTGTTTTCTACTGGGTGGATGGCATAGTTTGTAGAAATGGTAGGTTTGGAAGAAAGAGTAAAGGGCTGGACTCAGTGTAAGGGGCAGGTGGGATTTTCTTAGGATAATCATTACCCCCATCACCACTACCAGTGCAGGCGCCCATCTGGCAGACATTGTGCTGAGCATTTGTATGTATTACCTCAGTTTTTACAAGAATCCTATGAAGCAGGTATTATTATTCACAGTCAGACAAGAAAATCAAGGAAATGAGAGGCTTAGAAAAGTGTCCAAGTTTGCAAAGCTGTTCCATTGTGTCACTGGAATTAGAACCACACCTCGACTCTCACGCTCTCCCAACCTGCCATTGCTGCTAGTGTCAACACTTCACTCCTTCCTGTTCTAAATAGGAATTTCATTGAGAAAAACAACATGTACACATTAAATTAAACCTGGAGAACTCTAATTCCGTAAAAGTAGGTGTCAGACCTCATTCCCCAGAAAAATCTAGGGTAAGAATGGGCAGATATCTGAGGATTACTGCCTCCTCTCTCTGCGGTCCTAAAACATGCCTCATTTTCCTCACCATTCTCGTATGTGGTGCAGGCTTATAAGTGATACTTAACTTTATAGAGCTGTTTGAAGAATTAATGTTAATTCATATGAAGTCTTTAATACACTCTCTCGAACATAATAAGCATTCAATGTATGTTGGTAATTTGATTAGTATTAACAACTCTTTCAGTGTGTAATTGGTACAGAATAGAGTCAGATATTAACTTCTTTGTCCTGTGCCCTTCCTAAATGTCTCTCAAGTAGGCCTCCCTCTTTCTTTCTTCAGATTATGCCTGGTGTATATTAATCAGATCAGGCTGCCATAACAAAATGCCATTGATTACGTGGCTCAAACAACAGAAATGATTCCTCACAGCTCTGGAGGCTAAGAAGTCCCACAGTCTGGGTGCCAGCAGTTCATCTCCTGATCCAAGCTTGCAGATGGCCATCTTCATGCTGTATCCTCACACGGGAAAGGGAGAGAGAGATCTCTTGTCTCTTCTTATAAGGGCACCAGTCCCATCGTGAGAGCCCCACCTTCATGACTGAATTACCTCCCAAAAGCCCATCACTAAATACCATTACATTGAGGGTTAGGGTTTCAACATAGAAATTTTGGAGCGACGCAATGCAGTCTGTAGTGCCAGGATATGTCCCCCATCATAGCATATGAAGACTATTACAACTGTCTTGAGACTGTAACCTTGATTCTTTTCTGTCTTCATTCCCCACTGAATCATCTCAAAGGTGAAATTGATCACATCATTAAAATCATCCAGAAGCAATTCTTACACTGTAGAATTAAAAAAAAAAATTCCACTACTTTCACATACAAACTCTCTATGCTCAGTACTCTCGTATTGAACTAGTGCTGTTGCCTGAAAGTCTGGTTTCAAACGGCAAAATGAATTCACTCTCACTTGCTGAGTTCATGTATGGTGTCCAGGTAGAAGAGGAAATGGAGTTGAAATTCATTTCCAGCTGATAATGCATCATAAATCAGCTCCAGTGGGACTTCAGCATACCCTTAAAGCCAGCGTCTGAGAGCATTGCAGGGGCCTTGCTGCGCCGGAGCGCTGCACACTCTGGCCTTCAGTGTGACTGGAATCTCCTGTTGGCATTCATGCCATTGCCAGGCCTTACCTTGACCCAGAGAATCAATGATTGTTGATAATTTTTTATAATACCCAATTGTTTATAATTTTTGTACATAGGCTGAGTTTCCCATTTATTTCTTTGAGGGTTTTTCTCCAAATCAATACAAAATTTATATTTTAATTTTGCTGGAGCACTCTATTCTAAAAGGACTTTTTTCCCCCTGAAGTCCTTCTTTTTATTCTGGAAAAATTCCTGATGAGGCATTACTTTGAACTCCTTTGAAAGCTACATAAAACAGTTACTCATGTTTACTGCTTTGATCTAAGAGCACTTTTTTTTTAATGGATGGCTGAAGTCTTCCATTCAACTCTTGGCTGATGAAAGACAATTTCTGATTTTTTTTTTAATGTGGCTCTCTAAAATTTATTTTCAGTCCATTGCAAGAGTGTATATAAAACGGTACTAGAGAGCAGAAAAATCAGTTTTTCAAGGCTGTTTTTTCTTAGCATATTTATGGCATTGAAAACCCTATATTCCGCCTTGATCTCGTCTATGAGCCACCTCAGCTGGTGTCAGCATGATGACCCTATAATGCACCATGCTGTCTCTGATTAGCCAGATCCCAATTCTTAGTTATAAATTCCATTCTTGATTTGCAAGTATTTCCACGTATTATTTATTGCCATTCTCTTTATTTAGAGATACTTCCAATTTAATGGTTAGCTTGTATAGGGTGTATACAGTTCTTTAAAAAGTATATAATCACAAAATAGTAGTTTCATCACACTTTAATTAACTGATACTATATTAAAAAGAAGATTCAGAAATAAAAGAAAATAGGGTTTCTAGGACTAGAGAAATAGAAAATGGGGATGGTAATCTGGACAGCATCATAAATTTCTTTAAAAATAGTATAGTTGGCACAATACCTGTGATCATGCCATACTTAATAGTTTACATATTATAAGACTCGGAAAGTTGAAAGTGACATATTTATGATAAACTACTTCCTTTTAGAAGAAAAGTACACCATATCAAAGGTGAAGTTTGAATTTCTCTGGGCCAGAGGCAGAGCTGTCCAGAACACCAACAGACTTGGTCTGATCCTTTCACAAAAGTACTCTTTCAGTTGCCTTGTAACTGAAATGGCCTGTCTTGTAAAAGATCACTTTTCTTACAACTGGATGAAAGAGGCCAGTCCTCTCCACTAATAGGATGTCAAAAATACTTTTGTTCTTTCCTGCACTTTAAGGTCACAATGTCCCTGCTTAATAATTTTTCCTATTTTTAAATGTGTTTCTGCTTAACACCACCCTTTTCCTATCCATTTTATTGTGGTTACCATTTCTCATGATATCCTCCCTTCCTCAGGGACCATTTCCTTCTCTAGATCTTCTGTGAACACAACCTGTCTCTGTCCCCCTCTCCTTCTGCGCTCCTGCTTGTTCTTTATCCTCACTGTGACCTCCCTTCCCTTGATCCTGTGATTGGACATTCCAAGGATGTTTTCTCTAGCTTTTTGATTTTCACTTGATTTTCTCACCAACTTGACTCCCTCCTTAAGCAATTCGCCAATCACTGGTCAGGTCTGTGACACACATCTCTTTTTGTACCAGCGTTATTGCTACTCTGTGGTAGATACTAATTTATTCTAAGTAACCTTAACTGAGTCATCTCTTCTTCTCAGATGGTTATCTTTCACTGATTCTTAAGTAACCTTTGGAACAATTCCACTGCTCTTCAATTTTGCATTTAATAAGGTGTTTTCTCACTCTTTTTTTCCTTATTTCTTGATCCTTTCTCTTTGTTGTCTCCCTTCTTGGTCTCTTTCCTCCCATTTTAGATAAGGCAGTAAATAATTTTCACCAAAGCCAACCCTTATTGTACCCTTCATCTGTGTTTCCTTCTCTCGGAACTTGTTTCATTAAATTTCCCACAATTGCTTTACCTTTTAAACATCTCTCCTTTGGGCCTTTCTTCTCCATCTAAACACATCCCTCTCTCCTCACTGCCTAAAAGCGCTTATTCATAACAGTGCTGCCTTATCAAGTTACTTCCCTGCCTCACTCCTTCAACCAACAAATTTCTTGAAGAGTAGTCCATACAAGCTCCCTGTGCTCTTCCCCTTCAGTTCACTGCTGAGCTTTGAGAGTCCCTTGCTTGTTATTCCCTTTCATTCATTACCTGTGGCCTTGGAGACCAAGTCTTCTGACCTCTCTTCTCATGGCCTTATCCTGGAACTCTGCTGCATAAATCAGTACTGATAACTGCCCTTCCTTGAATAGGCTATTTCCCTTGGTTTTTATGATACTCTCTTTTTTTTTTTAATTTTCCTGCTAAGTCCCAGGTCATGCCTCATTCTTCTTATGACTCATAACTCTGGAGAATATTGTTTTTCAGGGATTTCCTTTGCCTTTTTTATGTCACAATGGTAATTTTCAAATCCATCAGCTTGAGCCCAACTTCTCTCCCCATCTCTCTTCTATCGTCTTTCTGAGAATAATATCTTGTCCTCAGGAAGTACAAAAATTGTCATCGGCTTTGCTCCTCTGCCTGCCCCAATAGCTTTGATCTCAGTGTTATTCCTTCTCCCCCGTCATTCTCTTCTTTTCTGATTCCCCTAACCTTGAAGTCAGTGTAATTGCTTTCACTCCTAGTCATAGACTTTCAGGTCAGAAGTTGTCAAAACTGACTTATCATCGAAATCACCATTTCAGGAATTTATGATGTGATGAGTTTCTCTACAAACTTACTGAATCTCCAGTGATAAAGTCCCAATATCTGTAAAGTTTTAAAGTTTCTCACTGTTTTCTGATCTGGGGGCACTACTATACACTCATACTCTATCAAGTTTTTCTGTCCATCCCCTTCTTTCCATTGTGGGAGCCCCTTTCCAGCCATCCCTTGCCTCAGGCCTTCATCCTCACTCACTTTGACCGCTGCAATAGTTACCTTACTGATATCCCTGCCTCCAGCATTCCGTCTAATCTATTTACTTTCCTGTGAGATTAAGCTCTGTTTTGATTGGACCACACCTTTTCTCAAAAGAAGTGACTCTCCATTTCCTATAAAATAATTCTGTATTGCTGAAGCCGGCCCTCCAGGGCCCTCTGTGAGCTGCTGCTGCAGACATTCTTCTCGCTGCCTATCTTCTTGGACCTTTCATTCCAATCAGAGGACTACTTGACATTAGTTTATGCACTTTTTGCCTCTCTTTATGCTATTGTCACTACCTTAGCCTCAGTATTGACATGTTCAGATATAGCTCATCTTCAGGGCCCAGCTGAAATTCCTTCTTCCTCGCAAAGATGTCCATGATACTGTCAACAGGAAGTAACTGCTGCTTTCCCTGGATTTTTTATACAACTTGGTCTCTCTCTTCTAATACTTACCTTCTACCATTTATCACAGGGTGTGGGTGGATGTGTGTGTGTGTATACATGCAATTCATCCTTTTCTCTATCACATTTAATCTAGTACAGTTGTGATGTTTTCTAAGAATTACAACTAGTAGTCAAAGTCAAAACTGTTCTACATTTGAACCATCAAATCCTCACTGAATCCACAAAAACCTTATTTGAGAGATACTAATAATATTCTCATTTTACAGATGAGGAAATTGTGTCTCAGAACAGTTAAGTAACTTACCAAAGCCACACAGCTAGTAAATGGCCCTCAAGTAATTTGGCCCCAGAGTCCATATTCATAACCATTCTACCATTCAGCCTGTTTTATGGATAAATCCCACTCAGTCAACCTCAGTACATGCTTTTTCAAAAAATGTAATGGGCTGAGGGCCCATATACAAAACAGATCTTTTTTATTGAATTTGACAGAAGCAAGTTAGAAAATTTAGTATAAATAACCTTCAGAGAAAAGTAAATGATATGATTTATAATTAGGATGCATCAACTTCCAGAAAGAAGTAGAAATCGGATTGTAGGAAGTAACTAAAAGTGTTGAAGAGCATTTTGAAGCCTATTGCACAGTTTCATAAAGACAGTGTAAACCACTGTGGTTATAAATTAATAAGTAATTGAAATGACCAGTTTTGATTCTTACACTCATTTAATTATACAGTTTCCTAGAAGTGTGGTGGTTTCCCTTTCTCCATCATTTCCCTCTTCCCCACGGCCAGAGTATTTGCAAATAAGCACTTAACCTGTGGTTATATTAAAGCTGCTTTACCATTATGAAAAGAAAAATTGTTTTCTTCAGATGTGTTTCCCAAACTCTGTAACAAAATAAGCTACCTGGTGAGAAAAAAACAAACAGAAACAAAAACTGTAGCAGAATCTGTCTAGCTTATTAAAGATGGAATTGATAGTAAAAATAGCTCCACTGGGGGACTTGGGAAGCACTGTAACTAAACAACAACCAAAGAAATGCTCATTCATTAGTCTTACCTACTAAGGCCAACCCCATGGACCTAGAGCTAAAATTCTAGTGCCCTCCCTCTTAAAAAAAAAAAAAAAAAGGTGGAAACATACAGTTTTGAGCCTAGGGAAAAAATAAGTTAGAGCATCTACCTTACATCTGACACCTATGAACCAATCTAACCATTAACAGTTTCAATTCCAAATGAAAGAGGAGAAAAAGAAAAAAAAAGCTGGAATTAAAATCTAACAAATTTTAGGGTCTGTGTATGATACTAACAAAGAGAATGTTCATAATTGGTATCATTGGGTATACATCACTCTGATCAAAATACATTGATCAGTAAATACAAATACTGTCAGTGTAGATGTCATTGATTTTTTTTTTTTTTTTTTTTGTATGGCCTCCTTCTCCCTAGATCATACACATGACATTCACCCCGGGGATTGCCTTTCTTTCTTATTACAGTGGTTTCCCTTTTTTTTCTCTGTAAGGTCTTGGTCTGAGGTTGTTAGTAAGAATGAGCAATAATATACTAGTTCACTCTCATAGGCATAAAATCCCAGCCACACCTGTGGGTACTGTGCCATTGTTGAAATGAATAATGATAAGCCTTTATATAACACCTGTCATACCACTTTATGGTCTGGTATTGTATATTTCTGAAAACAGCTCTGTGTGTGGGTTGAGTATTAATTTTCTCTGTTTACAGGTAAAGTTATTTCACAACAGAGAGTAAGTAATATCCTCAAAGCTTCTGTGAAATATATAACATTATTTTTAAGCTCAGACAATGCCCTGATAATCTGATAGCTGTTGAGAGAAGAGATGCAATTCATCATGTCAACAGGGAAGAACCAAAGGATTTCACTCAAGTAGACTTTTTAGAGTAGTGACATGGCAAAGGAAATGAAAGTAAAATAAAAATTTTAATTTGAGGTACAGTTTTGTAATAACTAGAGAACTAAACTAAAGAAAGGAAAAAATACTGAGGTGAGCTGACATTTATGTAGAATGAGGGTCTGGATAACAGTTCTGGGAACTGATAAATTTAACACACTGAAAATATTTTCTTAGACACAGAGTTATTTTTAGCTTTAATTTCTTTGAGACATTGTGTCAGAATTGACTCAAAACTGCATTGTTGAATTTGAGCCTATTAAGTCTTACTGACTGCTGTGTGGTGTCTTATGAAACTGTCTATAAAACATAACTGGCTATTCATGGCCAAATAAATAGTAACCTAATTTCCAAAAATTATGAGACCGTCTAGTAAGATTCAAAATATAGATGTAGGCAGGTTGAAAGGTGCATTCTACATGTTCATTGTATCATAAAAACTAAGTTGGAAATTACAGTTAGGTGCCTGAGCATGCCGGGAGGTGAGTGAACTGGTAATGTTTGGATAGCTAGGTTAAGCTGGTCTTGAGTTGTTAGTTGGCTGACTTCGTGTTTGTTTTAGATCTCTGACCTTCTAAAAACTTTCATCATAATGTCATTTTATGGAACATTTATGAAGTATGTTTTATGAATCATTCTGTTGGCTGTGAACCCAAATGATAACTCTCCTTCCCATAGTTCCAAGACATTTTCCTCAGAAGAAAGACCATTTAACGTTTACCTTAAGAATCACAGACCTATTTGATCCCCTTAGTGGGGTATTATTTAGCAACTTTGAAATACATGGTGCACATGGAATTACTCTAAGAACAGCTTGTGCAAGGTCCATGTGGGTATATCTCATCTAACTCGATTATTCTCCTTAGATTCAAAATTATAGCCTGCAAATTGAAAATTATATATAGCTTTTTGCAAGGCAAGACCATAATTCTAGGCTTATACTGTCTTTTTTTCCAATCCCAATAAACCACACTCAAAGTAGGCCTGACACTGGACTGTCCTGTAGCATCCAGGAAAGCCCTAAGTCAGCCATAGGCAAAGTCCTGCTATTTAGATTCTCAGCAGACTTTGAGACTACTCTAAGAATTTGCTCACGTTCTTCCTTTTTACCCCTGGAAGACCTACTCTAGGCCAGTAATGACTAACTCCTCTTCCTGTAGAATCAGGATCTCACCTATACAGATCCTTCCAAATTAGGTTTGCTTCCTCAATATATCAGTAAGAATCACGATAAATCCATGTCAGAAGATGGTGGGTGTAGGCCTCCACCCTGGTTATGTGTATTGTACTGATCTTATGTCTAAGATACCCTCAAGCTACTTAAATTACCTTTTCGAGTAGAAGTTTACAAATTGTGAGTCACACCACATTGGTGAGACTCATGTCAGCATTTTTAAGTGGGATGGGGTGGGATGTGATGGAATAGAACAGAATATAGTAGAATGGAATAGAAACGAAAAGAAAATACCAAAGGAAGAGGCAGCAAAATGGAAGATGCTGAGAGGTCCACTTTAAATAGGTTGGTCAGGAAGTTTCCAGTGCCAGCCTGGACGTGATGGAACTTAAGAGTCTGCACACTGAAAGCAGCTGTCCAAGTGTGATCCTCAGATTATGTCAGGCAAACAGAAGGGTTCTATAGCCAAGTGAATTTGCGAAATTCAGGTACGAAAGAAGTTCAACATGTTTATGTGATATTTTGGCACTTGAGATATGTTGGGGTTGTCTATAGCCATCCACTGTTTCCTTAACTTGACTGCAGTTATGATGATGATTAGAATAAGGATGATGGCATGTAAGGCTTATTGAATACATGCTTTGCACCAGATTCTGTGTTAACTGTTTTATGTGGTGGTCTCCATCCCCCTATTAGGTGCAGCATATGAGAGAAAATGAGGCATAGGGTAAATCTGTGTGAATGGTAGTGCTAGTAATTAGAAGAAAGAGAAAGATCCAGAGGATGGATACTAAGTTCAACTTTGAATAAACTGAGTTTGGGAAGCTTTGGGGATCTCCAGGCATCTGGAGATCTAGAGCTCAGGGGAGTTGGAGATGCGTATTTGGAAATTGTTGGCCCTAAAGTACTTATGGCCATAAATAGATCATGAATTTAGTAAGGAT
>JAVSCE010012580.1:0-72793 GCA_032199065.1 Smutsia gigantea | reverse complement strand
ACCCCATTACAGTCACTGTCCATCAGCATAGTGAGATGCTATAGAAACACTAGTCTTCTCTGAGTTGTACAGCCCTCTCCGTGCCCCCCAACATTACGTCTGCTAATCGAAATGGCCCTTTTTCCCCCTTGTCCCTCCCTTCCCGCCCATCCTCCCCAGTCCCTTTCCCTTTGGTAACTATTAGTCCATTCTTGGGATCTGTGGGTCTGCTGCTGTTTTTTTCTTTCAGTTTTTTTCTTTGTTCTTATACTCCACATGTGAGTGAAATCATTTGATACTTGTCTTTTTCCTCTTGGCTTATTTCACTGAGCATAATACCCTCTAGCTCCATCCATGTTGTTGCAAATGATAGGATTTGTTTTCTTCTTATGGCTGAATAATACTCCACTGTGTATATGTACCACATCTTATTTATCCATTCATCTACTGATTGCGTTGAATCTGTAGATTGCTTTAGGTAGTATAGCCATTTTGGCAATATTTATTCTTCCTAGCCAAGAGCATGGGATGAATTTCCATTGTTAGTGTCCTCTAATTTCTCTTAGGAGTGTCTTGTAGTTTTCAGGATATAGGTCTTTCACTTCCTTCGTTAGGTTTATTCCTAGGTATTTTATTCTTTTTGATGCAATTGTGAATGGAATTGTTTTCCTGGTTTCTCTTTCTGTTAGCTCATTGTTAGTGTATAGGAAAGCAACAGATTTCTGTGTGTTAATTTTGTATCCTGCAACTTCGCTCAATTCAGATATTAGCTCTAATAGTTTTGGAGTTGAGTCTTTAGGGCTTTTTATTTACAATATCATGTCATCTGCAAATAGTGACAATTTGACTTATTCTTTACCAATCAGGATGCCTTGTATTTCTTAGTTTTGTCTGATTGCCATGGCTAGGACCTCCAGTACTATGTTGAATAACAGTGGAGAGAGTGGGCATCCTTGTCTTGTTCCCGATCTTAGATGAAAAGCTTTCAGCTTCTCGCTGTTAAGTATGATGTTAGCTGTGGGTTTGTCATATATGGCCTATATCATGTTGAGGTACTTGCCCTCTATACCCATTTTGATGAGAGTTTTTATCACGATAGGATGTCAAATTTTCTCAAATGCTTTTTCAGCATCTATGGAGATGATCATGTGGATTTTGTTCTTCTTTTTATTGATGTGGTGGATGATGTTGATGGGTTTTCGAATGTTGTACCCATCCTTGCATCCCTGGGATGAATCCCACTTGATCCTGGTGTATGATCCTCTTGATGTATTTTTGAATTCAGTTTGGTAATATTTTGTTGAGTATTTTTGCATCTACGTTCATCAGGGATATTGGTCTGTAATTTTCTTTTTTGGTGAGGTCTTTGCCGGTTTTGGTATTAGAGTGATGCTGGCTTCATAGAATGAGTTTGGAAGTATTCCCTCCTCTTCTATTTTTTTGAAAACTTTAAGGAGAATCGGTGTTATTTCTTCTCTATATGTCTGGTAGAATTCAGAGGTGAATCCATCAGGCCCAGGGGTTTTGTTCTTGGGTAGTTTTTTGATTACCAATTCGATTTCGTCACTGGTGATTGGTCTGTTTAGTTTTTCTGTTTCTTGCTTGGTCAGTCTTGGAAGGTTGTATTTTTCTAAGAAGTTGTCCATTTCTTCTAGGTTTTCCAGCTTGTTAGCGTATAGATTCTCATAGTATTCTCTTATAATTCTTTGTATTTCTGTGGGGTCTGTCATTATTTTTCCTTTCTCATTTCTGATTCTGTTTATGTGTGTAGATTCTCTTTTTTTCTTAATAAGTCTGGCTACGGGTTTATCTGTTTTGTTTATTTTTTCAAAGAACCAACTCTTGGTTTCATTGATTTTTTTTCCATTGTTTTATTCTTCTCAATTTTATTTCTTCTCTGATCTTTATTATGTCCCTTCTTCTGGTGACTTTGGGCCTCATTTGTTCTTCTTTTTCCAATTTCAGTAATTTTGCTTTTGGACTATTCATTTGGGATTGTTCTTCCTTCTTTAAATAGGCCTGTCTTGCAGTATACTTTCCTCTTAGAACTGCCTTTGCTGCATCCCATAGAAGCTGTGGCTTTGTGTTGTTGTTGTCGTTAGTCTCCATATATTCTTTGATCTCTGTTTTAATTTGGTCATTGACCCATTGATTATTTAGGAGCATGTTGTTAAGTCTCCATGTATTTGTGAGCCTTTTTATTTTCTCTCTACAGTTTATTTCTAGTTTTATACCTTTGTGGTCTGAGAAGTTGGTTGGTAGAATTTCAATATTTTTGAATTTGCTGAGGTTCTTTTTGGCCTAGTATGTGGTCTATTCTGGAAAATGTTCCATGTGCACTTGAGAAGAATGTGTATCCTGTTGCTTTTGGGTGTAGAGTTCTGTAGATGTCTGTTAGGTCCATCTCTTCTAGCATGTTGTTCAGTGCCTCTGTGTGTTTACTTATTTTCTGTCTGGTTGATGTGTCCTTTGGAGTGAGTGGTTTGTTGAAGTCTCCTAAAATGAATGCATTGCTTTCTGTTTCCTCCTTTAATTCTGTTAGTATTTGTTTCACATATGCCGGTGCTCCTGTGTTGGGTGCATATATATTTAAAATGGTTATATCCTCTTGTTGGACTGACCCCTTTATCATTATGTAATGTCCTTCTTTATCTCTTGCTACTTTCTTTGTTTTGAAGTCAATTTTGTCTGATACAGTACTGCAACACCTGCTTTTTTCTCCTTGTTATTTGTATGAAATATCTTTTTCCATCCCTTCACCTTCAGTCTGTGTATATCTTTGGGTTTGAGGTGAGTCTCTTGTAAGCAGCATATAGATGGGTCTTGCTTTTTTATCCATTCTGTTACTCTGTGTCTTTTGATTGGTGCATTCAGTCCATTTACATTTCAAGTGATTATCGATAGATATGTACTTATTGCCATTGCTGGCTTTAGATTCGTGGTTACCAAAGGTTCAAGGGTAGCTTCTTTACTATCTAATAGTCTAACTTAACTTTCTTGTTAAGTTATTGTAAAACCGTCTGATGTTTCTTTATTTCTCTCCCTTCTTATTCTTCCTCCTCCATTCTTTATACACTAGGTGTTTTCTTCTTTGCCTTTAGTTAGTATTTGGATGGTCTGCTTTCTTTGCTATGATTTTATTTTCTCTGGTGACATCTTTTTAACCTTAGGAGTGCTTCCCTCTATAGCAGTTCCTTTAAGATATCCTGTAGAGGTGGTTTATGGGAGGCAAATTCCCTCAGCTTTCGCTTGTCTGGGAATTTTTAATCCCTCCGTCATATTTAAATGATAATCGTGCTGGATACAATATTCTTGGTTCGAGGCCCTTCTGTTTCATTATGTTAAATATATCATGCCATTCTCTTCTGGCCTGTAAGGTTTCTGTTGAGAAGTCTGATGATAGTCTGATGGGTTTTTCTTTGTAGGTGATCTTTTTTCTCTCTCTAGCTGCCTTTAATACTCTGTCCTTATCTTTGATCTTTGCATCTTAATTATTATGTGTCTTGGTGTTGTCTTCGTTGGGTCCCTTGTGTTGGGAGATCTGTGGGCTTCCATGGTCTGAGAGACTATTTCCTTCCCCAGCTTGGGGAAGTTTTCAGCAATTATTTCTTCAAAGACACTTTCTATCCCTTTTTGTCTCTCTTCATCCTCTGGTATTCCTATAATGCGAATATTGTTCCATTTGGATTGGTCACACAGTTCTCTTAAAATTCTTTCATTCCTATAGACATTTTTATCTCTCTCTGCCTCAGCGTCTCTGTATTCCTGTTCTCTGATTTCTATTCCATCAACAGTCTCTTGCATCTTGTCCAGTCTGCTGCTAAGCCTGTTGATCGCTTGTCTGATTTCTGCATTGTCTTTCCTCAGTTCCCTCACTTCCTTCCTTCGCTCTTGCATATTTCTCTGTAGATCCATCAGTATGGTTATGACTTTTATTCTGAATTCTTTTTCAGGAGTATTGTGCATGTGCATCCCATCAGGCTCCCTCTCTGCGGTTGTCTGGCTAAGCTTTGTTTGTATCGTATTCCCCTCTGTCTTTTCTTAGCAATAGAACTGGTTGCTGGTAGGCGCCACGTATGTCAGCTGGGCTTTTTAAGACTTTTAAAAAGAAAAAAAAAATGCCTGCTGGGAGTAGATTCTGTGAGGATGCTGTAGGTGGCGCTGCTGCTCTACTGTTCCATTCCGCCGGACCCTTTGTGGTGGCAGCAGGTGGTGGGAACCAATGAGACGTTGCGAAATTCCCCAGGACTCCCCGTGTGCTGGGCTGAGTGTGCTGGGACAATTTTGTTTCTCTGTTGGGTCCTTGTGTTTTTAAGACTTTTAAAAAAGCGCGCACTTGTCTTTTGTTCTGGGGAGCGGCTGAGAGGACCCGGCCGCGCCGTCCCTCTCAGATCCTGCCCCTCTGTGTCTCCAGTGTTCGATACATCGTGCGATGTGTGTCAGCACTCCTGGCGCAGATCACCAGGGCTGGTTATTTGGCTGACCCATGCTTCCACCCCCTCCCTGCTCCGAATCCTTTCCTCCCGCCGGTGCGCTGGGGTGGGGGAGCACTCAGGTCCCACCGGGTTGCGGCCCCGTATCCTACCCTCTTCTTTAGACGCTGAGTCCCAGCAGGTGCAGCTCTAGCCTGGCTTTTTTACTGTATCTTCTGGTCTCTCTTTTAGGAATAGTTGTCTTTGTTGTATTTTTATAAATATATATGGTTTTGGGAGGAGATTTGCGTCGCTCTGCTCATGCCGCCATCTTCCCAGAAGTCTAAAATCTTTATGTTTTAATAATGAGCAGTAGGAACAATACAAAATAAAAAATTACTAGGTTAGACTTGAGTTGATCCTTTGTTGCAGTGATGTCTTTGACCTGTTGTTGCCAGTAAAGACATATTTAGATTTGCTATAATGTAAACTCCTTCACAGCATGGATTTTTGTTTGCTTTGTTCACAGTTGTGTTTCAGCACCAGTAGTTTTACTCTTTAAATCTTTTTGCCCATGAATTTTCATGTTGAATACCTTTGACTCCTTTGAGTTATACTTGATTTTTTTCTTGTTTCCTCTGATGAAGGAGCTTTCAACTACCATTCTAAAAGGTAGGCAAGAGGTGTTAAAATAGCTTTGATAATCAGTCACTAAGTGCCATTAATCAGTGCCCATGTAGTTGAGAGGTAATTATGAGTAATGGTATTATAGTAGTTCTCCGTTATCCGTGGGGGCATGTTCCAAGACCCCCATTGGATGTCTGAAACTTCAACAGTACCAAATCTTGCATATACTATGTTTTTTTCTGTACACGCATACCTATGATAAAGTTTAATTTATAAATTAGCACAGTAAGAGGTTAACAGCTACTAATAAAATAAAGCAGTTATAACAATATTCTATAATAAAAGATATGTGAATGTGGTCTCAAAATATCTTACCCTATTGTACTCATCTGTCTCATGATGATTTGGGATGATAAAATGCCTATGTCATCAGATGAAGTGAGGGGAATGACATAGCATTGGGATGTAGCATTAGGCTATTATTTACCTTCTGATCATACATCAGGAGGAGGTTCGTCTGCTTCCGGACCTCATTTGACTGTGGGTAACTGGAAATATGGATAAGGGGGGGACTACTGTATTTTAACTTCCTAATATTAAATGTTATCGTGAGTACCTTCTTACTAAAAGGAAACATCTTTTCAGATAAGAATACTGAAGTATGATTTGAAAATATCAGCAAACCAAGTTGGAAGCAATAATTACAATGAAACATTTCAGTATAGTCACTAAATGAGCCAATCAGAAAAATGGAAGAAAATCTTCTTGCGGAGTATTGGGACCTTATTCTCAGATGAGAAATAGTTCATCTTATATATGGCATGACTTAAAAGTAGAAAACACTCTCTGATGAGAAAATTTAATTGTAAAAAATTTACTGAACTATTGATAAAATGACGTTGTTTCTGAGATACTTTGTCAGAAACTCTTACTTTAGAAGTTCTGTGTAGTCTTTTTTGGTCTCTGCTTTTATTTTTAAGGACTTACTTGTTTTAAATGGTTTATGAAGAATCTAATCTAACTTTTGAAATATAAATTTTATATAAAAAGTCCCATCTTTATATAGTGGAATACCTGAGTATCAGTCTTTCTAGGCTGCACTAGCCACATAAGCATTTCTTTTTTATATTATCTGATTGTTTATGTCTGTTGACTATTTGATGTCCTGAAGCTAATGAAAACTGACATTGCAATCTTTCGATTATTTATAAATCATACATCAGTCTATTAGACTGGTTGAGAATATGATTTCATCATTTTGAATCCATTTAAAAATATAACTTTGGTTTGATTTTGGTGTCCTTTTGTTTTAAAGAAATATTGTAAGTATATCTACTTATCAGAATGTTTGGCTTTGATGGGAGGGGCTTTTTATTTTTAGTCTCTGAGTAATTGGTATACATATTTACTTGTTAAAGTGAATTCAGAATATCCATTTTGATTTTAAAAGAGCAGAGGTGTTCAAAGGCACCACCTCTACTGTTGCATATTATTCTCCTGCCTACTTTGCGTATTTATTGGAGAAAGGCAAGATAAAGTAGTCTTTATAACTTGTACCTAAGGCACTTCAAAAACAAGTAAAATTTTGATAACTCATGTGTTTTGAATGAAATTGCTGTTTAAAATTCTTGTTTTAGGACAGTGGAGATTATCCACTTACCATGGCTGGTCCTCAGTGGAAGAAGTTCAAATCCAGTTTTTGTGAATTCATTGGCGTGTTAGTACGGCAGTGTCAATATAGCATCATATATGATGAATACATGATGGATACGGTCATTTCACTTCTTACAGGATTGTCTGACTCGCAAGTCAGAGCATTTCGGCATACAAGCACCCTGGCAGGTCAGTATTTAGAATATTTTCTGTATATTTATTATGTTAGAGATAAAAAGAATTTACTAAAATAAATGAAATAATGATGACAAAAGTTAAATTTTGCTTATAAAGTAACCACTGAGAGGACAGTCTGTCCTCTCCTCCAACGCCTGTGAATTACTGAGAATGTGATGGTATTTTCAGTTTGATTCTATGAAGGCATATTATAGATAGTATATGGTGATTTTCATGTGGTATATACCTACTTGATTACTATGCCACAGAAAGGAAAGGCACATGTAAAGTTCTTGAAAGATATTTTATTGAGGAGGATATGTACAACAAATTTGTGGAGACTGTCAGTCATTTTGGATATGTAGTCATGTTTCTGAGTAACTTAGGCTGGTTAAATTCTTCGATCTTCAGTGAAATGAGTTATATTTTTAAGCCTCACATGATTAATTTTAGAACAGTGATTTTATTTGGTGTTGATACAAGCTTTTGGTTTCTTCTTTGTGCTAAAGGTAAAATTGTTGATACCCTATTACTGAATATGTGCTTTTTGATTTGAGCTTGAATAAATCAATTAGGCAAAGTTACTATATGCTAAGCCTTAATGATAGAATATTTTTATTTCTACAAAAAATTTTCCTTCTCTTTAGTGTGGGGAGATTTTCATTCCTTTAGAATATTTTCCCAAAGAATTAAATCTGATTAAAGACATACATTCCTAAGCCTTCCATTTTAAAAAGTAAAATACAATCTCCCTGTAGGTTTTCTGTTTTTAGATTTGAAGTTAAAAATGTGAATGTGATCTTGCTCTATGAACTTAGCATTTAATGCTAAGAACTTGATGGCTAAATTAAAAACAAGTGTGATGGCATAAGGTGAATACTTTTAGATCAGAATGACAAACTGGTTTGCTGAGGGTGTGAAATAGCTCAGAGCAGAAAATTGGGGATCTCTTTTAAAGAGAGTCAGTCACCACAAATTAAGATTTAGTTCTATCACGCAGTGAATTGTTTCATCATGCAGTGAACCAGGTCTGAGAAATAGTCTGGAGTAAGTTAAAGAAAGCATAAAATGGTCAGATATTTCAATTAGTAAGATTTAAATCACAGACAATGAGTCCTGTCTCAGGAGCCAAGCGTTCAGTAATAGAAGGTGGGGATCTGGAGGAAGTCTGATAAAAAGCACTTTATTGAGTGATGCTTTTTTACTCTTTGTACTTTTGACTTTTCGTCTAGACCTGTTCTTCATAATTTCACTATTGTCTTTATGATGGTATGTAATATAGTAAAATTAAAGGAAGTCAAATACTGATAAAACTCTCCAACATTTTTATATGCTATAGTTTGGTAAAAAGCACTCAAGCTCCCTCTCTCTTTGGTTACTGAGATAGCTAAATGACTGGTCTGTGAGCCAAAATTTACTCAGAAGGTCAATCATGCCCTCTGTAAGAGATCATTGCAAGGGATAATTATAGAATAGTGGGATCTGAGCATAGTCTGGAGTCAAGATTACTTACTTTTGAGTCCTGGTTTAACTACTTACATGAACTGTGTAATCTGAAGCAAAATTCTTAATCTCCGTGAGCTTCAGTTTCCTCATGAATGAAATGGGGATAAGACTTAACTTTGAGGGCCTGTTGTGAGGATTAGGAGATAATCCATGAAAAGTACTTAACATAGGTAACGTGACTGACAAGTAGTAAGTATTCAGTACATATTAGCTGTTATTTTATTGTTGTCATTTGTAGCAGCTGTATTTTTCTTTTCTTTTCGGAGCAGAACAGCCCATCTTGTTTTTAATTTTTCTTAATTTGATCTTAAATTGTAAAGTTTTGCATCTGTGAGACTAATTTCAACATTTTCTGTTTAAAAATAGCTATGAAGTTGATGACAGCTTTGGTGAATGTGGCATTAAATCTTAGCATTAATATGGATAATACACAAAGACAGTATGAGGCAGAACGGAATAAAATGATTGGAAAACGAGCCAATGAGAGGCTAGAACTCCTGCTACAAAAGCGGAAGGAGGTAACACTTTTGTGTTGAATATTTATGTTCCTGGTCTGTGACCAGTGTGGTCACCAGTAATTATGATATATATATAACTGATAGTTTATCAGATCAAGTTATTTGCAATATTTAAATAGCATTTTTCAAGTTGTTAATGTCTAACTTAGCTTTGCTGACTACCAATGCCAGCAATTTGCATATGCTGTATTTTCTTTCTGTGTGGACTAGGATTAAGAATTCAGGGCTTTCAAGTAAGGAGTCCTGGACCAGTCTGACAAGTTGTTTTAAGCCTTAGTATTATTCATCTCTCCTGTGAAAATACCCCTCTTCCTCCCTCAGCTTGTTGTCAGGATGATATGAGGTTTCACTTATGTGCAGTTACTTTGAGAAATAACTTATGTGCAATTTGTGGTGTCTCAGTTGGTGGTTCTCTGTAATTGTAAGAGGCGCTTGATTAACAGTGACTGATGAACAAATTCAGCTTTGAATGAGGAAAATATTTTTTCAGCCTTATGCTAAGTAATAGTAAATAAAATCTCTCAGTGCTGTGTTTGTGATTTAAATTCCTCCTTCACTGGTGATAAACCATTCTGCTCTCTGATATTGGGGGTGTTTATTTTTATTTCTAATAGGCAAGGTCTGATGTTTCAAAAATATTAGTAATGCATTTGAGTTTAAATACTTGCTATGGTAGTCCATAAAGTACTTACTTGATTCTGACATTTTTGGGGGTCAGGGGTAGATGTCATCTTGAGTTGGTTATTCCTGAGATAACTTTTTTAAATGGCCCAAGTCAAGAAAAGTCTTGCTCATATTTCCCCCATGCCTAAATTCCTCATCTTTTTCATATAGTTTGAAATGAAGGATTGATCTTTTTGTCCCTTAATTTAGTAAATAAAATTGCATTAGATGATTTGTTAGGTGAACCTAACACGTCTTAGTCCTTGAAATTATGGCCTCATTTTTGGACATGAATTTAAGATTGCAAACATAGAATGAGTGAATATAGGTAAAAAGATTGGACGTTAAAATTCATGTACAAATATAAGATATGAATACTTCTAGGTTAGGGTTAGATTTTTAAACAGGTTGAAAACCACCTGTACCTTTGTTTATCTGTGCTAATGAATGTAAGAAGTGCATGCCCTTATTAGTGTTATTTGGAAATGCAGAGAATATATTAATGAAAAGACAAAAGAAATTTTACAAAAGCACAACATAATCTAAAACCTAATTCATATTTAGATAGGAAAAATAGGTCTCTCAAACTCTGAAACAATTTTCTCTTAACTCTCAAGTGCTGAATTGAAAATATACGGGAGTAGATAGGTCAACCAAGATTTGAAATGTTTACTTGATTATTTTTGGGTGAGACTGTTTCCCTCAAAATAATTTAGCAGGACGACAAGTTTTTTACCAAGTTATTTTACCCAAATCCTTTTGTTGAGCGGGCACTGGTTAACAGGACTCTTCTTTTTTTCAGATGATAAAGATAAAAGTAATGAAATACTATTTTGCTTTTTTGTTATGAACATAGATGTTATATAATAGATGATATGTATTGTAATGAACTACTTAATAGATTTCTTTACCTACCTTTGTACAATGGTAATTTGTGAGCATTAGAAAATACTAATATATCAGCTCAACAGTAAGAGCTAAGTCAAATATTCTAGATACCTAGGGACTTTTAGCTACCTGAAACACAGCTGCTAGTTTTTCTATGTGGTTACTGTTGTAGAGTGGAATTAAATATTAGATGTAACCACCAAAATACTTGAGAAACCTGCATTTGTACTTGAAACAACTTTCAGATTTTCTTTTTGTTATCTTCCATTATAATTGAAAAGAAACAATGTATTCTTTTCAGCTTCAAGAAAACCAAGATGAAATAGAAAATATGATGAATGCAATATTTAAGGGAGTATTTGTACATAGATACCGGTAAGTCAGGACAGTTTTTTTTATATGTAATTCTTGCTCTGCTTAAGTTTGGATATTTAGTGTTTTTAGGCAGTATAAATAATTAGAAAGAGCATTGGAGTAAGATCAGTGTTAGAATCTAAGCTCATCCAGGCAGGTTATTTAACTGAACTCGATGTTTCCTATCTGAAAAATGGAGCAATGTTGTGCTTGACTTTGTAGCTGTCCAGAAAGTGGAAGCTACTTCTGTTATTAGGAGTCAGGTTATAGAATACTTACTTGCTTTTGGATGTACTTTGTTAGTTAGAGACTGTACCTGGTAATTCCTGACTCTCTTCCATTTGAATATCAGTTAAAAATTTGGATAGATTTAAGTAAGATGTTTTCTATTGCTGTTCTGAATGAACAGAGGAAAGAAATGGGTAATCTTACCTCCATTTCTGCTGTAACCCATTCTTTAAATGTTGGTGGCATTTTTTATTCAACTTCTCCCTCATTTCCTCAACCTAGCAGTTAGTGACTCAGATGATTATTTCCTTTCTTATGTTCCTTTGTCAATTCTTTTATTTCTATTTTAACCATACTTTAGTCTATTGCGTCTCCATTCTGAGGTCTAAAGATGATTACAGTTTTCCTGAAATGTTCTTTTGTTGAATTATTCCTCTGCTCAAAAGCCTTAAGTGACTTACCAGGACCTACAGGACAAACTCAAAATAATTTAGTCTGACATTCAAGTCCAAATAGAGCTTGTATGTTATATTATGTGTAACTAATTCTCGCCTGGAAAAGTGCTCTAACAAGGCTAGTGTGCCTGCTGTCTTCTGAACACACAATGCCCAGCATGTATAAGTAGAGGCTGGGATATGGCATGGGGTAAAACATGGGGATCGGATTTTGTTCATAGTTTTATTAATTTTAAAAGTTTGTGTGATGATAATTATGCTTTGCCAACTAGATTATAAAGTCTTGGCATTCAGGTGCCATGCTTTAGTTCTACTTCTGAATCCCCAGTAATACTTAAGGTAGCTGTGCATTTACAGTAGGCACGAAGTGTTTGACATCTTTTGAATAAACCATTAAGTGCTGGGGTATAGCTGCACTAATATGCATAATTTTTCCTTGTTCCATTCAGCGATGCAATAGCTGAAATCCGAGCTATTTGCATTGAAGAAATTGGCATTTGGATGAAAATGTATAGTGATGCTTTTCTTAATGACAGTTATTTAAAATATGTTGGTTGGACTATGCATGATAAGGTAAGATATGCCCCACAGACTGCTTGTCTACATACAGGAATAACTTATCTGCAGCGCTCATTCATAATAAGCTGTCTGCATATAGGTATACCTGGGACCACATTCTAGTAGGCCTCTTTCCTTGATTCTCTCGTATTTGCTCTGTGAACACATGGTCTCTATTGCATAAAGTTCCCTAGGTGTTTGAATCTTGGCCACTGGTTTAGCCTTCAATGTTGAATGATTTTTGTACTGAAACATTAGGATCATGTTGGTGAGGCATTTCTTAGAACAGTAAGCGTCCTTCCTCTATTAATATGAATGCTATATATATATTTTTTAAATCCTCATTTTTGATAAACATGTATCTTAGCTAGATTATGCTACAACTTGGCCTTTGACAGTTTTAATTTTTTTCATTACTACTTTTCTCTTAGGCTATTTCTTCACTAACCTTGAAGTTCTTTGCATATATCCCTTGCAAATGCTACTTTCTGTAACAGAAAACTTACTGTGAAATATGCTGTTGTTGTCTTTCACAGTAATATTACTCTGAAAATTTTTCAAAAAATTTTTCATTTGACCTACAGAAATAGTAACTCCAAAGGTACTTAGTCTTAAATGAATTTTAAAGTAAAAAATATTATATGTATGTATATTGAATATTCAAGTTTAAAATATGTGAAGTTTTAATGCACTTTCTCCTCGTTTCATTTAGCAAGGTGAGGTAAGACTCAAATGTCTCACCGCTCTACAAGGGCTTTATTATAACAAAGAGCTTAATTCCAAACTGGAGCTTTTTACCAGTCGGTTCAAGGTTAGTATTACTTTCATTTAAAAAAAATTACCTATTGTTTGGAAATGTTTTTCTCTTGCTTTCCCTTTAAAACTACCAATATTTTTGTCCTTAGGATAGAATTGTGTCTATGACCCTTGACAAAGAATATGATGTTGCAGTGCAAGCAATAAAATTACTTACTCTTGTTTTACAGTAAGTATGTATTTACTGCATATTACTTATGTCCAAATAGCTAACTAATACATTGGAGTACTTGGTTTAAGTTTATCCAGATCTAAATTTTAATAACTTAAGTCTTGGGTTTTACAGCCAGAAGTTTAATTTTCTCGTAAAGTTTAGAAAACAGGAAGAATGAACTAGTGGATAAGAAAATACTGAGCTAAGAATTTGTGTCTTCATTCTTTTGGCCAGTTCCCTTTCCATTTTACTTAGATGCTCTTGAAATAAAAACATTTGAGTGTATTAAATGTGCTTGTTTATTTTGTCACACATTTAGTGTTTTGCTAAAACTTCTCTGTAAACAACATGAATTTAAAACATTCTATTATGTGAAAATGGAATAGTAATGCAGTTAATTTTTTTTAAATGTGGAAATATAAAATTTACACTAGACATTAGGTATGGTTGTATTGTTGTGCAGCCATTAACATTATCTGTCTCCAGAACTTTATCATCCCATACTGATACTCTGTACCCATTAAACACTAACTCCCCCCTTCTCCTTTCCCCAGCCCCTGGTGACCACTGTTTTACTTTCTATCTTTATGAATTTGACTCTTCTAAGTATGAATTTGACTCTTCTAAGTATTTCATATAAGTGGAATCTTAAAATATTTGTTCTTTTGTATCTGGCTAAATTTCACTTACATAATGCCTTCAGGGTTCATGTTGTAGCATGTGTCAGAATTGCACTCCTTTTTGAAGCTCAATAATATTAAATTGTATGTTTATACCACATTTTATTCATTCATTCATCAGTGGACATTTAGGTTGTTAACATCATCCACATAATACTCAAAAGAGTCTTTGTTTTTAAATCATAGCATGCTAAATCTGACATTTATGTGGAAAATTGATCATGTAGGAGCAGCCAGTGAAATTCTGATATAAGCTAATGAGAGACAACTGGCCAATATGATTTTAAGTCATGCTGTAAAAGCATAGTAATTTTTAAATTTTGGTACTGGTGCCTGAATAGATAGTGCTCAGTGGCACAGAATAAAGAATAGAGACAAATGCAAATGCATCCAGCAGCCTAGTATAGGAAAAGGGTGGCATTTCCTATCAGAAGATAAATGGTTTTGTGATAACTTGGTTCTATTTGGGAGAAAAATTAAATTGGATTCCTATCTCATTCCCTGCACAAAAATAATTTCCAGATGTATGAAACATTTAAATGCAAATAAATTAAACCATTAAAATACTAGATGAAAATGGGAACGGTTAAAACTTCTCTATGTAAAATGACTGAGCAAGATCTTTCTGAGCATAACAAAATCTAGACCAAAAATTCATTGAATTAACTACATAAAAAACTAAAAATGTCTGTATGACATAAAGTTCTGTAAATAAACTCAGAAAACAAATGATAGGGCAAAATGTTTGCATCATAGGAATCAGTTTTAATAAATCAATAAGAACAGAAACCCACCAGGAAAATAGTCAAAAGTTAGGAACCAGATCATTGATAGGAAAGAAAAATTTAAACATGTGAAAGATTTTTTAGCCACATTTAATTAGAGATGTATATTAATATGATTGAAAAATAATGACTTTGAGTTGCCAAGAAGATTTTGTTAGGTTTATTTTGTTCTTTTAAAATAAGATGAGGAAAATGAGCCCTACACTTGATCTCCATACTGTTTTCATACCCTCCATACTGCTTTCCAATGACAGATTGTAATTAAAGGTCTTTAGCACTTTAATTATTTGGAAAATTCATTTCCATTGCCTTATAGCCTATGTAGTATGTGGTAAATAAAGTATTCCTCATCGTGGGATATCTGGGGTGCCAGTATAGTTTAATGTTGTGATACATTGTCTCTTCCTTACTGTTACTGTGAGACAAATACTAAGTGTCTGTGTTTATCAACTGTAAGCTCTTAAGAGTGCCACCACTTTTGTTTTTCTACATTAGTTTATTGTCTTCATTTCCCATTAGCGTCCTTATCATGTTATTGTTTCTCTTTACCATATATTTCTTTACATTATCCAATTCACTCCCATTGATCTTAGATGTTAACAGAATACTGAGGTCTTTTGTCAGGGCAAGCTTTTACTGACATAAATAAGGTTGGTTTCTTAAAAAATTTTAAAACACATGTTCACGAAAGTGTACTATTTTTTAACGTACGAACATGGTTTTTTTTTACTCAGTGTGCTTAAAATTAAAAGAAAACCTACTACTGCTTATTTCTTTTTAGGAGTAGTGAAGAAGTTCTTACTGCAGAAGATTGTGAAAATGTCTATCATCTGGTTTATTCAGCTCACCGGCCAGTAGCAGTAGCAGCTGGAGAGTTTCTCTATAAAAAGTAAATCTAAATTTCTATTTCTCATTTTCTAAAGTGTACTTTTATGACAGTAACTCACTGTGTTACAGTTTATATTAAAATATATATAACTTATTTTTAAAGAATTACTTAGTACAGGTCAACTTGAAACTTCCACATTTTTACTCTTTGCTTTAAAAATTTTGATTTCCCTTCCCCAGTTCCTTTGATTTTCTTAAGTTAAATACTTAAAGGGAAATGTACCCATGTCTTTTAATAGATAAGCTTAGAAATACAGCTAAGTATATCATAATGTTAAGACTGACCTCTTTGTAATTTTTCACTCTTTCCTTTGATGTCAACTTCCAAATATTGCTTATACTATAATATTTAGTCTTAAGACTGTTATTGCTTTGCTTTATACAATATTAAAAGGTTTTGCTTCAAGTACTTGATAATAGTTTGACATAAGAATCCCAAGAATCCTGGTCTCTTTACTTTTATGTGCTATTTAAAAACTCAGTTATGTAGTATGGATAGCAATGTAAATAATCTGATCACAGAAAACATCAACAAATGTTATGTAGTGACTTTTATTTTTTTTATTGACGTATTGTTGATACACAGTCTTACATTGGTTTCAAGTATACATCACAGTGGTTGAACAGTTACTACATTATTAAATCCTCACCCCAACTAGTGCTGTTATTATTTGTCAACATAGGAAGATGTTATAAAATCATTGGCTATATTCTCCATGCTGTACTACCATCCCCGTGACCAACTTATATTATGATTGAGAATTCTTATGCTCCTTTATCCCCCTCACCCTCCCCAGCCACCCACTCCAACCCCTCCCCCATGGTAGCCACCAGTCCCTTCTCAGTGTCTGTGAGTCTTCTGCTATTTTGTTCCTTATGTTTTGTTTTGTTTTTATATTCCACAAATAAGTGAAGTCATGTGGTATTTGTCTTGTTCTGCCTGGCTTATTTCACTGAGCTTACCATCTATCTGGGCATCCATGTTGTTGCAAATAGGATTTATTTTTTATGGCTGAATAATATTCCATTGTGTGTATGTACTACATCTTCTTTATCCATTCATCTGTTGATGGACACTTTGGTTGCTTCCATATCTTGGCTATTGTAAATAGTGCAGCAATAAACATAGGGGTGCATATGTCTTTTCGAATCAGGGATCTTGTTTTCTTTAAATTCCTAGAGGTGGAATTACTGGGTCATATAGTATTGCTATTTTTAGTTTTTTGAGGACCCTCCATGCTGCTTTCACAGTGGCTGCACCATTTACATTTCCACATCCTCTCCAGCACTTGCTATTTCTTGTCTTTTGGATAGTGGTCATTCTGACTGGTGAGCTGATAGATATCTCATTGTGGTTTTGATTTACATTTCCCTGATGATTAGTGATGTGGAGCATCTTTTTATGTGTCTGTTTACTACCTGTATTTCTTCCTTGGAAAAAATATCTATTCAGTTCCTCTGCCTGATATTTAATTGGGTTATTTGTTTTTTTTTGTTGTTGAGTTGTTTAAGTTCTTTATATATAATTTTGGGTGTTAACCCCTTATCAGTTTGTTCATTAATGTATTCTCCCATACTGTAGGTTGCCTTTTTGTTCTGTTGATAGTGTCCTGTAATGACTTTTAAAGAGAACAATTTCAACCTTATGGACTGAACTATATTTTTGTAAGGTTTTATTAAAATGTCCATTTTGGGTTGATGGATTTATTAGAAAGAGTACATGATGTGTAAAACATTTGAAGTACAGTTTCCTATTCTTTGTAATCCAGCAATAGTTCTCTTTTGTTGTTTAGAAGGAAAAATGACTGTGGTGTCAATAGAAAGAGGCCACTAAGTTCAGGCTAGGGGATAATTGCAAGAAGGATAGAGGGAAAATACATGTTCAGTTTTAAAGGGAAGAATATTTATCGTAGGTTTCTGTGCATAGGTGGTACAGTTTATTCACTGCAATACTTCTGTGAAAGAAATTGGTTGCATAAAAAATGCGTAAGGTTTTTAAAAAGAAATAATTCACAACTCAGTCAAGTTAACTTGAGAAGTTTATTTAAGAGGACTTTGAAGTACCATCATGTGTGAAATGAAAAGTTACCAATTATTTACGTGGGTATAATGTTGGACAAAATTGTATCTACCAGCTCCCATTTACTCCTTTGTTAGATTCTTAAATATGGAATCAATATTTTGTTTTCATTAGGAAGTGTGTTTTTTTTTGGTATCATTAATCTACAATTACATGTGCAACATTATGGTTACTAGACTCCCCACATCATCAAGTCCCCCTCACATATCCCATTACAGTCACTGTCCATCAGCGTAGTGAGATGCTATAGAATCACTACTTGTCTTCTCTGAGTTGTACAGCCCTCCCCGTGCCCCCCTCCCCCCCACTACATTATGTCTGCTAATCGTAATGGCCCTTTTTCCCCCTTGTCCCTCCCTTCCCACCCATCCTCCCCAGTCCCTTTCCCTTTGGTAATTGTTAGTCCATTCTTGGGTTCTGTGAGTCTGCTGCTGTTTTGTTCCTTCAGTTTTTTTCTTTGTTTCTTTAATTATACTCCACATATGAGTGAAATCATTTGATACTTGTCTTTTTCTGCCTGGCTTATTTCACTGAACATAATACCCTCTAGCTCCATCCATGTCATTGCAAATGGTGGGATTTGTTTTCTTCTTATGGCTGAATAATATTCCATTGTGTATATGTACCACATCTTCTTTATCCATTCATCTACTGATGGACACTTAGGTTGCTTCCATTTCTTGGCTATTGTAAATAGTGCTGCGATAAAATGGTGTTTTGTTTTGTTTTAAAAGTAAATATTTTGTGTTGATCATAGGCTCTTCAGTCGTAGAGATCCAGAGGAGGATGGAATGATGAAAAGAAGGGGACGACAAGGTCCAAATGCCAACCTTGTTAAGACATTGGTTTTTTTCTTCCTGGAAAGTGAGGTTAGTTGATGTTCATCTTATACTTATGTTCAAAATAATTTGGAGATAGGGTTAAAATAATGTACATCTTAAAATCTCCCACATATCACAGTATATGTTGAGTAGAATAGAGTTCTAGCCATCTGCAAAATTAAAAAAAACCCCTTTCTTCTTTAAGTAGGTTGTTCAAATAATAGGATTTATCATTCTAAGAGCATGAATTTTGGAGTGAGAAAAAAGACCTGAAGACCAATTGAGCTTTTCTCCTTATTATTTCTTTGACCTCAGTTTAGTTAACTTAATCTAATTTCTTAGGTAACAATGATAATCCATGTAAAACTCTTAAAACAGACCTAGCACTTTGTTAGTTTTCAGTATTTGGTACCTATTATTGTTGTAGATGTGACATATATTTAATATCTGCTCTTTTAGGATTCCCTGAGGCTGAAAATCTACCTGTAAACTAGACTTTGAGAGGGCCCAATGTACATTTGTGGTGTTCATATTATGTATTATGGAGTCAGTGTTAGGGCCTTTTACTTTTCTATATATTTCTGTATAAAGAAATATAACAGGTTTTGTGCTAATCTATAACTTTGCTATATTCACTTATTTTAGTAAGTTTTTAGTAGATTCCTTAGGTTTTTCTGTAATATACAATCAAGTCATTTGCAAATAACAATAATTTTCTTCTTCATTTCCTTTCCTATGTTTATGCCACTTTTTTCCTGAGTCTTATTTAATTAGCTAGGACATCCAATAGAATGTTGAATAGAAGTGGTGAGAGTAGATATTTTTGGGTTGTTCCTGATCCAATATTTCAACATTAATTATGTTAGTTATAGGTATTGTGTAGCTGCTTAGCATATTGAGGATGTGTTTCCTTCCATCCCTTCTGTTGCTGAAAAATTTTATCATGAATAGATGTTGAATTCCGTTGAATGTTTTTTCTGTATCCCTTGAGATGATTGCTTTATTCTATGTTTTATTTTGTTAATGTATTGAATCATATTAAATTTTCAAATGTTGAACCAACCTTGCATTCTTAGGGTAAACCATACTTAGTTGTGATACAGTATCCTTTTTAAAAACTGCTGGTTTCAGTTTGCCAATTTTTAAAGTATATTCCTTCTATATTCATAGAGGATATTGGTCTCTATATATTTTTCATTTGTAATGTTTCTGACAGATTTTGGTAACATGGTAATGCTGTCCCCTAAAATGAGTTGGGAAGTTGTTGTATGTTTTAAGATTCACAGAATGAGGAGAAATAGTTTGTTTAGAAATTGAATTGATAACTAAACATGTATTTTATGTTTTAAGTAACTGTTACCACTCCCATTCAGTTAAAATAAATCCATAGTATATTTTATAATCGAGAGTACTTGACTTGGGTAATATTGGTCCAAGTAGGCACCAAATGCATGTATGTGACCTTTTAAAAAAATAGTTTTCATGTTAATGATTTAGTGATTATTGGGAGAAATGTTTAATGATGCTACCTAACAAGGTTTACTTAAACACAGCAAGCTAAGGCAGTGTCTTCTCTGTCCTTTTTTTGTTTGACTTCAATAAACAGATTGCTGTTTGAGTTTGTACATGGTGCCAACAAGCTTCCATTCTTTTGAGTTAACAGCTAGTATGCTATTTGTCTAAGAGTACATTGCTTTTTGTTAATTCTAGTTACATGAACATGCAGCATACCTTGTGGATAGCATGTGGGACTGTGCTACTGAGCTGCTGAAAGACTGGGAATGTATGAATAGCTTGTTGCTGGAGGAGCCACTTAGTGGAGAGGAAGGTAAGGATGTTTAAAGTATTTTTGTCATCTAAACAGTCTTGAAAATAAAATTTTCTTATTCTATTTATCTTTTAGTGTTAATTGAAAATCTGAATAATTTTGTTTTCACACACATGAATATGCTGTGTAAAAAGATGTAGTTGCTGTCAACATTCTTGAATTTTTTTTGTATCTGTGTTTCATATTTTTCTTGGCACAAATTGTGGACCATTGGTGTACAGTACAGATCTGTAATGTTTAGGAAGGTTTAACTTGGTCTGATCCTTTCTGTGATACAGTAAGGGGATTTTTTTTTGTATATTAGGTCAGATTCTGTCACATGCATAGAGAACTGTTATATAATAATTATAAGTGGCATATAGGGAAAAGAAATAGGTTAACTCTTTCTAATTTTTTTCCCCAGCTCTAACAGACAGACAAGAGAGCGCTCTGATTGAAATAATGCTTTGTACCATTAGACAAGCAGCTGAATGTCACCCTCCTGTGGGAAGAGGGACAGGAAAAAGGGTATGCCAATATATTTTTGGTATTCTAAACTCTATTTCTCCTTTCACAGTATCTTTTAAAAAAATCTTATTTGTACCATAGAACCAAATTTGTTAATCTTACATTTTATTTTTCAGATGATCTTTGCTTATAAATATATGTTAGAAGTAAATATTAAAGCATTAGGAATTTGGGAGATTTGAGCTTCTTCCATAAGATACTTTGTTAGTTACTATAGCAGATGTAGCAATTGACAGTCCTGCTTTCAAAACTGAATATAGTGCACCAATGGTGCACTTGTCTGTTTATTTATAAGTTTGCTTTCTATTTCCTGGGATTAGGTTTTAATGTGTTATTCCAAAGTTCACATACAAATCAATCTTTCTTGATTGTAAAACACAAAAATACTTTTATATTGTGACATCTACATACATGTTTGTGTATAAAAATAAAATTTAATCAGACAATACTGAAACTTAAGATATGTGGTGAATTCTGTTTTCTTTTGTTTTAATTGCTGGTAGAAATTTACTGTGTAGAATTACTAATCCAAGGATCATGGCCCAAAGCTTGGAGTAGGCTGAAATACTTTTTAATCCCAGTATTATATAAGCTCCTAAATTACTTTTCCGATTCTAACTGCTTCTCCCTTCTCCATTCATCCAGAGGTAGAGTTGGTTAGTCTAATTAGAAATTGGTTGTGCTTCTACAGCTATTAAAAGTTTTTTTTGTTATTTTAGGTGGCTTTAAAAACATAACATGCAAGTTACTCTCTTTGTCACTTTTGGGTTTCAAGTTTTATAGTAGAAATTTTTGTATCCATCATTTAAAATATAGTTTTATTACTTATTTGGTATATCCTAACTTAAACATTGTACCTAACACTGTGAGTGGGTATAATAAATACTTAAAGACGTTATGTTACTGTAGGTGCTGACAGCGAAAGAGAAGAAGACCCAGTTGGATGACAGGACAAAAATCACTGAACTTTTTGCTGTGGCCCTTCCTCAGTTATTAGCTAAAGTAAGTTTATGTCGCTATCAGAGTGTTACTAAGAAACTAAAGGTTTTGTTTGGAAATGTCACACAGAATTTTATATTTACTTAGCATTATTTGTGATGTTTTTACTGTTTTTTTTTTGAAGTACTCTATAGATGCAGAAAAGGTGACTAACTTGTTGCAGTTGCCTCAGTACTTTGATTTGGAAATATATACCACAGGACGATTAGAAAAGGTATGATGTTTCTGTGTATTAAAAACCTTGAAGAAAAGTTGTTAGTTCATCTCGTATTTTTTTTTTTACATTTTTTATATTTGCGACTATATTACTGATCATTTATAGAGATTGGGGTTGGGTAACTGGATAATAATTATTATAAAACAAGAGCAGCTAATATCTATTAAATACTTTCACTATGTTCCAGAAATAATTGTAAGTTCTTTATATGTATTAATATTCTCAGTAAAGCCCTATGAGATAGGTAATACTATTCTCATTAGGAAGAAAGTTCAGGAAATATTATGTGTGTTATGTACCATGATTAGAAAAATATATATGCCCTACTGATTGTAGAGTTATTTGAAGCTTTTCACCATAGTAGTGTACTTGTTTTATGCCTATCATACATACCTTGGTTTTAATGAAAAAAATTCTGATTTTGCAGCATTTGGATGCCTTATTACGACAGATCCGGAATATTGTAGAGAAGCACACAGATACAGATGTTTTGGAAGCATGTTCTAAAACTTACCATGCACTCTGTAATGAAGAGTTCACAATCTTCAACAGAGTAGATATTTCAAGAAGTCAACTGATAGATGAGTTGGCAGATAAATTTAACCGACTTCTTGAAGACTTCCTACAAGAGGTATATATTACAAGTATTTTGTCCGTTGGGCCCCTCCCCTTCAGTAACAGAATTAGTCACCAGTTACCTGGTGATGATCCCTAGCAGTATATTGAAAAGGTGTTCAGACTTTTTATTCTGTGATTGATCATACTACTATTACTGCTCCTCCAAAATAAGAAGGTGGTAAGGACCTGTGACTCTGGAGAAGGTGAAAGCAAAACTAACAATCTTTTGGGTTTTTCTAATTAAAAAAAAAGGTCTAGGAAGTTACCAGGGTTTAGTTGAACAAGAGGCTGTTAGGAAATAGGGATTAATGGAACAGAAAAATAGAGCTAAATTGTGGCCTTGTAGCTTCAAAAAGTAAGGTGTTTCTTAGTGTTTTGGTAGTGTTAGTGAGGAAAGGCAATTAGAATCTTTGATATTATAAAGCCTTGATAAATTGCTGTTTCAGCCACCATTGATTTTGGGGTCCTGTGTTCTGTTGACTTTCCAAAGAGGATTAAAGTGTGGCACTCAAATACACTTGTATTTTTATTGATTTTTATCTTCTCGGGAAATATATATTGAACAGTTTAATTGATTTGCATAAAACAATGTAGTTCTCAAATTAAGGGATCCAGACTTTTCCACGTCATTTTTGTCAATAATGATGAAAAAATCTAGTTTTCTTTTTTAATGGTTATTTCTTTTTTTAAATTAAAGTATCATTGATACACAATCTTATGTTGGTTTCAAATACACAACACAGTGGTTCAACATTTACCCGTATTATCAATTCCTCACCCTCTCCAGTGCAGTCATTGTCCATCAATGTAGTAAGATGTTACAGAGTCATTAACAGTATTCTCCGTGCTGTACTGCCGTCCCCATGACCCACCTACCTATATTGTGATTGTGAATTATTATGCTCCTTAATTCCCTTCTCTCTCTTCCCCAAACCCTCCCTGTTGGTAACCACTAGTCCCTTCTCGATGTCTATGAGTCTACTGCTGTTTGGTTCCTTCTAACAGTTACTTCTTTAATCTTTTTTTTTACGTGTGTAACATTCCGTGCTTTACTAAGTTTTGCATAATTGGAGGTTTGTGCAAATTGTCAGTGTATTGTGATCACACTCTTAGTTAAAAATTTTAATGGCTCTATTCTTGGCTGTATATGATTGTGATTAGGACAACTTAATTTAAAATAAAGCAATGGTTTGTTAATTAAGTTGGATTACTTTGTTGAAAAATTGAAGTTTAAAAACAAGCATGTTTTGAGAGACCCTGGGGTTTTATAGAGTAAATTTGATAGTGTTTCAGAAAATTTGTAAGTTTCATGTAGTAAGACTCATAAAATTTTTTTTAAAAAGTTAACTTTAAATTAGGAAGTTGATACCCAGAAAGGACTAACATTATCTAGTCCTTATTCAGAGGTTTTCCAAATTAATTGTGATTTTTCTGATACATCTTTCTTGAGCACTGTTTCATTTACTTCGGTTTTGTTTTTTAGGTGTTATCTTTATGATCTCTTTCTTGTACTCTTACGTATTTTTCTTTATTGTCTTAATGCATTTATTACTGTGAAAGAGAAGATATTTTCACAGTTCTGTGTCAAGGTTACTTAAAGGAAAAAAGGAGAATGTCATTCAGTTTTTTTCTCTTGGGTATAACGTACCTGTCATAAGAATTCTGTGTTGACTCATTACTCCAACCATATTACTGCTTTAAAGTTGGCCAGATCTAGGTATTGAATGACAAAGTTAATATGTGGTTTTTATTAGGTTATTCTTTGTTTTCAAGGTGGTATCAGCAGTGTGATAGCCTAAGATTTTTCACTTTGCTGGTTATTAATTAATCCTGTTTAATATTTGTAGGGTGAAGAACCTGATGAAGATGATGCATATCAGGTATTGTCAACGTTGAAGAGAATCACTGCTTTTCATAAGTAAGTTGAATCTTAAAGTTTCTGATTTCTTAAAACTAGCAAAATTAAAACCGCTTTCATGTTTTGTGCTTATAATATCATCTGCTAGATTTCTTGTGCTTTTGTGAAAAACATACTTGGTAAAATCATGCTTTGAATGGGGAAATGACTGACACATTATCAATTAACGTACTTAAAATTATACTTTTTTTATTGTGGGTTCATGTTAAAAAGCTTTAATAGCATTCTGTTAACACTCAAGTCCAAAACAAATGTGATTAAGCCTAACTTTTTAATATAATTTTTTTTCACAGTGCCCATGATCTTTCAAAGTGGGATTTGTTTGCTTGTAATTACAAACTGTTGAAAACCGGAATTGAAAATGGAGACATGCCTGAGCAGGTTTTTATTTATTTACAAGTTACATATTTAACTTTGAGAATGAAGACTTCTGACTTTTAAAGTTTTAACAGTATCCCCTTGGCTTTTTTTCTTCTTTACAGATTGTTATTCACGCACTTCAGTGTACTCACTATGTAATCCTTTGGCAGCTTGCAAAGATAACTGAAAGCAGCTCTACTAAGGTTTGTGGTTGATGAGTGGAGTTTTTATTAGATTAAATGTCCTTAACTGTTTTCAGTAAACTTGTACACTTAATAAGACCAATTATTTCCATAAAGTTACTTTAATTACTTATTTCTAATCTACTGTTTAAGCATGTGTACCTTTAAAAAGTCATGTTTGTAGTTTAATTTACAGTGAAAGAACATTAATACGCTGTGTTTCAGGGTATGATTTTAAATAAAAAATTGCTCTCATTAGAAGGTGGATAATTTATGGATTTCTACATTATTCTCAAGTGTTGAATACATATAGAAATACAGATTTTGTAAGTCATGACCAAGAGCCTTTGAAACAAGCAAATACATCTATTGGATTACATAAATTGATAACAAGCCACTGGTCCCTAGTTTTTTATGCCTTGCTCATACTCAGGATCTCTTTACTGATGTTTCGAATTTGTGATAAATCACTTTTTGGTTGAGTACAGTATGACAGCTACTAGGTCATAGAACTTTAAATTTTTATCCATAATGATAATCTTGGATGTGTTTAATAATTGAACTGAATAGTACTGCCTTTTCCATTTGTAAATTTGAAACTTAAACATTGTATTGGTAGTAGTAGATGTTGCCTTAAATAATACTTACACACATTTTTATAAATGTGAAACAATTTCTAGAAGTTTTAGAATTAGTTGTTTATAGGTGTCTTCCTTAAAAAAGGAATCTTTTTCATAATATATTTATTTTATATAAAACCACAGATGATTTTAATGCTTAGAATTTCTCTGAGCTTTTAACTTTTAAGCACAAGATGCTGTCATACCTACAGATGGATATTTCCTTGGAAAAGTAATGTATTGTTAAAATTGTGTACTTTTTGTCAAACACATAAGTATTTAGCTCAATATTAAGCTTATAGTAGGAACAACAACTGTGCTAGCAAATATGATTGCTTCCTCTGAGTCTGCATATGTGTTAGCAAATATGATTGCTCACCTAAGTACTAAGTATAACACATTGAGTTAAAAATTAAAAAGGGTAAAAAGATAATACTTTTAGTAGAGGAAAAAGTAAAAATGAATGTTATGGAATACACAGTTACTTATCCTGAAGCTTGGTTATCTTCATCAAATTGATCTCCAAGTTAAATCTGTTTTTAATTTGTACCAAATGTGTAGTAATATTCTAATTTGTTTTTGTTTTCTTTTCTGATAATGAAAATTTTAATAATGTGCAAGCGGAGTTAATATACTTAAAGTATCTTAAATACTGAATGAGTTTTTTATACAATATTTAAAAATGTTCAATTTTTTCAAGGAGGACTTGCTGCGTTTAAAGAAACAGATGAGGGTATTCTGTCAGATATGTCAGCATTACCTGACCAATGTGAATACTACTGTTAAGGAGCAGGTTAGTAATTACTACAGGTAACAATCTTTTATAAGTAACCCTTAAAAAGTATCTGAACTAATTTTGAAAATCTGTCCATGATTATTGTGCTTGTCTGTTAATTTAGAGTTCATAAATTGCATTATAGATTTCCCTCATATTGTAGTAATTCTGTTAGTTTATTTATGACAAATTTGGTAGGTAGACCCATATATACAAATTAGGTGTATAAAATTACTTATTTTGAAACAACAAGTATTGTAAGTATGTCCAAGGGAGGAAAGGTCCATACAGTCTGTCATCTCTGAGAATATTTTCGGATGTTGGCATTCCCACTCTCCATGATTATGTACGTAATTTTTCCTTACGTGGACTTTGAAATAAAAATTTTAATCGCTTCACTGCCCTCAAAGTTACTCAGTGCCATATTGGTAGTTTTGCATATGTAAAATGAGTTCTGATCCTGCGATTAAGAACTATTTAGTTCTAATACCCTAATGAGAGGAGATAAGCTTTTTTCATTTTTTTGACACAATGGCTTTTTAAATGCTTCTGTGGGGAAGATGTTTGTATAATCATTTAGTAAGAAATATTAATAATGATAAAGTCAAAATGCATATGGTGATTTCAAGGTTTTTTGACCATTTCATCCTGCTTAACCTTTGCATATTGGAGTAGAGGCCCACTAGTCATCATAAGTGCTACTTTCTACAGCTTGTGTTAATGTTGGGTACTGTTACAGTTTAGAGTACTTTCTTCTTAAAGTTGCCCTGAAAGTCATTCAATCCTCTTTGTCACTTGTTTTTTATTTTAAAATACCAAAACTAATTTAAATGAAATACATTTGGGTTTCTGTAGCTATAAATTTACATTCAATACCCAACTGTCAATCTGATTTTTATTATTATTTCCAATTCCCTTTTCTCCCTCCCATATTTATATGCTTGGGCACAAATAAATTAGAAGATATTAAATGGCCAAGATCCAATTATTGAATTTTTTGTTTTTCTTCTAAAAGTATGAAGTATACTGCCATAATTATTATATTGATGAAATCTCTCCACATTTAAGTATGTATTTTCGAACTGTACCAATAAAGGACTTGGAACTTCAGTTTTCATCTCTGCAGAAAGGAACATTTCTATAGGTAGTAAATTGAATTAGAGTTAAACTCAGAATTTTAATGAATGAAGTATGCATGGATCCAAGCCTAATATATGGCATATTATTTGATATATTTTCATATTCCACCAAGATATTCAGCTTAATATTTCCTATTTTTTTAAGTGTTAATGGATATTTCTTTATGGTTATCATGTGTAACCTCCTATATAATCTGTTGTTGAGGCCTTGGAGATTATTTCGTCATTAAATAGCTTGTGTGTCAGTAAACAGCTTTCAGGAATATGTTCTGGTCAGCTCACTTGACCTGTCAGTTAATTTGATTAGTAAATATCACCATGCTTATCACTTTGTATCCTTATTATGTATGTTGCAAAAACTTTAGTAAATTCAAATAGTCCTGATAGGTATAAATTACCACTATAGTAGTGAAATGAGAAGAGACTGAAAGAAGAGGTAGAAACATAAAGAGAAAAAAGTACATGTGGTTAGTTCCAAAAAGACTAAACTATTGTTAAGATCTGCTTTGTCCTCTGTATTATACTGTATTTTAGCAGTAGTCTTTCTTTAAATGTAATTTCCTCTTCACTTTGTGACCCCACAATTCAATTTCATTATCTGTTCCCAACAGATAATTAAAATTTTCCAGTTACCTTCTGACTAATTTTACCAGTGTTTGATTCCATGTAAAAGTTTTTATGAAGCTTCTTGAGATATGACTTCAGACTTATGTTCATTATGATAGTATCAGGTTTGCCTAATGAGTAGTAAATAGGCCCATACTTGGTTATGTTTTTTCTACTTAATCACCACACATACTGGCAACGAGAGTGCTTAAAAAGTACCACAGAGGTCGTGATCTCTCTTTGAAGAGGTATTATAGGGGATACTCATCTCCTTATAAGTCTTTTTCTCCTGTAGAAAAAAAGGAATGGTACTTAGCTTATATGTTATTTGATATTTGAGAGTGTATATGATAAGACATTATGGTATGGTGTAGAGTGAGATTTGGAGTTAGAAAAGTTGAGGTTGAGACCTGGCTGCTTGTTTTAGTAGTGTTAGCAGATTGCAGAAGTCACTTAAAGTTACCAAAAATAGAAAAGAATATTTGTGAAGTTACCTTGAAGTTTGTAAAGCATGACGCAAATATTAGTAGTCATTGTACAGAAATTATACTCCTTGGCTTTAAAATCTTAGGAAAATACTAAACATGGATTTTTTCTTAAGTTTCAAATATAGAAAGTTGGATTCTATTTCTGTGTTAAATTTATAAGTTACTTGTGGCAGTTGATGAGAAACCTTGGTTTAAGCTTGCTGTTCTTTTTTTTTAATAGGCTTTCACTATTCTGTGTGATATTTTGATGATCTTCAGCCATCAGATTATGTCAGGAGGGCGTGACATGTTAGAGCCATTAGTTTACACCCCTGATTCATCATTGCAGTCTGAGTTGCTAAGCTTTATTCTGGATCATGTCTTCATTGAGCAGGATGATGATAATAACAGTGCAGGTAATTTTATTGCTGTCTTTTTGTTAAATCTGTGGATCCACGATAAATCATATTTAAGTAATGACATATTGTACTACTATTTGACATTTTATTCTTAAACAGCACAATTGTGTTTGTTGTAACATTGTAATAATGTGGTATTGCAGAGGGTAGGCTTTGAGTCAGATATTTGCTTCTTACTAGCCATGAACCCATTTTTCTAATTTGTATTTACCTTATGTAACTGTGAATTAATTAGTTTGAACAAAGTGACTAATACAGTGGTGGGCATATAGTAGGTATTCAGTAAAATTTGCTCTCTTTTCCCCCTAATCATTGGTAATAACCAGCATTCAGGTAATTTGAACAGAATAAAGTGTTTCTGTAAGTAATATTTTTCTTGTATACTTTCATAACAAAGATTTTCATATTTTGGTGCTGGTATTAAACTATATAATTTCTCAGTGTTGGAAAATGTTTGAAACTGTTCTCTAAAACTCTGGAGCAGTATTGAATGTTCACAGGAAAATAATAGAACCAGCCTTGTCCAGTGTTAATAAGTTACTCTTCACACCTTAATTGCATAAAGCTGCCTTACTTGAACAGGAGGCTGTGGAAAAACATACAGTATTAGGTGGCTTCTTCCTGGATATTTTTAAAATTTGAAATTATACTTGAAGGACAGTATAACATGAATATGTGTTTATCCAAATATAGATTGACATGTCTCTGCAAATCATAGTCTAAATAAATACATGTAATTCTATCCATGGCTTATAGCTTACATTTATCAATAAAGAGCTTTGTTCTCAAGTTTAAAAACTTAAACCAGAAAGGAACTGAGAACCTACAGTAGGCAAAACAGTTGTCAAAGTCCATATACTAAAGCTTATATACTTAAAATCTTTCTGTTTTCACTTTCAGCTATTTTGTTTAGTTACACTTTTAATACTCATTTGACAAGTACTGGTCAGTAGGCAGTATACTTAGATAAAATAAGACAAGTGTTCTCCTTTAAGAATTTAATTCAAGTGGAAAAGACATCTAAAAATACGTAATTGTAATGCAATTTGATAAGTAATAGAGGCATGTACAAAGTGTTGTGGGCATCTAGAGGAAGTTTTAACTGGTCTGTAGGAATCAAAAACATCATTGAAATAAGCTGACATTGGAAATGGATTCTAAAAGATGAGCTGAAATTTTTAAAACTTGTATGGGAAACCTTAGTTGCATTCTGAAAATTAAAATCAGTGTTGGTCCATAACCCTTTTGTTAGTTGGAGACAACTCTATTTCATTTAGACCATGGGAAATAGAATGAGAAGAAGCTTACCAGTACTCCTGAAGTTTATAGGAACTTCTTGGAGTTATGCTCAGTCTTTCCTTCTTGGACTTCTTTTTTTAATTTATACTTTAAAAGTGAAATATATTCCAGCTCTATGGAAAAGTATAAAACAACACATTTGTGTACACTTACCACCAGCATTTGTCAAATTTTGCTGTATTTGTTTCAAAAATTTTTTTAAAGGAATAAAGCATAGAAACAAACCCTCATTTGTATTGTTTCCCAATCCCATTATTTATTCTTTTTCCCTAGAGATAACTGCTATCCTGTATTTGGTATTTATCATGCCTTTATGTTCTAATTTTATTTTACTAGGAGTCACATATTTGCTAGCAGTATATAGTTTATTTTCTGTTGCTAGCTTCTACATAAATGGTATCATGTTGAACATTTTATTTAGTATCTTACTTTTTTGAGTTAACATTATTTTTGAAATTTGCCAGTGTTGACACTGGACTGCTGAATACCGTGTGATATGAATTAACCACACTTTATTATAATCATTTAGGTTGTTTCCAGCTTTTCCCCTATTATAAATAGTGTCCCAACTTGAGCTCGTACACAAATGATTTTCTACTGTGTACTAAATAGTGGAATTGCTGGATTATATTTTCTGTATGCATCTTAAACTTGATGACATGTTGCCAAATTATTCTCTTCTTAAAAGTGGTTGTATCGTTTGTCCTCCCGCCAGCAACATACGATAATTTCCATTGCTTTTCATCTTCACTTAACCCCTGGTATAGTAGACACATGGTTATTTGATTTGTTAACCCACATCTGATTAGAAGGGGAAAGTAAGATGTGGAATACATCAAGAGGCACTAACAACACATAATAATAATAGCAGCTGACATCTAGGAAAGGCCCATTGTGTTAACTAGTTCTCTAATATTCTTTAATTCCTGCAAGAGAAAAAGGTGGCTAACTTTTGATAAGTAAGAAGTGAACAAAATTAAAAATGAGAGCTCAACGTCTTACTACACTGATGGACAGTGACTGTAATGGGGTATGTGGTGGGGACTTGATAATGGGGGGAGTCTAATAACCATAATGTTGTTCATGTAATTGTACATTAATGATAACAAAATAAAATTAAAAAAAATAAGAGCTCAAAAACTGATTAGAAACAAAATTGTATAGAAATCCATTATGATAACAGAGTCACTAAGGAAAATTTAGCATATATATTCAGTGTAATCTTTTAAAAGAGTAAACAGTGTGGGTTAGGTTGCTAAGCAAATGCCTTTGGCATTCTGGAATATGTACTTGTGATAACAAAACCTTTTCTGATGGTCTGAAACAAATTTCTGTTTTCAAAATTTGGTTTTAACTTACTAGCAGTGATGAAGAATTATCAGATAAAGGTTAAAATAAATATTTGTTTAAAAGAACATTCTTATTTTACACAAAATGTTTTTTGATATCGGGACTCTTCCATTGAAGACTTGACAGGATATGTGCTACTGTTCAGAAAGAGGAAACATAAATGGCTAGTAAATACATGAAAAAGTTTAACTTCACTGGTAACCAAAGAAATGTAAATCAGTGTAAGATAGTGTTTTTTGTAAGTAATTTCATTTTTAAAATTTGTCCCTTTACATAGCTTTTTATGTAAACAGCTTCATCACAGTTCTGTTGACAGTGTCAAATAATTAGAAATAATCATTTGGCAGTGTTTGGAGACTATAGTCCAGCTTCCCCAAGTATGAAGTTGGCAATGTCAAAATGGGTGAGAGCAGAAAAACATGAAGTTATCTTAAAAAGACGGAATAGTTAATAGGCCAGAAAATCAAATGTATGTAATGTGTAAAAATGAAGTATGTATCAATAAGAGTTGGGGGTAAGGTGGGTTGGGTCATCTTTTGAAGGGATAGGAGAATTTCTGAGGTTAGCTGCCCCAGGGAAATAAAGAGCCTTAACCAACAGACAATGAATATGCAGATCTCATTGGCAAACTATCTTATTAGGCAAGTAATGAATCTGTTAGGCATGCTTAGCCTTGACTTCACTAAACATCAATTCCTCTGACTGACTCTGGTTGTTCCTGTTCCATGTTCAGCAAGCAGCTTTCTGATTATTTTTTGACTTCACCAAAATTGTCTTTTGGAATTAATGGCCTGGTCTTTCACTAAGATTAAAAGTAATCATAGTTTGTATTTTATTTAAATATTTTTTCCTTATTTTTCAAACTGTCCAAAATAAAGGTGTGTTATAGCAAGAATTTGTGTGTGTGTGTGTGTGTGTGTGTGTGTGTGTGTGTGTGTGTGTGTACATGGCTGAAGTAAAGTAGTACATGACTTAGTATTTGGAACTTTTTTCCTCAGATGGTCAGCAGGAAGATGAAGCCAGTAAAATTGAAGCCCTGCACAAGAGGAGAAATTTACTCGCAGCGTTTTGTAAGCTAATTGTATATACTGTGGTAGAGATGAATACAGCTGCGGATATCTTCAAGCAGTATATGAAGGTAAAGTTGAATAATGGGTAGCAAGATAGTTTTATAATGCTTAGAAGTTAATGAATTTAACACTGGCTTTTATACTTGGTTGCTATTGAATTTTTAAATAGTAAATTAGCTTGTATAAAAGAAAACTCTTAAAATTTAACATTTCCAGTAACATTTCCTCATACCTTCATTCCTCCATTATTGGACAGTTTGGGTTTACTGAGTTCTTTTGCATTTAGAATATTGGAAATGGCTTGCTTCAGGTTAACTGTCATTATTAGAAATTATATTTGTGATTTACTTTAAGGCAATAGGATGGTGTCCCTCTCGTGCTTGATGTAGTCTGAAGTGTTGTTTTGTAGTCAGGAGACAAACATGGCATAGTTTTGGCTTGGTTATTTGGCATGAAAATTGTTAGATTTTTTTTTTTAACTAAGATTGCTTATGAAGCCATTTTCTAAGTTTTAAACTTTCAGACTTAGGTATTCTAGATTGAAATTAATTTTATTAATCATAGGAACATGGTTTTCCTGTTAGCTCTGATAGTTGTGTAGGCATTATGAAACAAGATCTTAGAAAAAAATTCATGTACAACATGTAATATAAGTGTCACACATGATAAGTTTTGTTTTAAATGTTGTTGACAGGCTACTGGTTTCTATAAGCCAAATTAATAAAGTTGGAAACTAGACTACATGCCAGTAGCAATAAATATGTTATGAAAGTAAATGTGATTATTTTCATTGTCTTAACCATTCATGAAAAGCACAAAAACTTTTGTTTATATCCCTTGTGTTATTTCTGAAAATCTGTAAAACCTAATTATTGTTTTATTCCATACTTCAAATCAAGTCTGGAGTTTAATGTGATCAGATCTTAACTGATATTTTGGAATTCCCTAAAGTTAGGGATTATGTGCTTAGAAATTATCTTAAAGTTTCAGTAATAATCTTTCATGTCTTTTAAACTGTAATTTCATCCAAATACATACTTTGTGACATCTGTACGTGACTAATCTAAAAGTAGTCTTATTGTCCAAAAGTTTTAAGAGATAAATCTATAATTTGTGCGATTTCCTTTCTAGTATTATAATGACTATGGAGATATCATCAAAGAAACTATGAGTAAAACAAGGCAGATTGACAAAATTCAGTGTGCAAAGACCCTTATTCTCAGTTTGCAACAGGTAAGACATTAAGAGCACCAGCTTTAGGTTAATATAATTAACTCTTAGTTTTTAAAGTAACAGTACAAAAGTAGGTAAAAGATGCAATACACAATTCATAAAAGTAGAAACTCAAGATACTTAATCTCACTAATAGACATTGTATAAGTGAGATCAGTTTTGCTTTCAGTCTGGCATGATTGGTTAATCCTATAGCTGTCTAATGTATGTGGGAAACAGATATTGTTAGCAGTACAGTCTTCCTGGTAGGCAGTTTGGCAGTGTATGTCAAAATTTATAATGTGTATGCCATTTGAGGCAGCAGTTTTTACTTTGAAAAATTTTATCCAAGGTGGTAATAGGGCAAGTTTGCAAAAATGGGTATATAAGATTGCATATGGCAACATTGTTTATAATAGCAAGAAATTGGAAATGATCCAAATGTCCATCAATAGGGTATTAGGGGAATATATTGTGTAGTACATCTTTGCAATGACTATTATGTAGCACTTAAAATTAGTATAGGTCTGTATTCATTAATGTATATAAAGATCTCTACAATACATAGAAATACATACGATACATAGTTTGAGAATAAAATAAAAAAGATTACAGCACAGCATTCTTGTAAAATTGTATACATCTGTATCTATCTGGAAAAATAATCATAATGTTAGCTGTGGTTAACTTGGATTGATAGGTTTCAGATGAATTTTATTTCTTCATACATTTCTGTATTTATGTTAATGAGCATTTATCAGTCTTATAATCAAAACACAACAGTCATTTTCATTTTGGCAGCAGTGAAGCAGGTTTCATTGGGTGAAAATCATTTGTTTGGTATACTTTTGTCTCTAGAGACCCAATGCATGCAAAACATAATCCAGACTATTTCAGTTTGATAAACTTTTCTTGCTTTTTGGAAATCTAGGTATGAAAGTTCTTAATTTTATTTGCATGTTTGGCTATCCTTTATTAAAATTAACAGAATTTAAAATACTTGAAAGCATTTAAATAACTTCCTTTGCATGGTGAAGTACATATAGACAAAGGGGATAAAAGGGTATAAATTTATAAAATAAATCACAGGGATTAAAAGTACAGTCAATAATATAATAACTTTGTATGGTGGCATATAGGAACTACACTTTATTGTGGTGAGCATTTTGTAATATATATAATTGTCGAATCACTACGTTGTATACCTGAAACTAATACTATGTTGTATGACAACTGTAATACTTCAGTTAAAAACTTTTAAAAAGAAGTTGTGATTCACTTACAAAAAATAATGTACTTACACATGTATCATCTTTTTTCATGGCAGATAAACCCAGTAGAGATTTTGTATGTGTAACAAAAAATAAATAATTATTCACTCCAGATAGTTCTCCTAGCAACACTCCTGCTCCTTAAAGATAACATACCTTACATGTTACATCAGCCGGTTACTTGGCACCAGCCGGACTCAACCAATAAAGAATGTACAAGCCACCCTTACTTTAAATCATCCAATCAGCAGAGGCCAGGTGCAAGTTCCTTTCTTCCTGAACCTTGTAATACATAAAAACTTTGTCTGCCCTGGGCTCGGGGCTCACATTCCTGACCCGCTGAGTCAGTGAAGGGTGTGAGTCTGAGCTCGAGCTTGAAATAAATGACTCTTTTGTGTTTGCATTGGAATCGGCTCCTTGGTGGTCTCTCGGGGACTCGCGACTTGGGCACAACAGTTCATGTTATAACATTTGGTAAACAAATGAAGGTGGTTCTCCTCCTGGAGCATGTCCTCCATCTAAATACTTTTGCCGTTGCGGGTGGGAGGATCTAAATGTCTGAGTCTTTTGGGCCTTGATTATTTTCAGCTCTGACCTAATCTGCATGTCACAATGGCACATCTTGGGGCAGACTGCCCTTAGCCTCTGCATGGGGTATTGCTAAAAGAATATAAAGACAATGCCTGAGAGGTCAAAGGCACTAAACTTTGTCAGTTTTGAATCCTGACTGCAGGCTGAACCTCTGACCCCCAACTGGCCTGTTAATAACTTGGTCTTCAGAGCATGAAAATTTATTAAGCTTTGTTGATCACTTAATCATCTTGCCAAGTGGTTTCTCAGACTTCTTTTAATATTAGGCCTATAGGGTGAAATGTATGTGAAAACCTCTCATCAAATTTGAGTTGGATCAAGGGATCAATTCTGACTATTATGGTGGTGGAAAGGTGAAATGGAAGGATAAGCCGGGCCTCTAGCTTTTGATGAAACCAAAAGCAGTGACCCAACTTTTTGGAAAGATGACCTCTGACGTTATAACTACAGAGGGAAAATTCCAGGGCAAAACACCTTTGAAACTGAAATAAGTCAAAGGGAGAAATAAAGTGGGAGAAACCCATTTATTTCTTTACAAGCTGTCATCCACTTCTGCTCTCACGTGTCTCTCAGGACCCAGCTGCAGAAGAAGGGACACCAACAAACTCTCCAGTCCAGATATGCCCTCTCTTGCCCTTGAAATCACCTATTGATATGTAGATGAACTACTTCTCTCCACCCCTTGGAAACACCTATTGATATGGAGATACCCTAAGGCCAGGTGAGAGAATATGGAAATATTGCAATTTTACCCACAGAGGTCAAGTGACTTGACTCAGGGGTCAGTTGTGAGAGTGATGCCAGGATTTGCAGGCTTGATGTAGAAAGTATGTCCACAACATACAAGAGGTATTCAAACTGGATGATTACCTAACACACTGCCTGGTTTGTCACCTTTTCATTTATATCTAACAATGTTGAACTTTACTTGAGCCCAGTGCTCCTGGAAAAACATCCAGATTAAGAAATCCCGTGAACTTTTTGTGTTCCAAAAAAAGGATTATGAAAAGAATGACCCTCCCCCACATGACTAAGATAAGACTTACAGATGACCCCTTTGTTTTCCCTAGGACCAGGCTATTTTGTTATAGCAGCCTGAACAGATTAAGACAAACATGCTCTTTGTTTATAGTGTGTTAAAGAATAAAAATTCAACCAGTAAGCTTGAAGATCTAATTGGCTTTATTAAGCAAATCAAGAATCAGGCAGCTTCCTATCTAGCAAGTAAAGAGATACTCAGAGAACTTTTACAAAATGGAAGGTTTGCATAGACAGAAGGGTGAGGCAAGATGTTATTGGTAAAAGAAAAGAGGCCAGGACATCTTTTTGGGGTGAAGGGAAGAGCAGGTGTAACTCCATGGGAAAATCCTGGGGCAAAATACCTCTGAAACTAAAACCAGTCAAAGGGAGAAATAAAGTTAAGAAACCCGTTTATTTCTTACAAGCAGTTGTCCTGTTTCTCTCTCCACCCAGCTGCAGCAGAGCAGAGCTCCACCCAACCTCTCTGGTCCAGATAAATCCTGGCATGCCCTTGTAATTACCTATTGATATGTAGATGGACTACTCTTCTCCACCCCTTTGAAACACCTATTGATATGCAGATGCACTAAGGCCAGGTGACAGATTCTGGAAATATTACAATCTTACCCACAGCAGAGTTTTTGTCACACAGATTACCTCACCAGTGCTGATGAGGAAATTTCAGTTTGACTGTTCAAAGGTCACATTCCTGGGAGAGTTTGAATGACAATTAATTAAGGGAAACCTCACTGACATGGAATCTGGAGGCATACAGGAGAAGCTCTCATGCTCACCACTCCTCATAAATCTCAGATCCCATTGGAACAGACAGGTGTCATTCTATTTCAACTACTTTACCACCCAGCAGGAAAAAGAAGGCTTCGCCTTCCACCTCCCCACAATAACCCAGCCAATAAGAGGCTGTCACATCTCAGCCAATGAGCAGCCATGATACTTGGTACTCCCAGTACTCCCAGCTTCCTCCAATGGACTTTTTGCTTTGATCAGCCCTCCTAACTTGGCATTTTCCTCCATAAAAGAGTGTTCCTCTCCTTTGTTCTCTAGACATGCCTGTGGTTCTGCTATAGCTTGAATGTCCCAGATTGCAATTCTCTGCTATTCCCGAATAACTGACTGTTTTAATTTTAAGGTTAATGGTACAAATTGTAATTAAGTCTTGGTTTGTTGTTGTGGGGTGAAATGATTTCATCTGGGAAAGCTTGTCTCTTTTTTTTCTTTTTCTTTTTCCTCTTTATTTTTTAGGACTATGCAAACAGGCAAACAGGGGCTGACCCAATTTATCAGGCCATCCCAGATCTAAGGGTTCCTGGCTCTGCACTTAGGTCCTAAAAGAACAAGATTTAGACTTTCCGCACCTTCAAATTAATTTAATGAAAAAATTATTTTGGTTAGACTTTACCACATATTTTATTTGTTTAACAATTAAGTATTTATGTAGCATGGCATCATTTTCAATGGAATTTTTAGCCATTTTGTTGCTAATTGTAATTAAAAAACAATGTCTCTAATTTACCCAATTAAGGATTACACTGCAAAATATTTTAGAGAGTTGTTCAAATGATTTGTTGCAAATTACTTCTCAGGCAAAAGCATGGCAGTACTATGATTTCAAAAGGAGTCCTGGCAAGTGTATTTCATGAATGCTCTTTCTTTCATGGGCTTGTCTACCAACTTCAAGCACTATGTCATTTCTCATGTTGTGATTATAGTACCAAACTCTCTAAATCTGCAAATCCTCTGTTTTTTGTGATGTTTGTTATACTCTTCAGTTAATCTTCTGCTTTCCAGACATTAATGCAGCTGAGTTTAAGGGTCCCCCTAAGCTGCTGTATAGAGACTTCAAATCTACTCTATTACACAACAGAGTGCATGCCCACCAAATTTTCTTTAATTTCGGGGATTATTTAATTTTCTAAAACTTATCCCAAAAGTTAGCACAAGAAAAAAACTTAAATCAATACCCACAAATGTCACAACCTAGAATAATGTTCCAATTAGGAAGAAATATTACTTCAAAAGGACACTTAAACGAACTAATTATTGGCCACCAAATGGGAACGTATCAAAATAAGTTAAAACAGATAAAATCAGTGCTAGCCCTAGGTTCATCTCAAAAGGACTGCCAAGGGCAAAAGCAAAGCAAAAAAGTAATTAAACCATACCAAAATAGTATATGAAGACTAACAAGGAAGGAGCATCCAAATCAATCATTTCTCTTCCCTGAGACTGGAACTCTTTATCCTAGAGTATATGTAGGACACAGAAAACAAATCACTCTAGCAAAAGAAAAAGTATGGTATTAAAGCTGTTCTCGTTGCTGTTTTTCTTAATTGATAACTACTTCTTTATAGTATTAGTAGTAGATGGTAGTAGTCCACAGCAAAGGCTCTGGAGCCAGACCATCTGGATTCAAATCCTGGTGCCATATCTTTTCTTGCAGTGTGACTTTGGGCAAGTCACTCAGTATCACTGTACTTTATTTTTATTTTTATCATCTGTAAAATGTACAGAAAAATAAGTTCTCAGGATTGTTGTGTAGATTGAGTGAAGATATGTAATGCATTTGGAACAGTGGCTGACCTGTAGTAATTCTCAGTAAAGGTTGGCTAACCTCATTAGTGTATCCCCATCCCTTTAACAGAGACTGAGATACACAATAGAAAGTAACCGGCAGCAAATATTTGGAATTCTAAACAATTTCAGGTCATAAATTCTATGTTGTTTTCCAATGTGTAGGGACAAATATGTAAAAGTAACAAAGTGCTGTCTGGCAGAAGAAGGAAGTCTAAAATGCCAGCCCTCACAAGAGCAACAGAGAAGCTAACAAAAACTGCCAGATTCAATATTTTTGAAACTCTGGAATCTAAACTTACAAAAACCAGGGAAATGCTTAAACAAGACTACTGAATTTTGGTAAGAGCACTCTGTGGCATTTTAGTTTACCCTGTTATCATCTCCCACACCCCAGTGTGGCAGAGGCTTTGAATGGCAGGGCATATTCCAAGTGCAGGTTGCTGATACAAGCAGCATATGGACTTTCTCAAAGAATTGTCATTGTGTGCTTTGACCTTGCTTATGGCTCCCTGAAGAATTGGCTTAGGTGTCTCACTTTGTTTTGCCTGTCTCAAAATTTCCCTAGGACTGAGGTGACTCCCTGGGCAGTGTTTACCAAAAATATGTGAAGACAAATATATTAGATGCTGCTGCCTGGGACAAAAACTAAGAGTTGGGGTAAGAAATACACCAAAAAGCCTAGGAAGGACGAGTCTTGGGAATGAAATACCCGGAGAATAAAGGCTTTGAAAAGCTCCCACACATTCTGGAGACTCTAGAAGTCTACATGAATGCCTAGGGCAGAACACATCCTCAGAAATTATCTGAGAAGACCTTAAGCTCTTCCTATTTACTGACCATCAAGCTCTATGCAAGCAGGAAGTGAAGGCTAAGGCAGAGTTTTAAGCTGCCTGGCCAAGAAATGAAATCACCCTAACCCATAGCCAATCTGAAAAGACTGGAATGATTTGGGTTTGGTTTCGTTTGGTTCCAGGTATTTAAAGAAATCTGCCAAATCACTAGCTACAACTCAACTGATGAAATGGTAAAGTCAGTGGCCAAACACAGGAAAGAGTACAGATACAACAAAATTAGTAAAGAAAAGCCAATAAACAAACAATAACAACCATACAAGCAGCAACAAGACATCCTCAGGAAAGGGAGGAATCTAATTTCCAGAGTTGCCACAATATAGTATTCAAAATGTTCACTTTTCAAAACATTATCAAAAAAGTTATACAGCATGTAAAGAAATGAGAAAACATATACCATTCGCAAGAGAAAAAGAAATGAAAAGAAACTGTCCCTGAGAAAGCCTAATCTAGACTTGCTTTTCCTATGAAAATAGTTAGTCTTTCTTTAATACAAACTAGCCAACCAGTCTCCCTTTTTCTGTCTTCAAGTTTATGATGCATACATAAAGACATCTTGGTTTATTTTAAGCCACTGTGATACACATGATTTACCAAAAGAGAACCTTTCCATTTGAAAGTTGCTGAATTTCATGTTTTATTCTTCAGATTAGCATCTTTAGATGTCTTGACATAAGATTCATCAGCAGTTTGAGGGAGATGGTTTTGCAACAGCAGTTTCCGCTGAAGTTTTTTGGGGGATCAATACAAATTAACTCAAAGAGCAGATAATACATTGTGTCACTGTGTGCTTGTCAATTAATGGTATACTCCTGAGAGTTATTTTATTTCAGTATTCAGGGGAAGAATTAATGGTGGAATGGCCTTGTTGCCCTTTTGAAAATAAGAAGTTTTCTATCTCACTCTATCTAATACACCTATGAATATATTTTCAATGGTTAGTTTAGAAAATATATGCTCTATCTGAAAGTTTTTAAACATTTCGGAAAAGTCATGGAACCTTTTGAGATCAATGCTTTCTACTATCCAAAGTGATTTCTAGAGGTAGTTTTTGTTTGGCAAAAGATAATGAAATTCACTGTGTAATGATAAATTAGGCACAACAATCAGATCTGTCATTGATCACTTATAACTGAAAAATTTAAACTAGTTTATCACCTTCTACTACTCAGAGATTCATACAATCTGTCCCTGATTTACTTTTTCAGCTTCATTTTAACTGTTCCCCTGTTTGAAACTTTCACACTGGACAAACTGATCAAATGACTGTCTCTTGATATGATTTATACCTTTCCAACTCTATCCCTCTTTCAGAACATTCCTTTCTGGCATGTTCTTACCACTCCCATCCCCCAAATCTTGCTCCCACTCCCATTCTGACTCTCCTATTTCTGCCTGATAAAAGTGTAAAGCTTCCCAAAGGAGATGTCACTGCCATATCCTCCCTGGAAAGGAGGTGTGCACCTTAAGTTGGGCAAGAGACAGAACTGTCTAGTGTTAGTTTCATTTCGATCTCAACTAGAAGAGAATTCTGGATACCTCACTAAGCATCATAGTTCTGGAGCCACTTGCTCTTGGAGAAGGTGATACCACAGACTTCAATCCTGCATTTCCTTAACCAGTAAAACAAGCCCTTCCCTGATAACCATTTTCACCATTTTCTTAGTTAACCTGCAGGCTATCTCTAATCTTGTAATCATTCTTGCAATCACTTGGAGAAGTAATGTAAGTGTCAAGATGTTTAGAAAGGTGCAGAAAACTATACTGCTGACTCATAGGACAGCCAGAGGTCAGGTGTTCATAAGCAGACTGTAAACACTCCTCAACTAAAAGTTTTTGAGGTTGTAGTAGTACACAAATTCATCCCATTTTTCCTGATAATGGGAGAGATTATGGTGGTGTGTTATATGGAAGCTGAAAGGGGTAAAGGATGGTGAAATGTGGGGAAAATGATTTCTTGGGACTTCATAAATCTTGGTCAAAAATTTACATCATTGAGCAGTCCTGAGTTGTTGGCTGCTCTATCTTCCTTGTGACAGCTTCATGGATGACAGCTTCATTTCACATACAGCTTCATGAGAATAATAAAATCTCCAAGTTAAAGGAAACCTTTAGTATAAACCACATTGGTATTTGACTGTCTTGAAGTTTCTCAAGGGCCCCAAAGACTGTAGCTGCTCAAAAGGGTATCCTGACATTGGAAACAGCAGGGATTTTAGTGATTTGGGTACATGTCTCATTTCTCTTCCTAAACTGTCAGCTCTGGGTGAGCTTTGATAGAGAATGAAATTTCTTATTTCACCAACCTGAGACTTATTTCTAAAATTACAGGCTTAGTAATATAGACACGAGATAGAAAGCATAAATTATGGGTTTTGTTAATTCAACTTTAGGAAAAGACTTCCCTCACAGAAAAGGAATATGTGAAAATGTTCCACCAATTCTATTCAGTTATTTCCACTATCAGCAAGGACTCTTGGGAGCATAGCAGTAGCCTGCCCCAGGCTTTGCTCACCAACATGCTGTCTCATTTCTGTTTTTCTTTGTCTCAATCAAAAAACATTTTTGAATCTGAAGACCTCTTATTTGAGATTGGAAAATTTGGAACTGAATAATATCACAAGCAATGACAATGTTTTAGCAGTGTGGTTTCTTCTAATACCCTGTCTCCCAGGCATTTTGGACTTGATCAACAGGGAGCCCTTGACTTCACTGGGATCTGGCTCCAATCATTCCTCCCAAGGCTCCTCTTGACTCCATAGCAGAAGCCCAGAAGATGCCTTTACTTTCTTTACAACTGTCCAGTCTCAGATCTCCACATGCCTGTTGGCAGAAGCGAAAGATGCCCAGAACTCAGTGTGCTTCCAATAAGAGTCCCTCCCTTCCTCCTCGACACCCACATACTCATTTCTATTGTTTAGACAAATGGCAGCATGCCTGTTTTCCTGATTTACAACTGTTACCAGACGGCTTAGGATTTGTCTGGGTTCTAACCTACAGATGACTCTGGGATAGTGAGGCAACAACTCCCACTCTGCTCCCTCCTTCACTCCCCCCACTTTATTTTTCCCCTTATGTCAACAAGCGATACACTATGTATTTTACTCATTTCCTTGCTTTAACTCCCTCCACTAGAGGAGGGTAATTTTTTTTTGTCCACATCCTTCATGAAGTAGTCCAGTTTAAGTTGTAGTAAAAGAAACGTACAATGAAGTTTTCAAGGTCTCACCTTTTTTTGTTTTAAAACTTGATCATTTGTTTCAGTTTTAGAATGCAAGTGCCACAGAGGCAAGGACCTTATCTTTTGGGGGGCTCATAGCATAACCTGCTTGTGGCTTTATTGACCAGTATTCAAGGACAAAATGTTTCCTTTCTCTTCACAAGGCATTGGTTCCTGCTTTCAATAGCCCATCTCATCACTCAGAAGCATTTAAGGGAGTGATTTGGATTTCCCTGTTACATGTATGGGGTCTTTAATGGCGAAAACATCACTTCTGAGTGCCCTGCCATAACTGCTTCAGGAATACTTCCATTGTGTGAAGCAATAAGCCTTGAGCTGTGCTCCAATTGCCAGATGATCATTTCTTGTTACTACCTTGTATAATATGAAGCAATTATTTTCCCTATTTCCCCAAACCATTATCCCTTCAATGTTATTTGTTCTTTTCTCTTGACATGTGAAGATTCACACACAAAAAGAAAAATAGGCCTATTACACTCTATTTTCTCTGGTTATCATAGATTTTCAAATTTTTTTCAAAGGGCTAAATTTTGCCTTAGTAGTCTAATATGACCTTTATTTCTTTTATGTCAGAGTTTTGCTTATACAGACAGATCCTGAATAATTTTTTTCTTCTTTCCCTGCATAGACATCCTCTTTTATGCCAGATCTTTAGATTCTATCAATATCTGCTCAGGGAAATCATTAATTCATTCAATAAAAATCTACTGAGTATCAACTAGGTAAAATGACAGGAACATTATTTTAAAGATACCTAAGATAAAACATGTCCCTTATGGAGGTTTTGATAGTTTAATAGAGGGGATCAACATTTTATAAATAAATGTAGGCAGAGGGAGGTGTTGCAAAGGGATAAAAGGTTACCTTTATTTTGGGACTATCATCAATTAGCCATCAAACTAATGAAAGGTAAGTAAATGCTCCCAGGAGGATAGAATCAAGTGGAGTCTGTGGTGTAAGAAAAGATGGTTGGAATTATGGCTGGAGAGGTTTGCATAAAAGACTATGTGTGCTACAATAAACAGTTTGGACTTTATTACTCAGGAAAATGGATTAAGGAGTCTCAAAATTCTACCAGTTTGACAAATGAACTTGAAAGTAAGAAAGCTCATTCTGATGGCAGAGCTAGAGAAGGACTAGAGAGAGTGATATTGTTGCACTTAGCAATAGTCAGGCCAAGGGTGTTGCTGACATAAATGATTTTTCCTTTGTTACCCATTTCTAACCCATCATCACAGCTATTTCCGTGTTTAGAAGCAATAGATGAGGTCTGTAGGAAGGCAAAGAGATAGTCAGTAATGGAAACTGTGTTGAGTTTGGATTTGCTAAGAGTATCCCCAAATTCAGCCCTCAATAACATTGGTTCTCAGGCCCCAGAATGACAGTACTGGGGCTTAAGTTTTCCCCAAGGAGATTCTTGGAGAAACCTTGTAAATCTTGAGGCTCTAGTTTAAAAGTCTGGGTGTTCAATCACCAGGGCAAGCTCACTTGCATGCCTGATTTCTGACTTCACCCATATGGATCTTTTGCTTTCTACTTCATGAATCCAAGGGAAAAATGCTTTGGTAATTTCAAGACAGAAGAGAACATTTTGGACTACATGATTAGGACATTGTGAAACCTCAAGTAGTGGCTCTGGCCTATTAAAAGGAGAACCTGGCCCAGATTTAAATAATAATGCATGAAAACAGTGTTGAAAAAGAACAGGCAATAATATTCAATGTATCGGCCCACTGAAACATTTTCAAGAGACAGCTTCCTCACTTCATCACATTCTACTTGATAAATGAAACATGTTTTTCTTAGCTCCTCATCACCCCAGTTACTTAAGTCTCTACTACGCCTTTTGCAAACATGATTTTTGTTAATCAGTTTGTGATTACCCTACTGAACCATGAGTCACTTGGAACCATGAAGTATGTTTTATTGGTTGTTGTCTGCAGTATTCAGGACACCTTCTGGCACCCAGGAACTAAGTAAATAAAAGAATGAATGCTACTTATTTGATCGCTCTTCAACTTTCCATAATATATTTTTTTCCTACATGGGCAATTTGCATGGAATAACCCTTTCCATTAACAGATTTGTGTCTCATAGGGGCATGTCTTTATTTTGCATGTACCTGGCAGAGAGCACATGCTTCATAAACATGAATTGAATCAAATTTATGAATTAAATGTTATGATGATCTCTTTGGTAATTGAATGATCAAAAGAGGGATAGTGATTTCACTATTATCATTAATATGCAATTATTTCATTCAGATTATGGTCAACAAAAGACAAATTTGAAATTAGTGCAGAGTTGACTATGTAAAACCATGCTCCAGTTAACTGCATTTACTTCTGACAAGTCTTTCCGAGTCATGGGAGGGACTTGTTCTGTGTAAGGAGTGAATCATTTCAATCATTGAAATAAACTTACTGGGACACATTTGCCACTAAAATGGAAAAGCCAGCTAACTAGTTTTCATTGCAATACTCAGTATACACACATGCATGTATGTACACACACACACACACACACACACACACACACACACACACACACACTCTTCTCTTAGAACAATCTTTGATTTTAATTGAGTTTCTAAATATTACACTATCGATTTAGCAACTAAGTTCAAGTCAACTCACTTGAAAATATAACTTTACAAATTCCATGAACAAATACTTAATAAAAACATGTGCAAAAACAGGACATTTAAATCCCCTACAATACCTGTTTACATACCTTCAAAACTGCCCTAAAACGGGATCATGCCTATATACTCTTTGGACCCTACTCTTCACTTCTTTCCAAGTTACCAAATACTACAATACAACATAATGTTAAGAGCCTTAGCCTTGGGATTTGACAGATGTACTTCTGAATTTTTGGACAAGTCACTTATTCTGATTATCAATTTTTTCATTTGCAATATGGGGAAATAATTTGTCCCCAGTGTTGTGACAGTGAGTAAATGAAATAATGCAAGTAAGATAAGTAGTATGTAATAAATAATAAGTGATGTAGTATTTCTTGGCATTTAACACATCTCAATGACTGTGGTTGACAGGGGCTAGTTAAATATAGTTTGCCAAGAACCTTCGTCCAAAGCCAATCAAACCAACATCTAAATTGCTTTCAGTTTTCTCAATATTAGAAGCAAATTATATGGTAAATATTGCATATTTATAGGTGCCTACTTGTGCAATTATTTTATAGAATAAATTACTAAAAGTAAATTTGCTGGGTCAAAGTATGAATATTTTTAAGACATTCTGTTTTGCTAAATTAGACTGGGTGTGCCAATTCACACTAGCACCAGCAGGGTGTGAGAGTGCTCATCTCCCATGATTTTGTCAGCAACGAATACTTATTAAAAACTCTGCCAATTCCACTGGGGGAGGGGTATGTATCTTTAACTTGCATTTTCATTACGGGTGAGATTTATTGACTGTGTTTCCTATTTTGTATCTGCCTGCTATACGTTTTGTTGATCTTTGTCCTTATGAGTTTTTTTCCCCTACATGCATCTTTTATGCATTAAGGTTGTATGCCTTTAGCTTTAAATACATTGCAAAATTTTTCTAAGCTTGTTGTTTTACTTGCAATTTTGGTATTTTTCCCAGACAGCTATGTTAATACATTTGAGTGAATTTCTTAAAACTCTTCAGATAATGGCTTTGAAATCAGAATGAACCAGTCTAAGGATTTCCATTTACTATAATTTTCAATATCTTCAACAAGATTTTACCCTATATATTGGGAATGTTATAAGTCAAAACAGAAACTATGTAATATACTTGTAATGCCTTCCATCTATTACATTTTTTTAATGATAAGGTGAACAATTTAATTATAACATGGCTGCTAGCTCATCATTCTTGCCACTAACGCATTATCAGATTAAGTTAAATACCAAGGAATAGTCTTCCAAAGAACAAGCTATTTATCTCAAAGCTCATCATAATTGAATCTGGCCCTGCTAACACTGACAATTTACTCTTTACCATAGCAGAAATAATTTCACTCCCCACCTCCAATTGTATTTCCCTACAACACATTTAACCCAGAAATTTTCAACCATAATCTGTTAGTTCTTTCAGGAGATGCATACTGAGCTCCTCCTGTCCCAAGCATGATGGTAGGTACTGGATTAAAGCAACAAACAAGACAAGCAAAATTGCTGACCTTAGAGAACTTATAGTGTTGTACAAGTATATAAATCATACAGAGTGGACTTTGAAGATTAAAAATGAAAAGAAAGGAAAATGTAAAACAGCTCTTGTTTAATAAAAGGCCTCATTTAAATTGCACGCCCTGTATACCAAGTGATAAATCTACTTGTTTTATACGCATATATATTAACTCATTTCATCTTCCTGACAACCCTGAGAGGTAGATAGTATTAAGTTATCTGTATTTTACTGATGTGGAAACTAAAGCATAGACAGGTGAAGTGACTTCTTCAGTGTCACACAGCTAGAAAGCAGAGAGACAGAGTTTCAAACCCAGTGAATCTGGCTCCTGAGTTCATACTCTTGACTACTGTGCAGACCACCTCTGGAATATGGTAAAATGTTTTGTTATTTTCACACACTACATTTCATATGTTCATTTTATGACTTGTAAGCATCTTTAAATTTACCATTTTAAATCATGACTTTATACTACTTCAGAGTTTATTTTATATGAAAAACTTAAAAAAATATTAATTCTCTTCATTGCCTGTACTTTGGTTGAAAGGATGCTCTGCTATAGCTCTTCTTAAAATTACCTTCAATGATTCTGCATTTGAACACCTACAGCCATCTCTCCTTATCCAGCACTCATGTCCATAGTTTCCTTAATTATTCAGAACACATATGAAAACCAGGTAAACAAACAAACACATACCTTCAGTAGCCAAAACAGATGTCATGAGTTTACTCATAAGGGAACATTCCAGGCTCTCACTCAGAGGTAGTTTAACTTAAGACAGAATTATAATAAGCTTTAATAAGTTGTTGCTAACTGATTTCCTGGAAGTGTCACCACAGACTTGCATGATGCAGTACCTCCTGATGCTGACTTTTTTCCTGTGGTGCTCTCAATCTGGAATGCTCTCTCTGAACTTCCATCTCCATAGGTCTCCATATACCAAAATCCTGTCCATTATTATTAAAAAACAGCCGACATGGCATCTTCTCCCTGGAGCCTTTCTGAGACCATCCAGTAAGGGGAAGAATAGAGTAATGAGTATGGGCTCTACATACCTGATTTGAAATTCTGGCTCGGCCACATACCAGTTCTGTGACATGGAACAAATGACTTCATTGCTCAGATCCTCAATTTCTTCATTGGTAAGATGTGATTGATTCAAGGCTCTACCTTATGGGAGTGTTGTGAGGACTAAATGAAATTGCTTCAGAAAGGTACCAATCATTGATAAAGAGTACCCTGAATTTAAACCACATTCAGTATTCAAACTGACTAAGGGAAGCGATTTTGAAATCCAACTTCTGAAGATCATGACAAAGTAATCCTAGGATGTGGGCAATGCCATTATGCACATTTGGTGAATGTCCCAGGATGAGTTTTTATTAGAAAACTCGGGCATAATTACATAAGAATTAACCATTTTCTATTAGAATAAATAGGTAGGAGGACTTTTCAGTGCACCTTGGTGTACATGATTACAAAGGACGATGGAGATTATGCAAATAATGGATGAGAAGAAGAACAGAAGGAGAAAATCCTTGAAAATACAATCTTTTCACATTCAACCCTTCTGCTGGCCACCATTCCTGTTGATTCCACAGGTTGTGCTAAGTGAAGAGACATTTAAGTCATCTACAGAACCCAATCACGTGCAACATTTAAAACCTATGTTATGCCATTCACTTTTTTTGGGTGGAAAATTTTGTTCTTATAAAAGATAGTTTAAGAATGCTGAGAACTCTCTGGGAAATATCTTGCTGGCCTTTTTAGTTCTATTGCTATTTTCTCTCCCCTGCTTACCCTGCACACCCTTCCCTAGGCTTGGCTAGTATGCGTTAAGGATGAGTCACAAGTAGAGCTAAATTGCTCTGCCTAACCTAGGAAGGAAGGACAGTTAGGAAATGGGAACTGTGTAGGTAAAGGAAGAAGAGGTTGAGGACAAGACAGAGGAGAAGCAGGTAATATGATCAGAGGCTGTATTCTAAAAATAAATAAAGCAAAGGAAATTTTGAAAATTCTCCATTGGAGAAATTGATCAAACACTTTCATGAGTAGAAAATATCAATTTTAAATAATATGTATTGTTAAATACGATATATTTTATTGTTTACCTCTGTCATGTATGTTTCCTCTACTGTTCCACATTTTAACATAGTCTGCCATGCACATAACCTTCACTTAGTGATAAAGTAAAAGGATCTGAATACTGTGCATCAGAATATTATTAGAGGAGGATAAACCCAAAACACCAACAGCCCAGGTCACCTAGGCTCAGGGAGTTGAAGTTGTCTCCTTAGATTTTTAAGTAATAGATCCCTAACTTACTCCCAGATGGCTAAACTCCAAATTCCCCATTCTTTTTATTACCACACATTGTTTTATTAGGGAATTGTCCTTCCTGTGACCTCTAGCAGTGCTTCTCATCTGAACTGTTCATCTTTCCCTTACATTTATAGCCATACTAATACTAATAGTTAACTTAGCAAGGGGTGGGAACTAGACCTCCCCAATTAGACTATAATCTTCAAAAAGCCTTCTTTTCTTAGTATTGCACAATGCCCCCTCCAGTAGTAAAGTCAAATTAAATATTAGTTGGATGAGAACAACTTTTTATGCATTTATCTATTTTTGTATCTGAACGTCACTATTATAATGAAAAGGTGTATATAGTTAGAAGACACATTCTGTGTTAGAAAAACTTGTTTTGAATTCAAAGACATTTTAATGAGTATTGTCAGCTTTACAAGAAAACAATTTCCTTGCATGTGCTAACTAGAAAAGCTCTGGGTTTTCCACATCACTGACAGCACAGTTCTTGGTTTATCACAACACAAGAAGTACATGATACACTGGGGTGACACTATAAAAATAATGTTTCTTCTAATTTTAACCTGGCAACACTCGGGAATGCTATCAATGAATACAGAGGCACACAACTAAAGTAAGATAATACCCATAAGCCAATTCCTGAAGAGCTTGCTCAACAAACCCTTCAGACTTGTTCAGTTATATTTTTTAGAGCAAAACTGAGATGGCTTTGAAATATACAGATCCTTATGAGTTCAGTCCCACATTTTAATCCAAACTTAATGATTATTGCTTTGCCTTAATTCAGCAGCTATTGCCAGCTAGAAAGAAAAAATAGATGAAATCAAAAGGCAAAATTCACTATTAAGATGTCAAGATAAATCTGTTACTGAAGACTCAAATGAGCTGCTGCATTTCAACTCCTGATTCACCTACAATATACCCCTGAATGAAACTTTCATTAACACAAGGTCTTCTCTTTACAAAAATGACTGCCTTTGGTTTCACAAAATGACTGTTTTTCTAATGTAAATTCAGCCAGGTAAACTCATGTCAATATAGAACATGCTATACTTTACACTGAGGGAGTTAACTCCTGAATAGGAATAAAACTCATGGTGCACAGAAAGGTAAAATTCCCATTCTTACCTTACATTCTACAAAAGCACCGTCCAACAGAATTGTCAGGTAAGCCACAACTGTGAGATACATATGCAACGTTAAATTTTCTAGTAGCCACACTGAAAAAGGAAAATTTAAAAAGTGGAGAGCGAGGAGGGGCTCAAGATGATGGCATCAGTAGGGCGGCAGACATCTCCTCCCAAAACCACATAGATTTTCAAAAATACAGCAAATACAACTATTCCTAAAAGAGAGACCAGAAGATACAGTACAACAGCCAGGCTACATCTACATCTGTGAGAACTCAGCATCTCACGAAAAGGGTAAGATACAAAGCCGTGACCTAGCAGAACCCAAGCACTCCCCCCAAGACCAGCCCACTGGCAGGAGAAAAAGAATCAGAGAGGGGAGGGAATGGAAGCACAGAACTGCTAAATAACCAGCCCTGGTGGTCTGCCCCAGGAGCATAGACTAACATTGCATGGTGTACTGGATATTAGAGAAACAGAAAAGTAAAATCCAAGATTGACACGGTATGTGGCTCCCCACAGCTGGCTCCCCTGTGACAAAAGAAAAGTGGGCGCTTTTTAAAAGTATTAAAGGGACAAGGGCTCAACAGCTGGACAAAATCATCCCAGTACACTCAGCCCAGCAGGCTGGGAATTTGAGGAACTTCAGGCTCCCTAACCCCCTGGAGGGTAACACAGCCCCAAAGCTCCTCACAGCGATAAGCAGCCTGCCGTTCATTCCCCCCAAAGCTGGCACTGCAAGAAAACCAGCTGACCCACCACAACTGCGGAGCAGCCAGAGAACAGCCCCGCCCACAGCAAACACACAGAGTCTCCTCCCAGCATGCACCCAACCAGGACAGACCCAGAGGCTGCCACCGGGGCACAGCGGCCCGGTACAGACAGAGGAACCCGGAGCAAGGTCCGGAAGGCAAGAAGGGGTGCCATTCTCATAGGAGAACACATCCGGTGCGACACCCACCCACCTGAGTGCACTAGGCTTTCACGAAGGCCGCCCCAAACACGGCAGCTGAGGAGATAATCCTAGAGACTGCTCCTGGGGCTTGGGTAGATGGCACAGGGAGCAGAAGACACAGCAAGGTCCGGAATGCATGAAGGGGTGCCGTTCATGCAGGAGAACACACCGAGCACGACTGCCATTCCCGGGAGTTCACTAGGTTTTCGCGAAGGCTTCCCCGCTCACAACAACTCAGGAGATTATACTAGAGACTGCTCCGGGTGTGCAGGTAGATGGCAGAGGCAGTGGAGAAGGGCAAGGTGACCAACAACCAGTAAGGGACTTTGTTCTCCCGGCAACATGTGCGCTATATGCCTGCGACCACTTCTATTGAGATGAAAAGGCAGAAGAATCTGGTGCAGTCAAAAATCACTCAGACAAACCCAGAGAGAGGGCCTGGTGAGATAGATATAACCAATCTTCCTGAAAAAGAATTCAAAATAAAAGTCATAACCATGTTGATGGACCTGCAGAGAAATATGCAGGAGCTAAGGGATGAAGTCCGGAGGGAAATAACATAAATGAAACAATGAATAGAATGTCTTAAGAGAAGACAGAACGAGGGGCAAGAGACTGTTAATGGAATAGAAATCAGAGAGCAGGAATAAAGAGAAGCTGAGGCAGAAAGAGATAAAAGGATCTCTAGGAATGAAAGAATATTAAGAGAACTGTGTGACCAATCCAAATGGAACAATATTTGGGGTACCAGAAGAAGAACAGCGAAAAAGGGATAGAAAGGATCTTTGAAGAAATAATTGCTGAAAACTTCCCCAAGCTGGGGAAGGAAATAGTCTCGCAGACCATGAAAGCCTGCAGATCTACCAACACACAGGACCCAAGGAGGACAACACCAAGACATATAATAATTAAAATGGCAAAGATCAAACAGAAGGAGAGAGTATTAAAGGCATCCAGAGAGAGAAAAAAGATCACCTACAAAGCAAAACCCATCAGGCTATCATCAGACGTCTCAACAGAAAACTTAGAGGCCAGAAGAGAATGGCATGATATATTTACTGCAATGAAACAGAAGGGCCTTGAACCAAGAACACTGTATCCAGCACGATTATCATTTAAATTTGAAGGAGGGATAGAAAAATTTCCAGACAAGCAAAAGTTGAGGGAATTTGCCTCCCACAAACCACCTCTACAGGATATTTTAAAGGGACTACTCTAGATGGAAGCACTCCTAAGGCTAAATAGATGTCACCAGAGAATATAAATACACAGCAAAGAAAGCAGACCAACCATATACTAACTAAAGGAAAAAAATAAAATTATCCACAAAGGAGCCAAAGGAAACACAAAAGAGGACAGAATAAAACACCTAACATATAAAGAATGGAGGAGGAAGAATAAGAAGGGAGAGGAATTAAGAATCATCAGACTGTGTTTATAATAGCTTAATAGGAGAGTTAAGTTAGACCGTTAGATAGTAAAGAAGCTACCCTTCAACATTTGGTAACCATGAACCCAAAGCCTGCAATGGCAATAAGTACATATGTAACGATAATCACCCTAAATTTAAATGGACTAAATGCACCAATCGAAAGACACAGAGTAATAGAATGGATAAAAAAGCAAGACTCATCTATATGCTGCTTTCAAGAGACTCACATCAAACCCAAAGATATACACAGACTAAAAGTGAAAGAATGGAAAAAGATATTTGATGCAAACAATAGGGAGAAAAAATCTTGTGTTGCACTACTTGTATTAGACAAAATAGACTTCAAAACAAAGAAAGTAACAAGAGATAAAGACGAATATTATGTAGTGATAAAGGGGGCAGTCCAACACGAGGATATAACAATTATATGCACTCAACGCAGGATCACCTACATATGTGAAACAAATACTAACAGAATTAAAGGAGGAAATAGAATGCAATGCATTCATTTTAGGAGACTTCAACACACCACTCACTGCAAAGGACAGATCAACCAGACAGAAAATAAATAAATGGACAGAGGCACTGAACAACATATTAGAACAGATGAACCTAACGGACATCTACAGAACACTCTATCCAAAAGCAACAGGATACACATTCTTCTCAAGTGCTCATGGAACATTTTCCAAAATAGGCAACATACTAGGCCACAAAAAGAACCTCAGTAAATTCAAAAATACTGAAATTCTACCAACCAACTTCTCAGAGCACAAAGGTATAAAACTAGAAATAAATTGTACAAAGAAAACAAAAAGGCTCACAAACACATGGAGGCTTAACAACATGCTCCTAAGTAATCAATGGATCAGTGACCAAATTAAAAAGAAATTGAGCAATATATGGAGACAAATGACAACAACATCATAAAGCCCCAACTTCTGTGGGACGCAGCAAAGGCAGTTCTAAGAGGAAAGTATATAGCAATCCAGGCCTATTTAAAGAAGGAACAGCAATCCCAAATGAATAGTTTAGTCACAATTACTGAAACGAAAAAGAAGAACAAATGAGGCCTAAAGTCAGCAGAAGGAGGGACATAATAAAGATCAGAGAAGAAATAAATAAAATTGAGAAGAATAAAATAGAAAAGAATCAATGAAACCAAGAGCTGGTTCTTTGAGAAAATAAACAAAATAGATAAACCCCTAGCCAGACTTATTAAAAGAAAAAGAGAATCTACGCACATAAAAAGAATTAGAAATTAAAAAGGAAAAATCACAACCCACCCCACAGAAATGCAAAGAACTATTAGAGAATACTATGAAAATCTATATGCTAACAAGCTGGAAAACCTAGAAGAAATAGACAACTTCCTAGAAAAATACAACCTTCCAAGACTGACCAAGGAAGAAACAGAAAATCTAAACAGACCAATTACAAGCAATGAAATTGAATCGGCAATCAAAAAACTACCCAAGAACAAAACCTCCAGGCCTGATGGATTCACTGCTAATTTTATCAGACATATAGAGAAGACATAATACCCGTTCTCATGAAAGTTTTACAAAAAATAGAAGAGGAGGGAATACTTCCAAACTCATTCTATGAAGTTAGCATCATTCTAATACAAAAACGAGGCAAAGACCACAACAAAAAGAAAATTACAGACCAATATCCCTGATGAACATAAATGCAAAAATACTCAACAAAATATTAGCAAACCAAATTCAAAAATACATCAAGACGATCATACACCATGATCATGTGGGATTCATCTCAGGGATGCAGGAATGGTACAGCATTTGAAAACCTATCAACATTATCCACCACATCAACAAAAAGGAGAAAAACGACATGATCATCTCCACAGATGGTGAAAAAGCATTCGACAAAATTTAACATTCATGATAAAAAACTCTTAGCAAAATGGGTATACAGGGCAAGTACCTCAACATAATAAAAGCCATATATGACAAACCCACAGCCAACATCATACTTAACAACGAGAAACTGAAAGCTTTTCACTTAAGATTGGGAACAAGACAGGGTTGCCCACTCTTCCCACTGTTATTCAACATAGTACTGGAGGTCCTAGCCACAGCAATCAGACAGAAAAAAGAAATACAAGGCATCCATATTGGTAAAGAAGAAGTCAAACTGTCAATATTTGCAGATGACATGATATTGTACATAAAAATCCCTAAAGACTCCACTCCAAAACGACTAGAACTAATATCTGAATTCAGCTAAGTTGCAGGCTACAAAATTAATACACAGAAATCTGTTGCTTTCCTAGACACTAACGATGAACTGGCATAAAGAGAAATAAGGAAAACAATTCTATTAACAATTGCATGAAAAAGAATAAAATGCCTAGGAATAAACCTAACCAAGGAAGTGAAAGAAAGATACCCTGAAAACTACAATACACTCTTAAGAGAAATTAAAGAGGACACTAACAAATGGAAATTCATCCTATGCTCTTGGCTAGGCAGAATTAATATTGTCAAAATGGGTATCCTACCTAAAGCAATCTATATATTCAATGTAATCCCTATCAAAATACCAACAGCAATCTTCAACGAACTGGAACAAATAGTTCTAAAATTCATATGGTACCACAAAAGTCCCCGAATAGCCAAAGCAATCATGAGAAGGAAGAATAAAGCAGGGGGCAATCTAGCTTCCCAACTTCAAGTCTACTACAAAGCCACAGTAATCAAGACAATTTGGTACTGGCACAAGAACAGACCCACAGACCAGTGGAACAGAATAGAGAGTTCAGATATTAACCTAAATATATATGGTCAATTAATATACAATAAAGGAGCCATGGACATATAATGGGGAAATGACAGCCTATTCAACAGCTTGTGTTGGCAAAACTGGACAGCTACATGTAAGAGAATGAAACTGGATCATTGTCTAACCCCATACACAAAAATAAATTCGAAATTGATCAAAGACCTGAATGTAAGTCATGAACGCATAAAACTCTTAGAAAAAAACATAGGCAAAAATCTCTTGGACATAAACATGAGCAACTTCTTCATGAACATATTCCCCCGGGAAAGGGAAACAAAAGCAAAAATGAACAAGTGGGACTATATCAAGCTGAAAAGCTTCTGTATAGCAAAGGACACCATCAATAGAACAAAAAGGCATCCTACAGTATGGGAGAATATATTCATAAATGACATATCCAGTAAAGGGTTGACATCCAAAAAATATAAAGAGCTCACACACCTCAACAAACAAAAAGCAAATAATCCAATTAAGAAATGGGCAGAGGATCTGAACAGACACTTCCTCAAAGAAATTCAGATGACCAACAGGCACATGAAAGGATGCACCACATCCCTAATCATCAGAGAAATGCAAATTAAAACCACAATGAGGTATCACCTCATACCAGTTAGGATGACCACCATCCAAAAGACAAACAACAACAAATGTTGGCGAGGATGTGGAGAAAGGGGAACCCTCCTACACTGCTGGTGGGAATGTAAATTAGTTCAACCATTGTGGAAAGCAGTACAGAGGTTCCTCAAAAAACTCAAAATAGAAATACCATTTGACCCAGGAATTCCACTCCTAGGAATTTACCCTAAGAATGCCGCAGCCCAATTTGAAAAGGACAGATGCACCCCTATGTTTATCGCAGCACTATTTACAATAGCCAAGAAATGGAAGCAACCTAAGTGTCCATCAGTAGATGAATGGATAAAAGAAGATGTGGTACAAATACACAATGGAATATTATTCAGCCATAAGAAGAAAACAAATCCTACCATTTGCAACAACATGGATGGAGCTAGAGGGTATTATGCTCAGTGAAATAAGCCAGGTGAAAAAAGACAAGTATCAAATGATTTCACTCATATGTGGAGTATAAGAACAAAGAAAAAAACTGAAGGAACACAACAGCAGCAGACTCACAGAACCCAAGAACGGACTAACAGTTACCAAAGGGAAAGGGACTGGGGAGGATGGGTGGGAAGGGAGGGATAAGGGGGGAAAAGGGGCATTACGATTAGCAGACATAATGTGGGGGGGAGCACGGGGAGGGCTGTGCAGCACAGAGAAGACAAGCAGTGTTTCTGTAGCATCTCACTACGCTGATGGACAGTGACTGTAATGGGGCATGGGGGGGACTTGATGATGGAGGAGTCTAGTAACCATAATGTGAGTCATGTAATTATAGATTGATGATACCAAAAAAAAAAAGATGCTGATAGTAAGTGAAAAAGGAAGGTTGCAGAAGAAACTATATAGTACACATACATTTCATTCACATGGAAAAAAAGTGTATAACATGTTTAACATATGCATTAAAAAACAAGGGAAAAGATTAAAAAAAAAACAAGATGAACTAACTTTAATGTTTATTGTATCAAAAATGTGATCACTTCAATATACTGTTAATATGAAAACACAAGGATAAAAAGGTACAAAGTTCCAATTCATAAAATAGCCACAGGGATCAAAGTATAGCATAGGGATTTAAAAAATATAAAACATAAATGAGAGATTTACATTCTTCTTCCTATACTATTTCTTCAAAATCTGATGAGCATTTTATATTTGTCACTCATCTCAATTTGCACTGGCCACATTTCGAGTATTTGACAGCCACATGCTGTAGTGGTCACCATACCTGACAGCATAATTCTACACTAGAACATTTAAGAACCATAATGAGAATGGAGAGAAACCTTACCATCACCTCCCAACGGACATACATCCCTACCAGACACAAGAGCCTGCAGACCTTAGGACCAAGATACAGGAATGGCAGCTGAGAATCACCTGAGAGAAAAACTTAGCACATATGCATCAATTCCTCTTCTGTACAATGTACCAATTAAAATATATATATTTCTACAAATATAAGTGAGAATGTCCCACATATTTTCATGCTTTTTGGTCTCTCTCTTCCCTCAGTATAAAAGCCTCTGTATCATTTTCACTTTGTCCAATGCTCTATTCAATTTTCCTCTTCACAAAGCATCAATTTATTCATTTGTGATTTTTTTGTAGTTGAGTTTCTCCCAGTCCTGACGATATAAAATATTTACCTAGTTTCAAAGCCTTTTGCCTCTACTGCCCAGTCTGACTTTCTTCTCCCTATCAGATCTCCTTTCCCTCCTCAGTTCTCTCTTCAGTCTTGACCTTTTGTATTCTTCCCTCTGGAAAACTTCTTCCAGCAGAGGGGAGTTGGCTTGTCCTTCTCGGCCTCTTCCCTGCTTCCTGTCTTCCTTTCTGCCATCACCAGGCCAATGAAGGAGTGCTTTCTTTTGGAATTCCCACAAATGTTCTAAATTCCAAAAAGTGATGCCATAGGCTTGCCCTTACTGGCAGTATGTGTCTGTGCTCAGTGACTGCATTTTGTGCCATACCCAGCTTAACTTACATCACACACCAAAGATAACTTTAAAACAATAACATTATTTTCCCAAAAGTAGTATCAGTTCAACTTCCCAGGGATCTAGACTCTTCTTTGGCTACACATTTTGTCTTGTGATTCTGTTTGGCTTCTCACAGATGGGAAGAACGGCCCTTCAAGCCTAACTCCCAAGCTGTAGCTGGCAAGAGCCATCTTGAGTCTATGCTTTCTGTTTAGAGACAGAAAATAAAGATGGAGTTGGTAGCTGACATTACAGCTGGTGTTCATGAAGCTTTTTGTGGAAGTCTATTTAAATTCTACACTTGACAGCACAGTTGCTGGTTTGTCAAAGCATTGCAAAATGAAAAGAGTGAAGACAATCTAAAGACCAGACCATAGCAGTTTTTTTGTTTGTTTGTTTTGTTTTAAAGTAGCTATGGATCTAAAAGTATATATTTGATTTACTCACTTTGCCCAGGGGAAAAATCACATTAACAAAATGAGAATACCAAATGACCTTGGGATAAATATATTTTTGAGCCTTCTAAGAAACAGGAAATTATAACTTGTCTTTGCCCAGTAAGTCATATTATAATTTCAGCAATGTACATTTGTGAGAAAGTCTTTCTCCCACTACTAATTCAATAGCTGAATTAGGCAGAGTGTTATTTTTCTATTTCCCATACATGCTGTTGCTTTATTGGGCCTTCCAGTTGCTAGGGAGACTTATGAGACTCTCCTGGCTGATCTAGGTACAGTATAACAGAGAAAGGTCACATAGTTGTTTTTTTGTCGAGTGGAGGTCTATAAACACACAACTTTTTAATCCTCTTAACCAAAGCATCATCATGTCCTCTTGACAAGATATTAGATGCCTTTCAGAGCTGCTGAATTCTCCTCAGATTTGTCAGAGAAAGAGAGAAATTTGTTTCCAAAGTAGTGGAGTTCTCTTATATTTGGAGGTCACAAATAAGAAATGGACAAGACATTTTGTTGGCAAGTTGACTTTGAGTCTATGAATATTTCAAGAGTAGAATAAAAATTCATAGAACACATTGCACCTGCTTCACCTAGCCATTCCTCAGATTTTTTCAGATCACAACTCTTCAGGAAAATATTCCAGCTGACCAGCTGTTCTACTGCAGCTGCTAAATAAAAAGGCCATTCAATGATGGCTGTAGTTCTACAATAAAAATGCAGTTGACCATAAATGCATTTAAACAAAAGTGTAAAATTCACTTAAATATATTTCTAAAGTTGATTTGATTATGGTCACATATATTAGTTTAATATATTTAATGACACTAATTTACTCATGTTGTTTGCATTTTTTATTTATTTATTTTTTATTTTGCTATCATTAATATACAATTACATGAGCAACATTATGGTTACTAGAATGCCCCCATTATCAAGTCCTGACAACATACTCCCATTACAATCACTGTCCATCAGAATGTAAGATGCTATAGAGTCACAACGTGTCTTCACAGTGCTATACTGCCTTCCCTGTGCCTCCCCCCCATATTTTGTGCGCTAATCATAATACCCCCTATTCCCCTTATCCCTCCCTTCCAATCCACCCTCCCCAATCCGTTTCCCTTTGGTAACTGTTAGTCCATTCTGGGGTTCTGTGAGTCTGCTGCTGTTTTGTTCCTTCATGTTTGCTTTGTTGTTATACTTCACAGATGAGTGAAATCATTTGATACTTGTCTTTCTCCACCTGGCTTATTTCAATGAGCATAATACCCTCTAGCTCCATCCATATTGGTGCAAATGGAAGGATTTGTTTTCTTCTTAGGGCTGAAAAATATTCCATTGTGTATATGTACCACCTCTTCTTTATCCATTCATCTACTGATGGACACTTAGGCTGCTTCCATTTCTTGGCTATTGTAAATAGTGCTGCGATGAACATAGGGGTGCATATGTCTTTTTCAAACTGGGCTGCTGCATTCTTAGGGTAAATTCCTAGGAGTGGAATTCCTGGGTCAAATGATATTTCTATTTTCAGTTTTTTGAGGAACCTCCATACTGCTTTGCACAATGCTTGAACTAGTTTACATTCTCACCAGCAGTGTAGGAGGGTTCCCCTTTCTTTGCATCCTTGCCAGCATTTGTTGTTCCTATTCTTTTCGATGCTGACCATCCTAAGGGTGTGAGATGATATCTCATTGTGGTTTTAATTTGCATTTCTCTGATGATTAGCGATGTGGAGCATCTTTTCATATGCCTGTTGGTCATCTGAATTTCTTCTTGGAGAAGTGTTTGTTCATATCCTCCACCCATTTTTTAATAGGGTTATTTGCTTTTTGGGTGTTGAGGCATATGAGTTCTTTATATATTTTGGATGTTAACCCCTTGTCATATATGTCATTTACAAATATATTCTCCCATACTGTAGGATGCCTTTTTGTTCTGCTGATGGTGTCTTTTGCTGTACAGAAGCTATTTAGCATGATGTAGTCCCATTTGTTCATTTTTTATTTTGTTTCCCTTGCCCAAGTAGATGCGTTCAGGAAAACGTTGCTCATGTTTATATTCAAGAGATTTTTGCCTGTTTTCTTCTAAGACTATTTTCATTTTATGACTTATATTCAGGTCTTTGATCCATTTTGAGTTTACTTTTGTGTATGGGGATAGAAAATAAACCAGTTACATCCTCTTGCATATAGCTCTCCAGTTTTGCCAACACCAGCTGTTGAAGAGGCTGTCATTTCCCCATTGTATATCCATGGCTCTTTTACCGTACATTAATTAACCATTTTTGCTTGGATTTATATCTGGACTCTCTAGTGTGTTCCATTGGTCAATGGATCTGTTCTTGTGCCAGTATCAAATTATCTTGATTACTGTGGCTTTGCAGTAGAGCTTGAAGCTGGGGAGCGTAATTCCCCCTGCTTTATTCTTCCTTCTCAGAATTGCTTTGGCTATTTGGGGTCTTTTGAGGTTCCATATAAATTTTATAACTATTTGCTCTAGTTCGTTGAAGAATAAATGCTGTTGTTATTTTGATAGGGATTGCATTGAATCTGTAGATTGCTTTAGGCAGGATGGCCATTTTGACAATATTAATTCTTCCTATCCATGAGCATGGGATGTGTTTCCATTTATTGGTATCTTCTTTAATTTCCCTCATGAGTGTCTTGTAGTTTTCAGAGTATAGGTCTTTCACTTCATTGGTTAAGTATATTCCTAATTATTTTATTCTTTTTGATGCAATTGTGAATGGAATTGTTTTCCTCATTTCTCTTTCTGCTAGTTCATTGTAAGTGTATAGGAATCAACAGATTTCTGGGTGTTAATTTTGTATCCCACAATTTTGCTGAACTCAGATATTAGATCTAGTAGTTTTGGAGTGGATTCTTTAGGGTTTTTTATGTACAATATCATGTCACCTGTGAACAGGGAGAGTTTAACTTCTTCCTTGCCAATCTGGATGCCTTTTATTTCTTTGTGTTGTCTGCTTGCCATGGCTAGGACCTCTAGAACTATGTTGAATAAAAGTGGGGAGAGTGGGCATCCTTTTCTTGTTCCCGATCTTAAAGCAAAAGCTTTCAGCTTCTCACTGTTAAGGATAATGTTGGCTGTGTGTTTGTCATATATGGCCTTTATTATGTTGAGGTACTTGCCCTCTATACCCATTTTGTTGAGAGTTTTTATCATGAATGGATGTTGAATTTTGTCAAATGCTTTTTCAGCATCTATGGAAATGAGCATGAGGTGTTTGTCCTACTTTCTCTTGATGTGGTGGATGATGTTGATGGATTTTCGAATGTTGTACCATCCTTCTATCCCTGGGATTAATCCCACTTGATCATGATGGATGATCTTTCTGATGTATTTTTGAATTCAGTTTGCTAATATTTTGTTGAATAATTTTACATCTATGTTCATCAGGGATATTGGTCTGTAATTTTCTTTTTTTGTGGTGTCTTTCCCTGGTTTTGGTATTAGACTGATGTTGGCCTCGTAGAATGAGTTTGGGAATATTGCTTCCTCTGCTCCTTTTTGGAAAACTTTAAGGAGGATGGGTATTAGGTCTTTACTAAGTGTTTAATGAAATTCAGCAGTGAAACCATCTGGTCCACGTGTTTTGTTCTTAGGTAGTTTTTTGATTACCAATTCAATTTCCTTGCTGGTAATTGGTCTATTCAGATTTTCTGTTTCTTCCTGGGTCAGCCTTGGAAGGTTGTATTTTCTAGAATGTTGTCCATTTCTCCTAGATTATACAGTTTGTTAGCATATAATTGTTCATAGTATTCTCTCAAAATTCTTTGTATTTCTGTGGTGTCCATAGTGATTTTTCCTCTCATTTCTGATTCTGTTTATGTGAGTAGACTCTCTTTTTTTCTTGATAAATCTGGCTAGGAGTTTATATATTTTGTTTATTTTCTCAAAGAACCAGCTCATGCTTTCATTGATTCTTTCTATTATTTTATTCTTTTCAATTTTATTTATTTCTGCTCTAATCTTTATTATGTCCCTCCGTCTATTGACTTTGAGCCTCATTTGTTCTTTTCTTTTCTAGTTTCATTAATTGTGAATTTAGACTGTTCATTTGGGATTGTTCTTCTTTCCTGAGGTAGGTCTATATTGCAATATACTTCCCTCTTAGCACTGCCTTCACTATGCCCCACAGATTTTGTGGTGTTGAATCATTATTGTCATCTGTCTCCGTATATTGCTTGATCTCTGCTTTTATTTGGTCATTGTTCCATTGATTATTTAGGAGCATGTTATTAAGTGTACATGTGTTTGTGGGCTTTTTTGTTTTCTGTGTGCAATTTATTTCTAGTTTCATACCTTTGTGATCTTAGAAGTGGTTGGTACAATTTCAAACTTTTTGAATTTACTGAGGTTTTGTGGCCTAGTATATGATCTATTCTTGAAAATGTTCCATGTACACTTGAGAAGAATGTGTATCCTGTTCCTTTTGCATAGAGTGTTCTGTAGATGTCCATTATGTCCTTCTGTTCTAATATGTTGTTTAGTGCCTCTGTCTCTACTTATTTTCTGTCTGGTTGATCTGTCCTTTGGAGTGAGTGGTGTGTTGAAGTCTCCTGAACTGAATGCATTACATTCTATTTCCCCCTTTAATTCTGTTAGTATTTGTTTCACATGTGTACGTGATCCTGTGTTGGGTGCATAGATATTTGTAATAGTTATATCCTCTTGTTGGACTAACCCCTTTATCATTTTGTAATGTCCTTCTTTGTCTCTTGTTACTTTCTTTGTTTTTAAGTCTATTTTGTCTGATACAAGTACTGCAACTCCTGCTTTTTTTTCCTTCCTATTAGTTGCATGAAATATCTTTTTCCATTCCTTTACTTTCATCTCTGTATGTCTTTGGGTTTGAAGTGAGTAATATTTTCATTTGTGACATTCCCAAAAGGTAAAGATTTTGAGAAAAAAGTGACAGCTGCCTTTTAATCTATTTTCTTCTCTCAGTTTATTTTTTTGTGTGTGTGTGATTTACTGTATGTCATGTGTAACCTCAATTTCTCCTTCATGGGTGGCCCCTGGAACTTAGCTCACAGGAGCTTAAGCTAGACAAAAAGCATTAACAGTTTCTTCTCACTGTTGTGGGGCAAGGAGCTTAGCAAGAGTTTCATTCCATCGAATTTCCAGGTCAATGCAAAGTAAAGGGCATGGCACAGGACTATTAAATTCTATCCAGCAGAAGAAGAGTGGAGGCTCAAAATTATAAACCAAGGTCGTCAAAAACCTAAGGTTGGGGAGGTAGGAATAAAAGGCACTTAAGTTTGGTCATCTGTGGACATGGTAGGAAGATGAGACATGCAGCCAGCCTCTGTGTCTGGATAGAGCAGGACACCTGTTTTAAGTGGTCCGTTTGGTCATAGGCATATCTGGAGCAATTCACAATGTATAGCCAGCTGGCACCTTAGTTAAAATAGCTTTAAATGAAATGCCCAAATATTACAGAGAAGACAATGCATAAATGTACTGTAACATCAGCGAAATTTTTGGAGAAAGTTAGCATTTGAGTTGGGCTCTCAAGGATGACAGGGATCTCAAATTGCAAAGAATCTAAGAAAGGGAACTCCTTGTAGACTGAGCTGTAGGATCATAGGAATCTGTAATGGAGAAAAATTTGTTACCCCAAATGTGTCTCTTTGCCATGTAGATTATTTTAGGCTTATTATTTTTAAGACGGAGGAGGCTCAGGAAGAACTTTTGACCTCCTCCCCACCTTAACTCCCTAAAAGAATTTAGATAGAGGACCTGCCCCAGGGCAGGAGCTGTCATAGATAAAATACCAGCTATGGGTAGTAGAGAGGGAGACATTTAACAAAATCTGCTTGTTAAAATTCCTATCTATGTCCCACTGTTTCTGTGTAGCCCAGCGAACATTTGTTTACCAAACATTTACTCTTTATCATCTTCCTGTGAATTGTCTTCCTTCCCTTTGAAGCTCCAGATGCCTACCTGCTTCTCCTTGGTTCTGGATGGCACAGAAGCCTCAATTGCTTGATTGCCTGTGGGCCTCACATTCTTATGGAGCCCCTGTATGTACCTAACTGATATTCTCCTCTTGCTCTGTCTCATGTTAGATTAATTCGTAGACTAGGCAAATGTATATTGAAGGGCACAGGAAAATTATTCCTTCCCAATAAATCAAAATGAACAGTATGCTGGGGGAAATGGGTATAGTCAGGCCTGAGGCCTGAGTTGAAGGTGGGGTTTCATCTTGGGCTTTCAGCATGCATTCCAGATCCACTTGCCCTACCCATCTTACCGCTTCCTCAGTCCCAAGTTCTTCAATTCAAACTCCATTAGCAGTCACCTCTTACTTGGATTGGTATTCTTTTTTGCCTTCTCTTACCTCAGGAAAAGCCCTTACTCTGGAGGGCCTCCTTTTAGGGGCCCAAAATCATGAGCAGTGATCTCACTGACCCCTGCTGTCCCTCACCTTGAAGCCATGAAATACTTTTCCTATGTGAAAGATGGCCTCCCTGCTCCTGAAAGTAGAGAGACATCCTTATCATCAGAGACAGGGAATTCAAGGCCAAAGAAACCCGTACAAATGAACCTTGCTACTTCTTAATTTACTAGCCCATCTCAAATGTTTTTATTATTCCTTTCTAATTCAATCTCCCAAACAGCAATATTTCCAAGATCTCTTGTCTGGCCTCAGCCCATCTTCATATCAATAGGCACTTACAACGGGCACAGGAGCGGTGAGCACGCATCCAGACCGGAGAGGTTTTTTTGGCTTCTTCCCAGCCAGGATACAGAGAGACATGGGCAAGTGGGAGTAGATGACTTATTATAAGCAATAAACAGGTTTCTTCCACTTTATTTTTCCCTTTGACTGATTTTGGCTTCAAAGGTTTATTTGCTCTGGACTGGGAACACATTTTGCCCCGGAAGTTACATGTGTCCTGTCCACTCCTCACATATTTGTTTCTTTGTCTAAAATGTATAAAAGCTGCATGTCTTGGTCATTTCTTTCGGTCTGGTTTATTATGGGCCTCCCTACATATGTAATGAAACTTTAGGTCTTTTTCTCCTGATAATCTCTCATGTCAATTTGATTCTTAGACCAGCAAGAACCTTAAAGCGTATCAGAAAATTCTTCCTCCCCAACATCTTCATAACCACTCATAACCATTTGGCATCATTTATTAAACACTATTACATGTCCTACCCATGTGCTAGGTGCTGGAAATCTAGTGAACAAAACAGACATGACCCTATATTCTAGGACCCCCATTTTTTTTGATATGTATTTGCCAAAAGTCATGGATGGTTCCTCTATGTCAGTCATGCATTTCTCATTAAATTGCTGTGGTATTGTTATGGGTAGAATTTTATATCCTTGCTTTTTGGCCCTGCCAAAACAAAGAACTGAAAGGCAGAGGCACAATAGCTAACCACAGCAAAAGATTTACTTGAATAAACTCCAAGGGAGGAGCAGGCCAGAGTGAATGTAGACAAAGGTCCCGAAATGTTAGGGGAGGGTTTATTTGTCATGTCCTAGCTGGGAGTTGCCTCTTTGATTGACAGGGTGAAGCCATTTTGTTACGTGTTAAATTTATTCTCCTTGGTTCTTGGCCCCATGACAACAAGAATTGAAAGTCAGAGACACAATAGCAAAATAGAGTGATAGTTTTATTTGAATACACTGTAAGGGAGGAGTGGGCCAGAGTGAAGGTAGAAAAAGGCACTGAACTTTTAGGGGAGGGTCTATTTATCATGACCTAACTGGGGAGGCACTTCCTTTGATTGACAGGGTGAGGTCATTTGCTTGACAGCTCTAGTTATACACTCTTTCCTCTTGGTGCACATCTTTTCCCAGAATGCACACAGAAAAGTCCATAGCGGTGGGGGGGGGGGAACAAAACCACAATTTTATTTTAAGGAGATTATTAGGAGGTGTGGTTTGGACAATTCTTAGTTTTGTTTGATTGTGTTGGAACCCGGTTTGGACCTGTTTGGCCTGGTCCTGATAGGCAAGAAGTTATCTCCCTGCAAATTGTTTGTTGTCTTCATGTAGGACCCCCTACCTGGGCAGAGTTTGGGCAGGTTTTTTCCTTGAACCTTATCTTCCTTAACCTTCCCTGTCTGCTCCTTCCAAGATTCTTCTAGCTGGTCTAAGAATCAAATTGACAAGAGACAGATTAAAAGGAGAAAAAAAACAAATTTAATTACTTGTGGGGAATCCATAGGCATAGATTCCAAAGACAGTGGGGGAGAATGAAGTGTATCTGTCATACTGAACCAAAGAGAAGGAGGTAGGGGTCTGAGACTTCAAAGGGGAGGGGAAGTAATTAACAGGAATATTAAAGAGTAAATGTTTGGTAAACAACTACTTGATGGTCCACACAGAAACAGTGGGGCAGATAGGAATTTTAACAGGTTTAGCCACATCCCTCCCTACCACCCCTAGTTTACATCAGAATGCAGTTAATCATGGTTATAGCTCTCATCCTGGAGCAGTTCCTCCACCTAAATTCTTTTTCCACAGTTGGTGAGGGGGGAGGACAGTGTCTTTCTGAGTCCCAGACTTTGATTGTTTTTTGCTCACATGTCACAAGGCACATCTTGGGGTAGCCAGCTCTTGGCCCTTACAGAATCTTCCAAATAATCATTTGAGAGTGGAATTATTATTCCCATTTTAAAGATAAGGAATTGAGGCTTCAAGACATTCCATGATATGCACAAAGCCACAAAGATTGTGACTGGCAGATCTTATATTTAAACCTGGTCTTCTAAGTTAACTTTTCCAACTACAACTTGTCTTTTAAGGAGCAATCCAGATTTTGTGGAGCCTTAATCTTACATTACTGGTGGCTCTCTTAAGGAAAAGAAAAAAATAAAAACACAGATAGAAAATTAGGTATGGACATACTATTTATTAAGATTGAGATAATTACTGAAGCTTAAAAATTTGGAAATCATTTTAGGCTCTTTTCCAGGAATGCTTAATGGAAATGCTTCTTGATTATAACTAGAATTTCTCTTGCAACACTGAACACTGCAACAGCCAACACACCCAGAGCTCACAGAGCCCAGTCCAAGTGAGAGGCCCTGAAGCTTAAGGTACATGTATTTTCTGAGTAAACCCGCCTCTGTTCTCACTCAAGGTGCTGACAATTCAGGGAAAGATACAGGCTCTGCATCTAACCCACCCTCAGCAGGCAAAGTACTCTAATTAGATAAAGTTGATAGAATCCTACCAGTACTAGCAATTACTCCCTAAGGCTCACAGCTCACTAGAACATTCATGATATACCCTGCAGGGGCCAAGAGCTGCCTGCCTTAGATCTGCTATTGACATGCAGATCATTTCAGAGTTCAGAACAATCAAAGTCCAAAGACTCAAAAAGAAACTTTGATCTTCCCTCCCCCAACTGCATAAAAGAATTTAGAAAGAGGACATGCTCTAGGAAGACAGCACCTTAAGTTACTATATTATACTGTAAACCAGGTGTGGTAGACAGGGAGGGATGTGGCTAAATATGTTAAAATTCCTCTCTATGCCTCCTCATTGTTCCTGTGTGGCCCATCAAGTATTTTGTTTACCAAAAATTTACTCTTTTCATATTCCTGTGAACTGCTTCCCTTTTCCTTTGAAGTCTCAGACTCCTATCCACTTCTCCAATGTTCAGGATGAACATACACACCTCATTGTCCCAGACTGTCTTTTGAATCTATGTCTATGGCTTCCTTGTGTATATATAAATCAACTTTGCTTTCTTCTGCTGTTAATCTGTCTCATGTCTATTTGGTTCTTAGACCAGCTAGGAGAACCTTTGGGGGTAGACAGAATTTCTTCCTCCTCAACACATGTCTTTAGAGGTACAAGCATTAGAATTAAAACTTTTATTCTGCCTAGGTATACTTAAAGTCATTTAAGTTGATGTTACCTATTAAATATTTTTTTTTAATATCTTGGAACAGCTGACTTTGATGTTTAATGAAACCTTCATGGATAGACCAGTCATGGTTGTTGAGAACAAGTAAACTAAGTAGGTGTAGTAGGTAAACTTTTAGCAACAATTATGTGTTAAGGTATGTGTACCTAAAAATAGCTTGCACGTTTTTTTGGTAACCTAAAACCTTTAAGTTTTGGTATCCTAGTAAGTTCAGATAAATTCATTGACAATCTAGATCATTTCCAAATAAAATAAAATAATGAAACATTAATTACTGAATATAGGTTTATCATAGGATTATCTACTTCTGGCTTCCTTATTACAGAGAAACTAAAGACAAATTTAGGTCTGTTAGTAAACATGTTTTGTACTTATTGAAAGATTGTACTATACAGAAGTATGTGTTTCGAGAAACTATGACATGTATTCATAGATTTACCAGTCAAAAGAATGCTAATGTAACAATTCACGTTGCTTACTTCTTAGTTTTCACTGAGAGTTAAGGTTCCTAAGGGTTTTAGGTTCTAATTAAGACTACTTGAAATAATAAAGGAAACATTTCCATATGCAAGAGAAGTTAGGATGTGGGTTTTAGGTAAAAGAAGGCAAGAGCAATGGAAATATAGTTTTTTTAAGGGTACGGAAACTATTTTGTCTTAAAGATGAGAGGATGGTTATTTAAAAGGAGAAAACTTAGGATGAAATCTGAATATAAAAAGAAAGTCATAGAAGGCTTGTGGAAAAGGAATTTAATGTGTGGTCATGCTGTCTGAGGTTGAAGTAAACGAGGTTTTAATATCAAATACACTGCAAGACTAGAATTTTGTTTTCTCTTTGTTAGAAGGACAAAGGTTTTTTGAACTGTTGGTCTGATCTTAATATTAAGTGATAGTGAAGGGTATTTCTAACTGTCTTACCAGAATAAATTCTGCTTGATGTTGTCTTGATCAAGACTTTGACTACTTAAGAAAACAAAATCTTAAAAGAGCTAAGTTTTACTAACAACTATTTTGCTTTCTATAGTGCTTTTAAAATCTTTTATTGTCACATTAAGAAAATGAATAAGTACTGATTTCATAATCATCTGTGATCCTATTTAGTTCAAACCTTTTGATATTTCTGAAAAACTCCCACAATCAAATTCTAAAACTCCTCTTTACTTCAGTTAACTGAAATTTTCTAGAAGGCGCCTGGAATATGACAGAGGATATTTTTTTTTTGATAAAAGAGACAATTAATTAATTAGGCTCATTTATTTGATATCTTAAATTCTATGGGAAGTATTGTCAAATAAGTGATACTAAATCTAGATTCTATTTCGACAAAAATATTTAAATGTGTTCTACAAATTATAACTCCTAGTATAACTCCAGGGGGAAAATATGTTCCCAGCTCAGGTCAAACAAACCTTTGAAGCCAGAATCAGTCAAAGGAAGAAGTAAAGTAGAAAAAACCCATTTATTGTTTACAAATAGTCATCTATTCCAGCTCAAGCATGTCTCTTGCAACCTGGCTGACAAGGTCCAGCCAAAACCTCTATAGTTGAGGTGCACACTCACTCTCCACACTCCTTTTCATCACCTATTAATATGGAGATAGACAACTTCTCCCCACCCCTTGGAAACACCTATTGATATGGAGATCACTAAAGCCAGGCAAGGGATTATGGAAATATTGCAATTTTTCCGAAAACCCAACTCTCCAGAAATATCACCTCACAATCTACTCACTCCCCGTTGTCCGCAATGGCCCCTATGTGAGAAAACTAGAGCATTGTAACCAGACTAATAACATACAATAACAACAGGGATAAAATCATGATAATTCTATAGCAGAAGGATCCAGCTAGGTTCAAAGTCCTATTCAAATTAAGTCCATAGCTTGCGGATTCCACAGGAGGTTAGTAGCTGAACCAGTAGGGAGCTGAGTACACTGATCACATGGGAGTGTAGCCAGGGGGCAAGTCCAGGCCAAAGGAATTGTAGAAGAAAATAACTTTAAGGGGGATAAGATACATGTATTAATGACACCAGCATAGGGAAGTCTCATCCATCAGGGAAGATGCATGCAAGAGAGTGTTCCTCTGATAGGACAGTAACAGGAATGGGATCTCGTCCTGGTCTAGTATACTAGACTTCCAACCACTTCCCTGTGGGAGTTACAGATGTGTCAACATACAGAACTAAGGGAGGTACAGGCACTGGCCATAAAGATAAAACAAAACTTCCTGATAAGACTCTCTTATCTTCCGGTTGTTCTGGGTTCACTACCATGATCTTTGGGGGCCACTCTGCTGTTACTCCAGGAAAACACAGGAGACCAGCTTCCAGGCCTTTTCCCCAAGGTGCCAGAAGGGCCAGCCATCATTGCTCCATATGTCAAAATATCCAGGGCCACGTCCACTCAACAGAGTCTCTAAGGTTTAGTGCAGTTGGGGCTGGCAGCAAGATGTTGCTCTGCTGGCCATATCCTGGCTTCAATAAATCCTCTTTGTTTTGCACATACATACACTTGTATAGGAGAGGCAGCAAAGTGTCTTAGCATATCCACAGGGTTCGAGGTGCCTTTTCAGGGCTTCCCATTCAAATGCCGTAGCACTGTCCATAAGTGAACTGACCAGCCCATAGACTATTGGCGTCCAATTTTTGGCCAATTTCAACAAACCATTGTACCTTTCTATCATGCTTGCCCCAGTGGGGTTATATGATACATGAACCTTCTACATTATTCCTAATTGCTGCACCTATCCTTGTAATGCATGTCCGGTAAAGCGGTGTGTTGACCACTCTTGATCACCTGTGGCTGGCCATTGGATGCAAAGAGATGCACTAAGCCCCGTTTGGTGTTTTGCTGATCTGCATGAGATGCAGGAAAACCAACCAACAGTCCAGTAGCTGTGTAAACACAGGCATGCCATACCGGTAACCATCTGACATGGGCAGGGGCCCAATATAGTCTATCTGCCACCTGACAAGGGGTATGGGCCCCCTTACTATTGTCCCATGTTGCTGCAGGACTTGGTGTAAGTCCCCCTTAGAGCACACAAGGCACTCCTTCCGGGCTCTGCTGACTTCTTCAAAGGTCAATGGCAAGCCCCACCTACGGATTACAGCCCACATTTCCTTTAGCCCTGTGTGCACCAAATGCAGATGCAACCATTGGGCTACATCAGAGGCAGGCTTTCCTTCCAGCCAATGCACCTGGGCCAATGTGTCTGCTTCATTATTCCCTAGGGATGCCAAAGGAAAACTGCCAGTCACACGATATACAGAAACTGCCTTAGTCTGACCAGAGGCCCATAGGTCTTGCCACAACTCTTGACCCCAAAGGGCCAGTGACCACCCATTCAGTTGGCATGGTACAATGTTGGAAGCCACAGGGTTAAGCTCCAATAGATGGCCCAGCTTTCAGTGCACACAACTATAGGGGGGAACTTCTGGGTGATCATGAGCCATACTGCCCACAACTCAGCCAATTGGATGTTCTTCCCCTCTCCATCCTCCTTCCATATTGCCTCAGTCTTAGGATGGAAAGCCACAGCCCTCCACTTTGGGAGCTGCCCATGACTGGAGCCATC